>JANAVB010015199.1:4011758-4466758 GCA_029216955.1 Iris pallida
GGCTCGACCTCGACGGATATTTTATATATATAGATATATATATATATATAATATATCATATATAGATATATATATATATATATATTTTTTTTTTTTTTTTTTTTTTTTTTTTTTTTTTTTTTTTTTTTGGGCTCGACTCCGGTGGAGGGGGCTCGACCTCGACGGTGGGAGATATATAGATATATATATATATATATATATATATATAATATATATATATATATATATATATATATATATTATAATATATATATAATATGTATAAAAATCTCCCCATAGGTTGGAAACCCCACCTACTCCAAAATCCCCCCTTCACAACTATGGGGAGGATGTCGTCATCCCGACGACCTGCCTGCAGTACTCAAACTTTCCCCTTGGTAGAATCTTCGTGAACATATCAGCTCCGTTGTCATCTGTATGAACCTTCTCAAGCTCCGCGTCCTTCTTCTCAACCACATCCGTACAATGATACCGAGTCTCGATGTGTTGGACCGGCTATGAAACGTCTGATTCTTCACAAGGTGAATAGCACTCTGACTGTCGCAAAGCAAAGTATACTGCTCTTGTTTCAGTCCCATTTCCTGCAGCAGCTTTTTCATCCACAATAACTCCTTGCAAGCCTCCGTCGCTGCAATGTACTCTGCCTCTGTCATTGACAAGGCAACACACTTCTGCAACCGCGACTGCCACGACATCGCTTCTCCCGCAAACATCATCACGTAGTCCGAAGTCGATCACCTCGTGTCTACATCTCCAGCCATATCAGCGTCGGTATACCCAACCAGCTTTGGCTCGTCACCACCAAAGGAAAGTCTCCAACCAGCAGTGCCCTGAAGATATCGTAGAATCCACTTGACCGTACTCCAATGTACCCTTCCAGGATTTGAAAGATACCTGCTAACCGTACCAACTGCATGAGCAATATCTGGCCTCGTACACACCATAGCATACATAAGGCTCCCCACAGCTGAGGCATATGGAACCCGCTCCATATCTTCCTTTTCGTCCTCGGTAGATGGACACTGCTCCTCAGTGAGCTTAAAGTGAGCCGCAAGAGGGGAACTCACTTTCTTCGACCCGTCCATCCCGAAACGCTGAAGTACCCGGTGAATGTACTTCGTTTGGGACAAGTGTAGCAGCTTGGACTCTCTCTCTCGGCTGATCTCCATCCCAAGAATAGTCTTCGCTGTGCCCAAATCCTTCATAGAGAAGGCCGCGCCCAATTGGTGCTTCAGCTCCGCTATCCTAGTGGCATTCCGACCCACTAATAGCATATCATCAACATAGAGCAATAAAATGATGAAATCATCATCGGCAAAATACCTCACAAATACACAGTGGTCCGACGTCGTCCGTGCATAACCATGCTCCCCCATAAATGACTCGAACTTCCTGTACCACTGCCTCGGAGCCTGCTTCAGACCATACAAGCTCTTTCTCAACCGGCAGACCAAATGTGACTTGCCCTTCTCACAGAATCCCTCCGGCTGCTCCATGTACAACTCCTCCTCAAGATCATCGTGGAGGAATGCCGTCTTCACGTCCATCTGCTCGACCTCCAAGTCGAGACTGGCTGCTAATGCTAGCACCACCCGAATAGACGAATACTTGACGACAGGCGAAAAGATCTCAATATAATCCACGCCTTTCCGCTGACCGTAGCCTTTGACTACCAGCCTCGCTTTGTATCGAGGGAGAGTAGCATCATCCGTCTGCTTTACTCTAAACACCCATCGATTCTTCAAAGCCTTCTTGCCCTTTGGCAACCGCACCAGATCATAAGTGGAATTGGTGTGCAAGGAACTCATCTCCTCCTACATAGCCTCCATCCACTCCTGCCTGTGTTCGTCTTCCATGGCCTCTGCAAAACTTTCGGGCTCTCCCCTGTCAGTCAATAGCACATACTCATCCGGTGAGTATCTCGTAGATGGTCGACGATCCCTGTCACTCCTTCTCAAAAGAACCACTGGTGCTGGCTGTATACCGACAGCCTCCTTCCCTTCAGAAACTGCCACCCCGACATGCTCATCCTCCTGAGGGACACCCTGACCACCATCAGCAGGCTGATGATCAAGGTTGGGAGCAACTCCATGTACTGGCTCTTCCATAACTGGATCCTCTGCGATGTCCTCTGGAAACTGCTCGAAGCGAAATGACTCTAACTCAGGCAATTCCTCAGCCTCAGAAGGCATCTCGGAATCCTGAGTGTTGGTCATGGTCTGATCTTCGATGAATACCACCTCCCTGCTTCTGTAGAGCTTTCTTTCTACCGGGTCGTAGAGTCTATATCCAAACTCATCTCGACCATAGCCGACAAAGACGCATCGCCTCGTCTTCGGCTCAAGTTTGGTCCTCTCGTCCTTCGGTACATGCACGAAGGCCTTACAACCAAACGCCCACAGGTGATTGTATGACGGCTCTTTGCCGTACCATACTTTGTCAGGCACATCACCCTGCAAAGGAGCACTAGGAGACAAATTAATAACATAAGCAGCTGTGAGAAGAGCCTCACCCTAATAACTGCCCGACAAGTTTGCTTCTGACAGCAAACACCGCACCCTCTCTATCAGTGTCCTGTTCATGCGCTCCGCTACACCATTGAGCTGAGGTGTCTTTGGCAGAGTCTTCTGGTGTTGTATCCCCTGCTCTCTGCAATACGCATCAAAAGGACCGATGTATTCGCCGCCATTGTCGAACTGAACACACAATAACTTCTTGCCCGTCTCCCTTTCAACAGAGGCCTAAAACTCCTTGAAAGTAGGCAGCACCTGATCCTTGGTCTTTAAGGCATAGACCCATACCTTCCTGGAACAGTCATCAATAAAGGTTATAAAGTAAGAAGCACCACCAAGAGATTTTACCTTCATAGGACCGCAGACATCCGAGTGAATCAACTCGAGCAACGCCGGCTTCCTTGAACTTGGGTGACTTTGGAAAGACACCCTATTTTGCTTCCCAGCTAAACAGTGCGTGCACTTCTCCAACTTTGTATACTTGAGCCCTGGAATCACCTTCCTGTTCACCAAGTAGCTCATCCCCTTCTCGCTGATATGGCCGAGCCGCCTGTGCCACAACTCGGTAGATGTATCACTGACTGCGTTCACCTCATGTGCCCCTTGTGCTCTCCTCTCCATATAGTAGAGACCAGACTTCTTGCTTCCTCTGGCAATCACCATCGAACCTCTGGAAAGCTTCCACTGACTGTTCCCGAAGAGACCGAAGAATCCCTCGTCATCCAACCTTCCAACCGACACCAGGTTGAAACGGATATCAGGGACATGACGAACATCCTTGAGAACAAGAACCGCATCCGTCTTCGTTCTCAAATACACATCTCCAACGGCAACCGCCTTCGACACATCTCCGTTGCCCATCTTCAACACTCCACAGTCGTCTGTAGTGTAAGTGGCAAACAGTGCCCTGTTGTGAGATACATGTACTGAAGCCCCTGAGTCCACCAGCCAAGAATTGTCATCGCAGGCGAGGTTAGTAATGACCTCATCACCCACGACGATCACATCGCCTCCATGCATCGAGGCCGCCGCTGTAGTGTTCTCTTCTTGCTTCTCCTTGTCGCCCTTCTTCTCTCTCTTCCAAGCGAAACAATTCCGCTTGATGTGGCCCTTCTTACGACAATGGTAACACTCTGAGTCCTCGTAACGACCCTTGGACTGCCCCCTGCTCTTGTCTCTGCCACCACCTGGACCCCTGCTTTTGCCCCTTCTGCGGCTCTCTGAAACAAGTGCCT
This sequence comes from Iris pallida, assembly GCA_029216955.1. Taxonomy (NCBI): domain Eukaryota; kingdom Viridiplantae; phylum Streptophyta; class Magnoliopsida; order Asparagales; family Iridaceae; genus Iris; species Iris pallida. The sequence goes on from JANAVB010015199.1 coordinate 4,015,507, forward strand.
CTGAGTGGTGGGATGTGGATGAAGTGCCCTGAGAATGTCTCCGCATCTCTTCATTCAACACCCCGCTCTTGGCAAACTCCAGACTGACCACGCCCTCTGGAGCAGAAGCGATCATAGATACTCGTACGGTCTCCCACGAGTCTGGCAAAGTACACAGCAGCCACAGTCCCTGAACCTCATCGTCGAACTTGACTCCCATTGAAGACAGCTGGTCAACCACGCCCTGGAACTCACTCAAGTGGTCCGAAATAGATGCCCCATCCTTGTACCACAGACCCATCATCGTTCGGATCAGGAATAATTTGTTTACCCCGGTCTTCTTCGCATACAAGGATTCCAGCTTATCCCATAACGTCTTCGCGTGCTCAATAATGGCAACGTGGTTGTACACGTTCTCGTCCACAAACTGCCGTATGTACCCACACACTTGTATATGTTCGAATGTCCAGTCCTCATCGGATTTATCACTGGGCTTCTCGGATACAAATACGGGTAGATGCAGCTTCTTGACAAACAGTAAATCCTTCATCTTTCTCCGCCAATAATGATAGTTTGTGCCATTAAGATTCACCATGCGCACCGGCTTCGCGTCCATCTCTCCTCTCTGGTTTCTGTCAACTCCTGACACCCTTCTGAATTCCAGAACCTGGCTCTGATACCACTCTGTTGGGAAAGAAATACGGAAACCTTTCTCCAAACTGGAGAGTACCTGTGAGAGGACCGAGCAATACAAACGCACGAACCCAAAAACAACCACACAAAACAATCCACGCAGACACAGAGAACTTTTGACGTGGAAAACCCTTGCGGGAAAAACCACGGGACGATCGGAGTCCAACCCTGAGAAGTCTCCACTAATGGAATAGAAGAATTATACCCTCTACAAACTCCTTCCGATCCAAATCGGATCCCCGCAACACTCAGAAGTAAGAACAATGATTACAAGGCTACGAAGAGCGAGAAAGACGAGTAAAGATTACCCGAACACGATCTCCTTCGAAAAACGATCTTCAATCCTCCGCCTTCTCTTCCGAAGTTGTAATGGCACTCTTGCCTCCTTCCTCTCTCTTTCTTGTGTTACCTTGTGTTATGAATTAAGGTTTGGAAATCCCAACTTAACTCCGCAATCCTGCAACCAACCTGGACCGTTGGATTAGATCCAGTAGTGAAAAGTCACCCTAAAATCCGCTTCAGCCCCCGACGACACAGAGTTCGGCCAGAACTCTGTGTCGGGCAACCAGCACTGGCCGATCCAATTCTGGAATGGGGAGGCAGAGTTCGGCCCGAACTCAGCCCCCCTGCTTCCAGCAGCTCCCTGTAGCTCCATCAGCAACCCCGCTTCCTCCCCGAGCTTCTTCGACACATGAACGACGCTCGTCGCACTCCGGGGTCTTCTCCACATAGGTTGGGAACCCCATCCACTCCAACACTCGCCTGCGTCGGTCATTATGACTATAGACAGCACCAAAGATGAACCTCGGGCCTCCTTTGTTAGCAAACAGAACCCCTATGAGTTGCCCTGAAAGAAGAACAACTTGACCATCCCAAGCACTCATGTCCTACCATAGCCAAATTCTCGCCATGCTACACAAATGGAGGTTGTGGACATGGTTCCAATTAGCTGGCATTCTTTAATCAGAATCCTCTCAGATTAATCTTAGTTTCCAGCAAAACCACGGTGTCTCCCCATCCATGGTGAATAACATCTCTAATTTCCTTCCACCTACCCAGGGAACATGCTCCTCTAACATTCCAAACATGATAGACATTAATTAGAGTTGGTAAGTTCCCCTGGGCCTCCTCCGAACCAACACCCAGGGGAGGTGTCAAAATAATCTGCCTATCTGTACTATCCGTCCCATCACCACCTGAATTGTGCCTGCGTTCGGAGCAACTCGAGCCAGCATGGATTGACCATGCACATCTCCTCCTTGTCTACTACCAACAGACCATGGTATGGACAGTCCGTATCCTCCCGATGCGTACCAACGTGCTGCTTACGACTAACCTGATCAAGCCCTCCTTTGTAACCCCCTCTAAACGTCCCTTGCTATGCACTGCTGTCTGGCATCGAGTCACCATCCCAACTCGTCCAGGTCCAGATGACCCGAACTCCATCCCAGTCCAAGGAGAGATCGGAGGTTGAGATAAAACCAACTCCTTACCTTTAGCAGACCCTACCCCACCATCCTCGTTACCAGTAGAGGGGAGATTAGGCATTGGCACCGTTGTTATGCCTCTCCCAGCTATCTGTATATTATCTCCTATATGAGCATACCCCATGTTATCCCCTACAAGAGGATCACCCTCGATACCCCCTTGCAGCCTGCCCAATGGACATCTCTTCCATTTTTGCATCCTCCACATGTCCACCCGTCCATTGATTCCACCCGTAGGAGGAACAACCTCATCCTCCGATCTCTCCATAGGACAATTGTGAGAGACATGCCCAAAACACATGCATTTCCCATATATGGGGGACCCACTCGTACTCGATGGCCTGCTGGAAAACCTCACCTGAGGCACCTCATATTCTAGCAGTTGGGGTAGGGGTTTGCCTGCCGCAATCTCAACGAATATTCTAGCATACTTGAGTCAACTCCGGGTCCTCGTCGCCTCATCAACATTTAAGGGGATACCAACCAGACTTGCTAGTTTTTGCAGCATAGGACTATTCTAGTAGTGAAGAGGTAAACCTGGAAATGCACCTAGAAAGGCATCGTGTGCAGAATATCTCTTTCACATTTAGAATCTGGCAACCATTCCTTAAGTATAATCGACCATCAAATGTCCAGGAGAATTCGCTCCACATATTTCCTTATGCCGAATTTCACGTAGAAGAAATCGTCCTCCTTTGTATGAAATTCCATGGATCCCTTTGGGCGCCAGACCCTATGGGCAAATGCACGGATCTGACTGCAGAACAACTTGTTCCCAAGAACATGCATAATGAGGGTATCCTTCCAGTACTCCGAGGTTTCGACAATCTTCTCCTTCGTAAATAACGCTTGGGTCCCGGACCCAACCGCTTTAGGTGCTATGTAAAACATTTTTCTATTGCTAGGATCCCCTAGTGCGGTAGGTATCTGCATAGGATTTACTCTGCCGCTGGTTGACCCGCTCCAGATGAGGCCCCTTGAGGCGGGGGTGTAAGGTATGCCCCTTTGGCCGTTGCTGAGTGCCCTCATTGGCAACTCCTTCCACCTGTCCGGACCTTCGGGGAGTCTGGCCATCCCTATCGGTAGTGCCTTTCCTTCTCTCTCCCACCGCCAAACCCATCCGCCCGATTGTTGATGTCGCCGTCCTAGGCACTGTCACGCCCCGGTCCCGTAGGACCGATCGTCCTCGCTAAAACGTGATACCACACGAGCCTAGATTGCGCTCGTGCAAGGCGAGTTCCATAACGGTCAATTACAGGCTAAGCGACGGGGTCATCACACAGAAGTCCCAAAGCAGAAATATAATTTAATACCGACGGAAACTTGAAACAAAACACAAGTCATTCAAAATGCTCTTTATTAATATTAAACAAAGATTACATAGGGGGCACAAGGCCAAGATTACAATCACTCAGTCTTACTCTTCTCTCAAGTTATAAGTCACTCTGCTCCCTCTCTCTCTCATTTCTCAATACAAAGCTTGATGAGCTACCGGATGCTTCAGATAGGTGATGTCCATACATTTGTCCCGTATAAGTTCAGACTCCAAGCGGCCGCACGCCTCGAAATGCTAAGGAACTCCATGCCTCGACGCATCCAAGCGAGCTTCGCGCCAACGAGCTTCTACCTGTTCCTGCACATGAAAACTGTGTGGGTGTCAGTACTCAACTTTACTGGTGGAGTGAGCTCCTCGCCCACCCGTACAAAACCAACACGTTCATTTTACTTTGTGCAATATAACCCTTTTTTGATTGTCTTTCTACTCTTGTCTTAGGTTCAATTTTAGGACATAGACTCTCGATCTATTTGTGTCTCTAGAACATCACCGTTCTATCGCACCGATAACTTCCTTATCCTTGCCTCTAGACCATTCTCTTGCTTGCAACATCAACTTATCAAGTCGTACTCGCCTTTCGGCCTATACTCAGAAATGCAACTACATGATAGTACCCAAATTTTTATGTGACCGTGCTACAAGTCCATTGTACTAACATCGTGATCATATCATAAACTCTATTTGTGGGTTCATATTGAGACCGTGCCTCGCAACTCAGTATGACTTAACCAACTTTGCCCTACTGCACTTCCTGACTTAAACTCGAAACGACTCAAATCCAACTTATGCAACTATATGCCAACAACATAATACTCGACGCCACATCTCATGCCGAAGCACGTGTCTATGTTGTAGCCAAATCTTATGCCCAAATATTGTGTTCTGATCGTACACACATTCAACTCGACTCATTGATACCGTGTACACAATACTCGACTCAATCCAAAGGCATACACGCGGATCGCTACTATTATGCCGACTCATCTATATAAAAGGTCACTGGCATCACAAGCCATACCCGAACATAGCTAGGTATAGGATGGTCTGGCCAAAGCAAGTAGCAAGCCCCAATGACCGTCCACCGAATACCTGGTTGCCTACAGCATTAGCTATACCTGTTCGTCCTAGGCCGGAACGATCCTGTGGCCCCAGGTTGTCATTTCGAGGAAACAATCGCCCTTGTCTACAAGTTGTCCAAATGACTATGCAAGACTCGACTCTAACTAACGTCTTACACAGTCATTCTTCTTGTGTTACTCTCTCTTCAAGACCAAGTTCAAGACTTCTAGCATTTGAGACCGCCTCGACGACCCATGGTCGTGAGTATTCTTCCATGTTGCCCTATCATTTTTACTCAACTTAGGAACGCCTTATTTGATATCCCTTTTTCCAAACTCAATTTGAATCAACCATAGCTCGTGCCTTAAAATAATAAGTCCGTGACATCGTGCTTTAAGCCAACTTATGTTCTATGCGACACTACCGCCCAACTCATACTCCATATGACGAGCTTTAAAATTGTAGGACTATGTGGTTATACCCAGCCGTAGAACTCGTGGGACCGTGCTTGCTACTACTCCGATAGCCTAACATAATTTTGCCTAACTTAATCGTGCAACAACTTGATGAGCAAAGACTGCATCAAGCCTTGCATCGTGGGAACGTGCCGTGTATGCGTTCGACTTTGAACAACCAAGTTCTTTGGGTGCCTAGACTTATGCCACAAGCCGTGCGATACAACTTAACCCGTAGGACGAGCAAAGGCTATGCCAAGCCTCAAACGCTGGAACCGTGCATGCTTTATCAAGCATTTATGTGGACGACGCCTATGATCTTGGCTAATTCATAGCTTTGTGGCGAAGACCAACTTTCCTTCTCACAAGCCACGGGACGAAGGACCGAGTGTCATTTTTGAAAGCCATCGTGCAACACTTCTAAGCCTACCGTGGAACCTTTTTTCATGTTCTAACTCAGTTTGACCCAAGTTGGGATTATTTCCTTAGCTATGTGGATTAATCTCTTTTATTATTTATCCTACTTGTGCTTTTGAGAACTTTTGTTTTATTAGTGTGAAGGCAAGCTGAGGCAAATTCACCGAAGCCACCCACCTGAGCGAGGAGTCACCTCGACCAAGCGGGACTTTGAGCAGGCCGTTGCTTGGCTAAGTTCGAACACCATCGGTGTTTCAATTCCTCTGATTGACTAAGCAGGACGGGGCAGCACATCATACACCACTCAAAAAAGTTTCGTCTTCAAAACTAACTGAGTACTCACTCATCGACTCATCACTTTATCCTACATTCAATAACTTTCGCACACATTACTCCTATGTATTTCTTCAATCCGAGCAACGATCTCACTACCTTCAATCTTTTCCTTGAAACCCTCGATACCCTTCCATTCCTTTAGTCTCACTTTGAATTCAACGTATCACTTACTTGGATCGTGCACATATTTCAGGTGTCCCCAAAATACATATATTTAACCCAAGCCTCGTGATAGAGAATTCTGCTATTTTTACTCGAGTCGAATCATGCACATATTCAGGCTTCCCTGATATATATACATTTCAGCCGAAGCTCATGAGTGTTATTCTCATACTCTTGAATCATTCCATTCATAAACACCAACATCCAAACTAATCAATCCTCATGATCACTCGTACCAATGCTAACTCTTGCAACATGTACATCTCGTCTAACCGCTAGGCCATCTCTCTAGGCTAAAGTCAATTGTCAGTATTGGAATCATAGTTCCCAAATAATAATATCAACACTGACCCCAATCCTAAGGTCAAACCAAAGTTGATAGTATGGGATTTTCTATCCAAGCTCGCATCACTCCGATTTCTAAACTTCAAGCATAGATTTTTCCTATTCGTACTTACAACACTTAGTCCAAGGGGTCCGAGTCGTTCAACAAAGCTATCTTACGGTAGGTCCTGTTCAACCAATTTCTCGACATATCAATATCGCTCGTCCAACAACCAATTCACGTAGTCTATCTCTTCACACATGTTCGATACCATCCACCTATCCATCCTATCCCAGTCAAGTACACCACAAGACGATTTGTCACTAAACCATAATTTTTATTCATATTTTCTAAGTCATTTATCACAATTCACGTAATCGATCACAAGATCGTCTAGCATAACAATATGTCATACCCCAATCTCACGCAAGTCTGATTATCTGTGGTGGACATGAAATCACCATGCCACATACCGTAGGATAATCGTTCTCGTCAGGACGTAACTCTTGCTTTATGTCTAGATTAATTCATTCTCGATACGCAGATTGGACCTCAATCCTCAAGTTTACTTAATCATCAATCACAAGTCCGACCAATCTTCGAATTCACCTTCGCATCAAATCACAAGTCGAAGCATACAAATTGCTACGTCCGAATTTTCTGAGTTCGATCATTCCTGTGACATGAATCACCATGTCAGTGCTCATGCGGAACTGATCACCCCAAATCTAACGTGACGCATGTGCGAGGCTGGTGTTGCGCTCGTGCAAGACAAGAACATCGACATTGTGGCTATCGTCGAAGAAATTAAGATACTTTCCTTTCATCCTAACATTCTTTTCAATCAAAATCCCTAAGTATAGCATCCATCGAAACAATAATATTTTATACGATCGTCATTTCCTGACTCGGAGTACCCCCGAGTTATCGTATATCGATCTTTGATATGCCTCAATACCATCGATGATATGAGTAACCTGACGATCTTTATTTGCAACGAATTTCGAGTCATGCGACTAATGCTATTGTCCGAACTGGATGTCAACCCCTTGACCAATTTTTTAAATTTATTTATTAAGTTTATACCATTTTATTTGTCTATTATATAATTGTTATGTTTATTGTTTTGTTTTACTTAAAATATCAAATAAGGGTTCAAAAGGGGAATTTAGGAATTGTCAGGGGATATAGTGCAAATTTCATAAATTCAAACTCAACTTCTTGTGTTACTGGCCGACTCCTAGAAGTTGGATTGATTCAAATAAGAGATGGCTCAAATCTCTAATGAATCAAGGAGAAGTGGACCCTTGTAAAACAAACCCATGGGAGGGTTTATGCGAGAAATCACAATTAATTTCATCCATTCTTTTTCCCTGCTGTAGCCGAAGTGCTAAAGCTTACCTTGTATTCAAATTCAAATCCAAACTGTCCTCGAAACCCAGAGATAAGCCAAAATCTATATTTATCTAGGTATCCTCTATCAAATCCCTCCTCTGATCTAATCTAGAATAGCTATATATATACATGATGGACATAGTAGCCCAAACCTCTTGAAACCCTAAAATATCTACATCCTTTCAGCCGCAAAGGAGGAGCAACTCTAGCTTTCTCCAGAACAGAGGAGGTACGTTCACCCACTCTTCTTTTTGCCAATTACGGATTCCTCTTACCCAAAGCAGGAGTATGATGGTAGATGAAATTCTTAGGTAGAAATCAGACCCTGAGTTAGACACATGAAGTATAATGTACAATGTATAATGTATAATAAAAGGTTTACAGAGGAGGATATTAGGGAAGACACCTTGATAACAAGTTCATAGAGGGTATCAGAGCTTACAAGGTGTCAACATTGTATCAGCACTTTACTTCAGGGTTTAATGGGTGTATCGGAGTTGCTTGTGCAATTGCCTATCCAAGACAAATTGCTCTGTAGTATCAGTCCTCGCTGATACATTAATTGCATAACTGATCAACCCGAGTAATGACAGACAATAGGGAGCACTTGACCCATAGACTGTACCATATGAATATGGAACCAATATATGGTATAGCTATGTACTGACAACATGTATAAGAGTAGGTTGTACTCCATAGAATCCATTGGGAGGTAACCCTAGGAGTATAGCAGGGGATGGGCAATATAGGTGTGTGAATCCTATAACTTCGTGCACCATTATGAATGGTACAGCAGGGGTACAACAAGTGGGTATACAGATATGATGTATTAGAGTATAGGTGGGCATGTGTATCAAAAATTAGGTAGGGGGTGGTACACACCAAATGTAATTGCCACAGTAAACGGCCATAGGCATAGACACACTAATGGAATCCTAGGCTAATGACAGGTTAGATTTCCTAGAGATTGTTATTGACCACTAAGATGGGCCGATGACTCCAGATAGTATCCGAGAGTAACCTAGGAAGGGTTGTACTGACTGCAAGCTACTGAATCAACCAGGACATCAAGCTATGCAAGATTGGTATCAATTTGAGGGTAGATGTTAGTTGACAAAACAGAGTTCGAAATACCTAAGATAAATCCCAGTAACCAGTCAACCCAGGTAGGCACCCCGATAGTGAAGTCATTGCACCAGAGGGTGCCACCATGTAAGTACCATATAGGTTCAAAGTGCCAGGAATAGAAGGTTGTGTTAGGGTCCCTAGCATGTATCAATAACACATGATGCGTTGCCAACAATAGGGAGTATCAGGAAAACCATTGGGTAACATAGGATATGATGTACCAGGGGGCAATATATAGAAAGCCATGACAGAGTTGTGTGTGGATAAAATATGTGCAGGAGTACCAATAGGGACTAGGCACTGGCCGAGAGGTTGATATATTCTCCTCATGACATGACATCCTCTTGTTGGAATATATCCATCAGACTAATAGGAATACCTATAGGAATACCTTTACTCAAGACAGATATGTGGATGGGAAATCACCTATAGGTAATAGTAATATCAGTCTAGACACATAGGCACATCAAGGGGTTCCCTGGTATAGAGCACCAATAGATTGGACTGGGTCATGTGGCAACACATCAATACCTTAAGTGTCAGCCACATCAAATGAATATAGTTGACTGTTTGCTCTGATATTAGATTGCTGAAGGGTCTCAGGTTATACACATATACCAGAGCCTAATACTATTGAGTAATTTTGGTTTCCTCTATTATTGTTGACAGGAACTAGATAATGGCAGGACCCTTTTTCATTCTCCATCTTCCATTCCACCTTTTAATAAGCAAAAGAAGCAGTAAAATTAGATATAATTTATGAGAGTGGTAGTACACAAGAGTAGAGGGATGAATGTAGGACATGAGGGATACCATAACAGTAGGAGACCTATCCAGAAAAAGGGTAGTAAGCAAACATTAGGTCAGGGTCATCATAAAGTCTATTGAGTCTATTAGTGGTTTCCATTTTGACCTACATGAATCAATGGTCAATTTATAAATGTAGGACACCAACTTTCCCTTTGAACAGCTAGATGGAAGGTCAGGAGGTTAGAAAATGAGAATTAACCAAAAATGAGAATTAACCAAATATGTGAATACCCAAGTATAAGTTGGCATACAAACAAGAGATAATCTCCTCAATATTTAAGATCAAATTCGATCATTATCCCCGAACTATTCCCATGCTCAATTCATTCAAACCCTTAATCACATATGTTCATCCGTCTATATCTTAAGTCATCAAGCAACATCTTTCCTCAATTCACGTTGTCTTATGCTAACACAAGTCATCGAGTAACATCTATCCCAATTCCTTATAGTCATTCTCAATATTCAAATCACTCCCATGCACGCTATCATCCGATCATGCTAACTTTTCATATATAATTCATATCGATTTCCTCTATCAAGTCATCCGTTCGCTACACTTTAACTTTTTTTTGATTCAGTTTCACCTACTCAATTATTTTGCATTTCATACCCGACGCAATTCTGCCGATATACGTCGTCTACTCTTTTGTTCGTATTATCTCGTGCTAGCAATCTAGAATAACAATTACTCTGAAATACTCTTTCTAAGACTTTGCGTACTTATCGCTTGCTGATAGACTAATTGACACACCGCATCCTCAATCGATCGACATCCCCAAAACTATTCCATATACCACTCAGGAATGAAGTCATTTGACAAATCCTCAAAACTATCATTTGATTCACAATCGATTACTTCAAATCTCTGTTCGAATCATTTCTTAAATTCTAAGCACGCTCATCTATATCGCATCGACAATATCGTCGTTCGATAGCACCTCTATCGTAACTACCCAATATTTTATGAATCAAGTCTAACTCATTCTTGTCCGGCACAATTTTGGTGTATATGCTTGGCCCGACTTAGCCAACCGTACTTTACGTGAACCAACTTTTGTTTTTGTCAAAACTATTCTCATACGATTTGCAAAATATATAAACTTATTGTATGGACATCCCGTAGGCCATTTAAGAAAGAGCGCACCATCGATATCGAACTGCGAAGACAATATCAGAGTTTGTGGAACAAAATTAAGAGTTAAAGAATTCAATCAAAAGTCCAAGAACGTAAAGCCGTGCTCTGATACCATTATGTCATGCCCCGATCCCGTAGGACCGATCGTCCTCGCAAAGACGTGATGCCGCACGAGCCTAGATTGCGTTCATGCAAGGCAGGTTCCATAACGGCCAATTACAGGCTAAGCGACGGGGTCATCGCATAGAAGTCCCAAAGCAGAAATATGATTTAATACCAGCAAAAACTTGAAACAAAACACATGTCATTCAAAATGCTCTTTATTGATATTGAAATAAAGATTATATAGGGAGGCACGAGGCCAAGATTATAATCACTCAGTCTCACTCTTCTCTTAAGTTACAAGTCACTCTGCTCTCTCTCTCTCTCTCTTTCTCTCTCATTTCTCAATATAAAGCTTGATGAACCAGCAGATGCTTCAGATAGGCGATGTCCATACATTATGTCCTGTATAAATCCAGACTCCAAGCGGCCGTACGCCTCAAAATGCCAAGGAACTCCATGCCTCGACGTATCCAAGCGAGTTCCATGCCAACGAGCTTCTACTTGTTCTTGCACATGAAAACTGTATGGGTGTCAGTACTCAACTGTACTGGTGGAGTGAGCTCCTCGCTCACCCATACAAAACCAACATGTTTATTTTAATTTGTGCAATATAACCCTTTTTTATTGTATTTCTACTCTTGTCTTTCGATTTTAGGACATAGACTCTCGGTCTATTTGTGTCTCTAGACCATCACCGTGCTATCGCACAGATAACTTCCTTATCCTTGCCTCTAGACCATTCCCGTGCTTGCAACTGTCAACTTATCAAGTCGTTCTTGCCTTTCGGCCCATACTCAGAAACGCAACTACACGATAGTACCCAAATTTTTATATGACCGTGCTACAAGTCCATTGTGCTAACATCGTGATCATATCGTAAACTCTATTCGTGGGTCCATATTGAGGCCGTGCCTCTAAAATTAGTGTGACTTAACCAACTTTGCCCTACTACGCTTCCTGACTTAAACTCGAAACGACTCAAATCCAACTTATGCAACTCTATGTAAACAACTTAATACTCGATGCCACATCTCGTACCGAAGCACGTGTCTGCGTTGTAGCTAAATATTAGGACCAAACATTGTGTTCTGATCGTGCACACATTCAACTCGACTCTTTGATACCGTGCACACAATACTCGACTTAATCCAAAGGCATACACGTGGATCACCGCTATTATGCCGACTCATCTATATGAAAGGTCACTGGCATCACAAGCCATACCCGAACATAGCTAGGCATAGGATGGCCCGGCCAAAGCAAGTCGCGAGACCTAGCTATATGCGGACATAGCTAGGTATATGATGGCCCGGCCAAAGCAAGTCGCGAGCCCCTATGATTTCGGCTAATTCATAGCTTTGTGGCGAAGACCAACTTTTCTTCTCCCAAGCCACGGGACGAAGGAGCGAGTGTCATTTTTTAAAGCCATCGTGCAATACTTCTAAGCCGACTGTGGGACCTTTTTCCATGTTCTAACCCATTTTGACCCATGTTAGGTTTATTCCCTTAGCTATGTGGACTCGTCTCTTTTATTATCAAGCCTACTTGTGCATTTAAAAAATTTTGTTTTATTAGTGTGAAGGCCTAGCTGAGGCAAGTTCACCGAAGCCACCCACCTGAGCGACGAGTCGCCTCGACCGAGCGGGACTTCGAGCAGGTCGTTGCATGGCTAAGTTCGAACGCCGTCGACGTTTCAATTCCTCTGATTGACTGAGCGGGATAGAGCACTACAGGCACAGATCGCCGTCGCCTGACCACAGTGGTCCAGCCCCCTCCCTCCACTCTTTGAGGGCCAACACCATCTCCTCTTTGCCGATCCAGGTCCCACATAGTAAAACCTAGCCCTTGCTTGTCCAGGCACCTAGAAACCCTGGACATCGAGAGAGAATATATATATATATATATATATATATATATATATATATATATATATATATATAATGGTAATTGTTGTGAACGTTTATAATGGACATGTCCCACTCTATGATACCACAACTCAAGAGGATAACCAGAAGAAGATACTACATTTATACTAGAAGGAGTTACAAATTATAGTTTGAACATCACCGATACAAACAACTTTTTCGAATTACGGACATTTACAGGACATTATCATCTGACCAGCATTGATGTCCATCTTCAAGCTTGTGTTGCAAAATTGGCTTCCTGAAAATAGGTTCTTTACATTCACTGGTATATGCTTCACATTTTCCAAGGTAAGCATCTTCCCCGAAGTTAGCTTCAGCACCACCGTCCCGATACCTAAAACCTCGGCTTGTGTCTTGTTCGCCATTGAAACCTTCTCAAGAGTGGGTACAAATTTGGTGAACAACTCCTTCTTAGAGCATACTTGGCACGACGCACCCATGTCCACCTACCAGTCAGTGTCGTGAGTCAACTTGTGCAATCATAGCAACCAAGTTAACTGCATCTTGCTCTTTTGATTTTTTGCTTGGGCTTGGACTTGTAATCCTTTTTGAAGTGGCCTTTCATACCATAGTTGAAGCATGCGTCGTCGTTGCCAGATTTTGGCTTGAGTGAGGCTGATTTTACCTTCAATGGTTGAAGTTCTTCTTCTTGTTATTGTAGGAAGCCTTCTTCTTCTCCTTTGAGTCTCCACAGTAACTATGTTTGCCTTCGCAAACTGTTTATATAGAGTATCAACTTTGAGTTAACCTTTGGCTTCGTCTTCAAAATGGATCCAGTACATCAGAACCTCTAGCTGGATTGCCATCTTCTTACGGTACATGTCTGTTTTGGACTTGATCTTCCCAGGAGGAAGCTTAGGGACGATATCACCCACCATGAAAATTTCTTTTTATCTCATGCCTTCCTCCTCAAGTTTCTGTTGCAGCTTCAGTAGTTCTTTGACTTGAGGCAACATGATCTTCTCATCTTCAAATTACATAGTAAAGATTTTCTTTGAGATGGATCTTGGACATGATCTCATCTTATAGTACTTTTCTAGAAACCCCCAAACGTCTCTAGCATAGAACTTCTTGATGTATGATTCTGTCGTGATATCATCCATTGCGTTCATAATCAACAGTTTGCATAGGTTGTCATCTTTCTTCCACTTGAACTGCTTATTAATGACACTAGCAATTATTGGACCGTTGAGCACCTCTGGAAGGGGGGTGAATAGAGTGCATGTATGCAGCGGAATAATAATCACCATTTAAAAAATATTTATGGCAGTAATCAAACAAATATGAAGCATGCAATATATAAGTAAATGCGTAAAGTAAATGAGTAGAGAAGAGCAAAAGCAAACATCGATGTTTATACTAGTTTCCCTCTGAGAGGACTAGTCCAGTCTTGAGTACTCAACCCGATATTAAATCCACTATTTGAAATAGCAGTTACACCATGTGCTTTTATCCGAAGGACACGACAACTTCAACCACGAGCTTTTATACGAAGAACTCGCGACTTCACAATTACAAGTGTAGAGGCAACACTTTGAAATCCAAACTTTACAACTCGATCAAACTTCTAAAATTGGAACCGCGTTGGCAATAAAGGCTGGGAGTTGATCTTGGAAATATGAAGATTGAAAGCTCTTTGGTGAAATAGAAAGCTTAGAATAGATATAGAAGATGAAGAGTGAGTTGAGTCAGTAGAATAAAAATCTCTTCTATATTTATAGGAATTTTTGAACCAGAGTTCGGGCAGAACTCGGCAAGGACAACGTTTATAATTTTGAACGTTTGAGATCTAAAAGAGTAGAAATTTGCTGCTGACTAGGAGTGATCTAAGGGGACCGAGTTCGGCTACTAGGGTTTCAGGATTCATTTTGGTTCAGAATGACTTGGGGTTTGAATCTGGCAGAGTTCAGGCATAGTTCTCCCTGAGTTCTTACTGAGTTCTGTCCAAAAAAGTTTGGGTTTAGGTCATATTTATTTTGTAGACCAGGAATATGGTTTAGGCTAAAGTATGAGCTTCTTAGTGCCAACACGATGCAATGAACATTTGTTCCTATAAAATAAAAGTAAAATACATAACAAATGATAAAATCCAGATGCCCTTGTTGCACGAGAAATGATGCAATAGACAGTGCTGATGTCACGCTCCAGTTCCCAAATATATAGGAACCTGAGCGTGACCATGTCAGCTAATATGATCTAGGGTAAGTTCACAATTTAATGGACTTAACCCTGGACATACTCCGCTGTAAAGGGGTAACTAAGAGTAACTGATCATCTACATCTCAATCCACAGTAAGAAAATGAATACCAAGAATGAACATAATATACTAAAGTTGGCCACCCAGTAATATACATGTTCGAACAAGCTCGAGAAGGAATACGTTTGGTAATAATGGGCTACATAGCAGTATAAAGCAAATATAGGTGAGGATATAAGCTGGAAAGAATAAATGAAATATGCCGGAACATAAATATAAATATATACCAGAGACCTCGGTGCATCATGCAGCACCCGCCAGCTACTCTGTACTAAGCTCTCAGCGAATACCTGGAGAGATCACCAGGTCCTCAGAGGGACGTAACAAGATATAGAGATACATGCCATAATGTGAACTGAATATAAATGGACAACCTGAATCATAACCTGGCCCAATATCTAGTCATCGATCAATAAACCATACCTCTGACCAATCCTGAACAGTGGGAGGCATACCAGTCCATGATGAGACACTGTTCCATAATACGGTCCGACATGGGATGATAATCTGAGCTGAACTGGAGGTGAGTTCCCAAACTCTCTTGCAGGCTACGCCAAAAGTGCGACGTGAATCTTGAATCTCTGTCCGAGGTGATACTGACTGGCACACCATAAAGTCTGACGATTTGCCTGAGGTAAATCTCTGCTAGCTGAGCTGTCGACTGACCAACTTTGAACGGGAGAAAGTGAGCCACCATCGTGAGCCAGTCTATAATAACCCAAATAGCATCTCTACCGGCCGGGGACCTAGGTAATCCGGTCACGAAATCCATGGTTATATGCTCCCACTTCCATTTTGGAATTGGCAAGGGCTGAAGAAGTCCAGCTGGTCTCTGATGTTCAGCTTTAACTTATTGGCAAACCAAATACCGAGAGACAAATCAGGCTATCTCCCTCTTCATGCCATTCTACCAAAAGTGCTGACGGATATCACGGACCTGACTGGACCTGTTAAAAATATTACAGATGATGATGGTGACTGCCCTACCTTCTATGGGACACATGAGGGTGACCTTCAGGAGCCTGAGGAGCATCTAGCTCAGTAGAGGGTGCCTAGTCTAGTCTAGTGTTTACAGTTTTTATTTTGTATCGGACTGTTCCGATTGTTAGTTGTGACTTAGTTATATTTCAGGTCTTGTACTTATTTGTGTTGGACATCTACTTTGTGTGGTGTGATAACTCTATATATATTCAGTTCTTCCTTTCATCTGATTCCATATCATGTTCTATCTTTCCTAGACTTGTGTTTGAGATATAGAGTTGAGATGTTATGTTATACCTCCGTGCGGAGATGACAGGTTTATATATCTTGTTGTTAGATGTTAGATGTTATAGATGACCTATACAGCGTTCTACCGCCGACACTGCGGCATAGGCTGGACGTACCCACGTTCTCGTGCCCCTAATCAGGGTGCGGGTCGTGACATGATGAAGATTACCGTTGCTCAAAGCAAACTTCGTCCTCTATTCGATGATATGCTCCCAAGAACATACAAGCTCACGTGATAAATTTCTAGACGCTATGTTGACGACTCCTTAAAGGAACTCGAACGGACTCCTCGGCTGATCTTCATGGATTGTGGCAGCAGCTTCTCTCTTATGATCTCTCATGAATTTTGTGTTACCCCATAATAAGCCATGGAGAGAGTATTTATAGGAGAGGGTGGAAACCCTAATCCTAATCCAGCCGTCGTCTATATCTCAAAGTGATAAGATCAGTTTAAAATCGATTCCTCAAAATATAAGGAACGATTTAAACTAACTATCCATAAAATTTGCCCATTATCTACAATCTGTGCAGCCCGCACATACGCGTAAAGTGCACTATCAAAACGCCACTTTGCGCCCTTCGCTCGAGTCCGAGTCGCAGCTCCTCAGGAAATTTGTCCATAAGAGTGAAAAGAAACATAAGGGGTGTTTGGTACACGATTTTTTTTTTCAAACAAATTTAGGACGAAAAACCGATCCCCATGTTTGTTTAGGTTATAAAGATTTATACTTGCAAATCCGCGTAGATAATTTACTCACAAAATATGGGATATGGGAATCCTATCACTTAAGAATATGTGAGTATATTTTTTTTGTTGCTTTTTTTCTATTACTCTTTTTAATATTTTTTTGTTTTGGTTTTTTAACCCTTTTCATTGTATAGTCCTTTTTTTTTACTATTTCATCCGTTTTTATTTTTTAAGGTGCTTTGGTTTTTTTTTTTTTTTGAGACTTTTTTTTTCACTTTTTGTTCTTTTTTAATTTTTAACATTTTTTGGTTTTTATTCTGTTAGTAAGAGTTTTTTTTCCCCATTTTTAGGGTTTATTTTTCATTTTTTAAGGTTGTTGCTATTTTTTAGTTTTTTTAAGATTTTTAGTTTTTTATTATTAATGTTTTTTTAGTTTTTTAAGATTTTCTTTTCATTATTTGTTCTGTTTCAGTTTTTTAACTTTTTTATTTTTATAAATTTTTAAAGATTTTTTTTTCATTTTGTTTTGTTTTGTTTTCAAAGTTTTTTGGTTTTTAGCAAAGTTTTTAAGATTATTATTATTTTTTTTGTTCATTTTTGATTAATTAAAATATTTTTGGTAATTATTTTCCTTTTTTTTTTTTTGCTCTTTTTCATTTTTTTTCATGTTTTATCTTTATTTTTCTGTATTTTTATTCCATTTTAAAAAAATATTTCCAACTTTTAAGATTTTTTTTTAAATTTTTTTTTTGTTTTTTGGTTTTTTAGTCTTTCAAGAATGTTTTTATTTTATTTTTATCTTTGTTAAGTTTTTTAGTTTGATTTTAAATATTTTTTCTTTTTTTCGTTTTGTAAAGTTTTCTTTTCCGATTCTTTGTTCTTTTATATTTGGGTTTTTTTATACTGACACCTCCTATGTTTTGTGTTTATTATGCCGACTTCCCCTAATTTAAAAATAAATACACTAACACCCCTGTCCTTTATATTTTTTAAAAGTAGGGTGGTCAGTGTAAAATTCTTTACACAAATTACAAAGCTTAGGGTCGGTCCGTGTATTTAACACAAAACATAGAGGGTGTCACTGTATTTATTTTTAAACTAGGGAGGTCCGCATAATAAGCACAAAAGATAGGGGCGTCAGTGTAAATAACCCTAAAATTTTAAGATTTTCTCATATTTTTAGGTTATTATATTTATTATATTTATTTTCATTTTTTTAATCTTATTTAAGAATGATTTTTTTTTCATTTTTTTATCTTTTTGATTTTTCGAAGAATGCCTTTTTTGGTTACATTTTTAAAGATTTTTTTTGTTTGTTTTTGTTTTACTCATTTCTTTTAATCCTTTTTTAAATTTTTATTTTTTCCCGTGAATATTTATATGTTCACAAAACATGGAAATATAATTTTTTTAGGTATTTTAATTAACGAAAATTTGATTCCAAGTATTACTCCCTATACCAAATACCTCCTATATGTTTCTTTGAGGATTTAAATTTAGTCCTCACGGTAAACATCCCACCGTCGTTTATAGATATGTATTGTACCATCTCAGTAGAGAGGAGTTGCCATAGAGCTTTAACATATCCTAACCTTATATATAATACGAAATGTTGTAGGATTCACTATGAATGTTCCAAAAGCATCATTCTCAAATCTTATATCTTTCAAATAGTTTTAACTTAACTAGGGCCAAAACAAATAAATTATACATTTCTACTAATATAATTACTAATCACTAATAATTATATACTTCAAACTATAATAAATATTCATCAAAGATATATTTACTTTAAAATATTATAGACTATTTTAAAATAGGTTTATCAAGTAAGTATATATTTAGTAAGTAAAAAAATAAACAAAAGATAATGAAAAGCAATACCACTTACAACATCCGTGTGACTTCTAGTGAACTTAAAATGAAAAGCTTAAACAATAATGATAAACAATACCAAATCTAGCCTTAATTAATGAGTGAGGTGTTACCATAGAGCTTCAACATACCCAAGTGAGAAAATAAGTAAACAAAAATAGGGCTAATTAACATTTAGACCATAGATTTTATATTACTTTAGAGTTTAAACTATCACATGTCAAATTGAAACTTTTAATCCTGATTTTTTTTCCTGTTGTATAATCACGTTCAAAGTATAATACAAAAATAAACCAAAAATATAAATCCTTACCTTGTTTTGATTTTCTATAATTAATTTGAAATATATATATCGGAACCACAGTGGTAATGGAAACCTTTTATTTTGATTTTCTGTAATTAATTTGAAAAATATTATATATATACATATACACAAATCAGGCGACCACAGTGGGAGTCGAACCCACGACCTTCTGATCCGAAGTCAGACGCGCTAATCCACTGCGCTATGCGGTCATTTTGTTGGAATTGCTGTTTTCGTTTCTTTCATAAGCACGTTTCGTTGTCACAGTATCCCTTTTCTCCAGCAATCTATATAGCATGGTTAACTTGTACTCTCTGTTTCATGATTAGGCCAACATTAGGTTTGGTTTGAAAGTTTTGCTACTTTTTAGAAGTAGCTGAAGCAACTTTTGATTGCAACTTGGAGCAAAAATATGGACATGTGAAAGCTTAAAACTGAGACCTCTTTTGGTTGACGGAATCGTGTGGCTGGAAAAGAAAAGTCATTCATTTTCTACGTTTAGAAAAAATGATTCCCATAGAAAGGAAGAAGATGGTTCCACCCACCAAAACAAGGATTCACTTTTCAGTATAGAAAATTTATTTTTCTTTCTAATTTTCTTGTACTCTCCAAATACCAGAAAAAAAAAATAGATAAAAATTATAATTTTCCCAAAAAAAAATTGATTTTTCTTTTCTTTTCTTTCCGCGAACCAAACCAGTCAATGTAATATACCTTGTCGACTGTATTAGCAATGTAACGCTTGGTTAAATGCAATAATTGGAAGCTAGGACTAATATTTCACTACAAAAATGTTACAAAATGGCGACTTATATAGAGACATAACAGGATTGGTCGCGGTGAATAACGGAGTAGCGACTTATCTCCCAAGAATCGTAATCGAATACAAAGGTTAGCTGCCAATTCGTCGTTAGGAAATAGAATTTTTTTTTGTTGGAAAAATCGAAATGCAATTTAGCGACGAAAAGTTTATATCGCTAGTCCGTCACAATGCAACCGCTAAGGCGTCTGCAATTTTGGAACTACGGGCTCTAAAGAGAGTCCAAGGGGGGCCACGCCCCCCTCCCAAAATTGCTAATTTTTCCCGTATATAATTTTTTTATAGATAGATATATGAAATATTATGTGCTGTACTTTTTTTGTACAGAAAGTGCAAATATTTTCGGATAGATTAGATAGAAACTTGTAAATATTTCCGGGTAGGTGTTGATAGATTTTTTACATAGAAATTTTTAAATGTTATAATGACTCCATATATAGCGGTCCACGTACCAAATATTTAAAAACTAAAGATATGATAAAATTGTTTTGAGATTTGATTTAATTACATCTATCTCAACATATATTTCGAAAATATTGTATTAATTTTTTTTATATTCTAAACCTACATTAATTAGCTTATTCCTTTCTCAACATTTTTACCAAAATAAGAGAATGAACAATATTTCGTCAAAAATAAAAATAAAAATGACCGCTTCTTTTATTCTCTATATCTCCATCTCTCCTTCTCCTTCAATCTTGTTCCAGAAAAATCTCAAGATATATTTAGTTTATCCTTTTCTTAAATTTTTTTTGCTTTTCGGCAGAGCGATCATATTTTCTATACCTGGTAGGATGTTCATACTTTATGTCACGTTCCAGTACCGGAATACTGAGACGGACTAGGCCAGCTACACCGTATGAGGTATATAAACGTCATACGGCGATCGTGGCTGTCAAGAGACAAGGGGGTGCATGCTACAATCAGGTCTCCTATGGTTCCACAGAACATCTATGTCTCAATCAATCAAAATAAGAAGCAGTAAATAATAATCATATAAGACAAAGCAGTAAAGCGTCTCCGACGCTTCATCAAAATGATTCATGAGTCTAGCTATCCAAAATGATGAGCTAGTTCCGAGAGTCAATAGTACATAACTATAGTCAGCTGCAGTCTGATTTAATTACAATTATGCAAAGTAAACTAGTGTCCGGAACTGTCGGCTA
Source organism: Iris pallida (assembly GCA_029216955.1). Classification (NCBI taxonomy): domain Eukaryota; kingdom Viridiplantae; phylum Streptophyta; class Magnoliopsida; order Asparagales; family Iridaceae; genus Iris; species Iris pallida. Next base: position 4,036,640 of record JANAVB010015199.1, read on the forward strand.
AACAAGTGCCGGTGGCTAAACGCCAAGTACAAAATAGAAGATATCAGAGCAGCGAAGAAGAAACCCACTCATGGTCCCTGGCGTCCATACTCCTGGTGTGCACCATTGTTCGGATGGAAGGCTGGATCCTCTCGAGCTGCTACGAGATCTGGCCAAACAAAACCAGCGGGGTCAGGCCCCAAATAGCAAGTACCACAAGGGAGCACAAAAGAGTGAGATAAAACCAATGAGTTAAATAAGACCTGATTCACGAGTTATAGGCTTATACCATATCATCGAGACAATACGACACCCTTACAACCAAACAAGGACAAACGGTGCCAATATCGTGCCGAGATAAGATATATCCTATAACCATGGACAGGTGAAGGACTTCTGATCGCGACTTCGGTCCATAGCCTATCGCAGCATAATAGTCCAACCCAACAACCAAACAAGGACATGGATTGGACCACGCACCACGATAGTCCATGTTCCTCACTTGCTAAAAGAAGAAAATATATCACAAACAAGTCAGCTTACAAGCAGCCAATCAATCCTACGACTTTCTATGATTTGTCTGGATTATCCCAGTAATGCAAATTATATGAATCCTCAGATCGTGTCAACCCAGCAGGGCTAGCCAAACCATATAATATACATATACACATAGAACTTTGAGTATGCACCGGCCCTCCGTGCTAAAACATATAACACATAGCACGTAGGAGTCGGATATAGTCATCCACTATCGACGGATGAAACTGTATCCGTGGCGGCCAACTCGACACGTCAGGACAGGATCTGGGGTGGCCAGTATGGCACGATCTCGGAATTCTTCCCACCCAATGCATCTACCAATTTGAGTTTCTTAGATTAACCATATCTTGATAAGGAATTACATGTCGTGGTCACATGGTCATCCTCCTATATGTCGTACTATAGTATGCGTACCCTAAGTATGAATCCACATCGGCCCGATCTAGATCCATGCTTAGTGTAATGCTTCAAACAACAATCAACATACCACGACACTATTACTGACCAATTACCATGACTGTACTGGAAGGTACACATGTATTGACATATAACACGAACGATCACTTGGTATGTAGAGTCACAACTCAGTGCACTCATTAAATGGCACCGCAGTGCATACTAATATTGTATCTCAATACACACTTAGAACATGTACCAGCACGTATACAGGTAATCAGGTCAGGAACATGGTCAAGTCAGGAAGTCACTCGGACTCCTCGTGACATAAAAGTTACATATGAATTCTGGTTAAAGTGAGGCATGAGGACCCTTGAAGCCAATACAAAGATATACAGCTTTTATGTTGGGAGTTGGAAAAAATTCTGGCCACAAATCAGTCAAATAGGACATAAAACAACCAAAATATGCACTATGCGGCACTATGCAGCACTATGCGGCACTTCCATATGCGGTTGGACACTATGCGGCACTATGCAGCACTATGCAGCACTCTCATACGGCTGGACACTATGCGGTACTATGCAGCACCCTCATGCGGTTGGACACTATGCAGTACTATGCAGCACTCATGCGGCTGGGCACTATGCGACACTATGCAGCATTCTCATGCGGCTGGGCACAATGCGACATTATGCAGCACTCTCATGCGGCTGGGGACTATGCAGCACTTTCATGCGGTTGGGCACTATACGGCACTATGCAGCACCCTTATGCGGCTGGACACTATGCGGTACTATACAACACCCTCATGCGGCTGGACACTATACGGCACTATGCAACACTCTCATGCGGCTGGACACTATGCGGTACTATGTAGCACTCTCATACGGATGGGCACTATGCAGCACTCTCATGCGACTGGGCACTATGCGGCACTATGCAGCACCCTTATGTGGCTGGACACTATGCGACACTATGCAGCACCCTCATGCGACTGGACACTATTCATGCGGCACTATTCATCGTCCCTGCCAAAACCAGGACAGATGACATAAAAAATGCCCAAATATTATTTTGGCCATAACTTCCTCAAAATAATTCGAAATTTAACTTTTCAAAGGTCAAAATTGGGTATAATTGAATTTCCTACAACATAGGACCATTAGTTTTCGAAAACAACCAATTTTGATAGATCAAAACCATAAAAATTCATAAAATCCTAGTTATAGAAACTTAGATCTACACCAAACTAGCCATTAAAATTAAACTAAACTTGTAGAGAATGAAGAGAAGAACAATATAGACAAATAATATCTAAGAAAAATCAAGAAATAAAAAATGCAAGAGTCTCTCCATTTGGTGCAAGATGTACTTGCCTAAATGTTGTTTGAGCAAAATAAATGAAAGAGTGAATGAGGAGAGAGAGTGTGGAAGAGAATATATACAGGGGTTGGATTGACTCAAAGAAATCCTAAACTTAAGCATGCTCTTAACCATGTGACTAATGACATATTAATTGCTACATGATACAACTAATTAAATTAATTAAAAAAATTCTAACCATAACATGGTTCAGAAATCCTATCATCGAAACAGTGAACCACGCCTACAACCAAACAAGGACAATGGGTGGCACACTAATCCGCGATTAGATACTGTTCCATGCCATGGCCAGTTACAAATACAGGATATATGCAATAAAGATACAGGTGTCAGATACTATATACATGAAAAATCAAAAATTTACGTATTCCGGGAATGGGGAGTGACATCTCTACCCTCCTTAGAAAAATTCCGTTCTCGAAATTTCGATAAGGCTAGTCGAGCGCGCTCTCAGATCACGAAATACACTCATGACATATAGCAAGCACAATTATCAAACAACACATGGCACATGAACAGTTTAAGAAAGCAAGAATAAATAAGTAAGAGCACAAACAATAATCATACCCTAGAAGGAAATGATCGGAGACATACGAATAAAATATGCCTCTCAAGTCAGGTAGGAATTCGTCCTCGAGGTCCTACACTGACATCCAAAGTGGACAAGGGTCAATGCTTGTGATAAATCGTTACCAATGACTAAATCAAGAACGAGACTCTTCCCAGGACGTACTCTCGTAATCAAGACACGTGATGAATATCACGTATCACATGATACGAGAGCAGATGAGTGAGACGAGAAAGTTGCCTTCACTCTTCGAATATAAAACTCAAGGAATTATAATAAATAATACTCAAACCTTACCCAAAATCTGACCGCCTTCAGCCAACCTCTGCTCTAATACTCTAAATTCTTCTTGTCTTTGTCCTTGTCTTCCCTGGCCCTGCTGTCCAACCTGATGTTGCGCTTGTCGGTACATCTGAGCTTGCGTCAGTAATGGGCGCTGGGCTAGTGGCCTCACTGCTAGTGCTTGTCCTTGATACGGTGCTACCTCTGGAGCTGGCAACGCCGAAAACCGTTGAACTGGCCCTCCTGGCCTCTGCATCATAGGACAATTGGCAATCCTATGGTCTGGACTGCTACACCTCAAGCATAATCCATTAGCTGAACGATACACATCCCTAGTGTGCCCTCCCTTACCACAGTAAGTGCAACCCACTGGTGCTTTCTGACGTTGCTGCTGGTTCCTCTGTTGCTGCTGTCGAACTGGTGCCGTCACAACTGTCGTGATCGGTGCTGCATCACGAATACAGACGCCAGGCACTGGTGCTGACGTCCGAGGTACTGCTCCTCCCCCAGTACTCTGCATATGAGACCTCTTCTGGCCCCCAGTCCTTGCTGATAACCTTTGAATTGTAAGCTCGTGCCTCCGAGCCGCCGTCAATACTGCATCGAATGTCTGATAGTCGTGCCCCTCGACCAGCTGCAAAATCTCTAGGTAAAGTCCCTGCTGGAACCTCATTGCTCTCTCTGGCTCTATCGCCAACATCATCTGAGCAAACCTGCTTAACCTGCAGAACTCCGCTACATAACCATCCACCGTCTTACCAGCCTGCTTGAGACTGATAAACCTCTGCTGTAGCTCATACTGCGCTACCATACCAAAGTACTTGGCCTTGAATCTGGTACTGAAGCTATCCCAGGGAACAGGACGCCTCATTCCAACCTCTTCCGATGCCCACCAATCGCGGGCGAGATCCTAAAGTAAAAGTCTGACCTGGTCAACCTTCTCTTCTGCTGGAACCTTTGCTGCGGTCAATATGGCCTCTGTATCCTGAAGCCAAGCATCCGCCGTGATGGCATCCTCCGTGCCGTCAAAATATCTCGGGTTAAGTCGATAAAACCTTTCGGACGCTCCTGAATCATTTCTGACACTTCTCTCAAGGGCTAATTGTAACCCCTGATTCTGTAGCACATTATGTTCTTGCTATCGGGTTTGTTGTTGTTGTTGGGTTGTCTTCTGGCGTTGCTGGGTCTCCAATAACCCTCTAATAATCTGCAATAGTGCCGGCGCATCTAGTGCTACTGGTACTACCGACATCACTGGAGGTACGGGATCCTCTGGCCTGTGTAGCTCAACTGGCTCATGCTCGGTAACGTTCTCGAGGGAATCTGTCCAGGTAGAGGGGCTACCCCTTGCTGATCTCTAACTGGTCCCTGATCTACTGGATTCTCTCCCATGCCAGCTCCTCCAATAGCCGAGAATGATGTGACCCTAAAGGAAAGGATACAAGGTATCAAAAGACAGGACGGGAAAGAATTGAGGATGACAATCAAGTTAGCAATCAAGGTGGGAGAAAGAGAAAATTAATTAGGAGATCAAGGGAAACATATATTGATTGAGACTCCTATAATCGCAACACCCCACAAGTCTGCAAAATAGACCTGCATGGGCCACCAATAAAACCTTGTCACGCCCCAGTACCGAAATACTGAGACGGACTAGGCCAGCTACACCGTATGAGGTATATAAACGTCATACGGCGATCGTGGCTATCAAGAGACAAGGGGGTGCATGCTACAATCATGTCTCCTATGGTTCCACAGAGCATCTATGTCTCAATCGATCAAAACAAGAAGTAGTAAATAATGATCATATAAGACAAAGCAGTAAGGCGTCCCCGATGCTTCATCAAAATGATTCATGAGTCTAGCTATCCAAAATGATGAGCTAGTTCCGAGAGTCAATAGTACATAACTATAGTCAGCTGCAGTCTGATTTAATTACAATTATGTAGAGAAAACTAGTGTCCAGAACTGTCGACTAAACAAGTGCCGGTGGCTAAACGCCAAGTACAAAATAGAAGATATCAGAGCAGTGAAGAAGAAACCCACTCATGGTCCCTAGCGTCCATACTCCTGGTGTGCACCATTGTTCGGGTGGAAGGCTGGATCCTCTGGAGCTGCTACGAGATTTGGCCAAACAAAACCAGCGGGGTCAGGCCCCGAATAGCAAGTACCACAAGGGAGCACAAAAGAGTGAGATAAAACCAATGAGTTAAATAAGACCTGATTCACGAGTTATAGGCTTATACCATATCATCGAGACAATACGACACCCTTACAACCAAACAAGGACAAACGGTGCCAATATCGTGTCGAGATAAGATATATCCTATAACCATGGCAGGTGAAGGGCTTCTGATCGCGACTTCGGTCCATAGCCTATCGCAGCACAATAGCCCAATCCAACAACCAAACAAGGACATGGGTTGGACCACGCACCACGATAGTCCATGTTCCTCAGTTGCTAACAGAAAAAACATATCACAAACATGTTAGCTTACAAGCGGCCAATCAATCCTACGGCTTTCTATAATTTGTCTGGATTATCCCAGTAATACAAATTATATGAATCCTCAGATCGTGTCAACCCAGCAGGGCTAGCCAAACCATATAATATACATATACACATAGAACTTTGAGTATACACCGGCCCCCCGTAAGGCCACCGTGCTAAAACATACAACACATAGCACGTAGGAGTCGGATATAGTCATCCACTATAGGCGGATGAAATTGTATCCGTGGTGGCCAACCCAACACGTCAGGACAGGACCTGGGGTGGCCTGTATGGCATGATCTCGGGATTCTTCCCACCCAATGCATCTTCCAATTTGAGTTTCTTAGATTAACCCTATCTTGATAAGGAATTACATGTCGTGGTCACATGGTCATCCTCCTATATGTCGTACCATAGTACGTGTACCCTAAGTATGAATTCACATCGGCCCGATCTAGATCCATGCTTAGTGTAATGCTTCAAACAACAATCAACATACCACGACACTATTACTGACCAATTACCATGACTGTACTGAAAGGTACACATGTATTGACATATAACACGAATTATCACTTTACATGTAGAGTCACACCTCAGTGCACTCATTAAATGGCACCGTAGTGCATACTAATATTGTATCTCAATACACACTTAGAACATGTACCAGCACATATACATGTAATCAGGTCAGGAACATGGTCAAGTCAGAAAGTCATTCGGACTCCTCGTGACATAAAAGTCACATATGAATTCTGGTTAAAGTGAGACATGAGGACCCTTGAAGCAAATACAAAGATCTACAACTTTTATGTTGGAAGTTGGAAGAAATTTTGGCTACAAATCAGTCAAATAGGACATAAAACAGCCAAAATAGGCACTATGCAGCACTATGCGGCACTCCCATATGCGGTTGGACACTATACGGCACTATGCGGTACTATGCAGCACCCTTATGCGGCTGGATACTATGCGGCACTATACAGCACTCTCATGCGGCTGGGCACTATGCGGCACTATGCAGCACTTTCATGCGGCTGGGCACTATGCGACACTATGCAGCACTCTCATGCGGCTGGACACTATGCGACACTATGCAGCACTCTTATGCGGCTGGGCACTATGCGGCACTTACAGCACTCTCATGCGGCTGGACACTATGCGATACTATGCAGCACTCTCATGCGGCTGGGCACTATGCAGCACTCTTATCCGGCTGGGCACTATGCGGCACTATACAGCACCCTTATGCGGCTGGGCACTATGCAACACCCTCATGCGGCTGGACACTATGCGGCACTATGTAGCACTCTCATGCGGCTGGACACTATACGACACTATGCAGCACTCTCATGCGGCTGGGCACTATGCGGTACTATGCAGCACCCTTATGCGGCTGGGCACTATGCAGTACTATGCAGCACCCTCATGCGGCTGGGCACTATTCATGCGGCACTATTCATCGTCCCTGCCAAAACCAGGACAGATGACATAGAAAATGTCCAAATATTATTTTAGCCATAACTTTCTCAAAATAAGTCAAAATTTAGCTTTTCAAAGGTCAAAATCGGGTAGAATTGAATTTCCTACAACATAGGACCATTAGTTTTTGAAAACAACCAAGTTTGATAGATCAAAACCATGGAAATCCATAAAACCTTAGTTATAGAAACTTATATCTACACCAAACTAGCCATTAAAATCAAAAACTCCAAGAACTAAACTTGTAGAGAATGAAGAGAAGAACAATATAGACAAATAATATCTAAAAAAAAATCAAGAAATGAAAAATGCAAGAATCTCTCCATTTTGTGCAAGATGTACTTGCCTAAATGTTGTTTGAGCAAAATAAATGAAAGAGTGAATGAGGAGAGAGAGTGTGAAAGAGAATATATATAGGGGTTGGGTTGACTCAAAGAAACCCTAAGCTTAAGCATGCTCTTAACCATGTGACTAATGACATGTTAATTGCTACATGATACAACTAATTAAATTAATTAAAAAATCATAACCACAACACGGTTCAGAAATCCTATCATCGAAACAGTGAACCACGCCTACAACCAAACAAGGACAAGGGGTGGCACACTAATCCGCGACGAGATATTGTTCCATGCCATGGCCAGTTACAAATACATGATATATGCAATAAAGATACAGGTGCCAGATACCATATACATGAAAAATCAAAAATTTACGTATTCCGAGAATGGGGAGTGACACTTTATTTTACAATAATACTCTCGTTAATTAGATTTTTCTCTTCATAAGTGACGCATGAAATAATAATATTGTTTGCTAAAATTGTGAGCATTGAAAAAATCATTGAAGACTTTAAAAAATTTAAAGAACGTCGAGTTCTATTTAAGTAGAGATTTGTATTTGACTAGTTGTTGTTTATTTTGAATATCATTTATGAACAAAATTTTCTTTCCTTTTTTGTATCATTTTGGAAATATTGACTTTGTTTTTTTTAATTCATTCTTGTTCGAATTCAATTAAGAATTTTTAAATACAATTAGCACGGCCCCGCCAGAATTTAAATCTTGGCTCCGCTCTGAAACTAGCGACAAGTCAAAATTAAATTCATAATTGCAACACCTTTACTCTTTATCAACCCTCTCTCTCCCCCCAACACCCCTTCCCACCCCAAAATAAAAAACTACCCAAATCCTCCTTGTGAGGCCCCTTCTCCTCCGTCGAGTCCCTTCTTCTCCCCTCGAGCCCCTCATTCTCGTACTGATGCCCTCCTGCTTCGCCCACTCCTTGCTTGTCCTTTTCTATCACGTCGTTGCAGATCGAATTCAGCCAATGTCGCTGCTGCAGTCCCCTTATCATGAGCCTCCTTCGACGAATTCTCTCCGGTAGGCCCTCTTCGGATCGAGGCCAGCCCCTGCCAGGCGCCTCTTCCTCTGCATTTCAGTAAAAAAAATTTATAAGTTCTTTTATGTTGCTAGATAATTTTTTTTCATTTTAATTCAATAATATTATTAGAAATGCAAAATTTTAGGTCTCTTAATAAATATTTGGGATTTTTGATAAATTGGAATTTTTGAAAAATTGGTAATTGGTCAAGGAGAAAAATTGTGATGAATATTTTTATGTGGTTACAATATATACTTGTTGAGAAATGAGAAATGGGGAAGAAAAACATCCTTTTTTTGCATGTGATCGATATGGAACAAAGGAGAACATAAAACTATAAGTCCCTACGGAAGCTTTGAGATCTCGTGCATCTCATGGAGGGCTAAATCCATCTCTCCTCCAGGTGTGGAGAAGGTATTATGGTTGTATATTTCGACGAGAGCAGCGAACATGTGGGAGTTCATCTCTAAACCATGGCATGTAGCCCTAACAACGTGATACGGATCGCTATCCTAGAAAATTCTTTTATACTTAAACAACGTCCATTCCCTTAGGCTACTCCAGTACTCTCCGCTGTGGGTCCAATTCATCAGACGCAGAGCACACGGAGGATACGAGATCTTCTGGAGTAGTTGATTGGTAAATATCTCAACGGCGTACTCTGGGACATTGGGACCCACATCACTCATGATGCCCCATGCTACAATCCTAACAAGCTGTAGGTGCTTAGATCCTTTGGCACACTCAAATATCAGGGTGTGATCTGGGCCGGGTTCGCCCGAACCCGCCCGAGCCTGCAGGAGGCCCGGCCCGGTTCAGCCCGCTCCAAGCCCGGCCCGAGCCCACCCAATAGCCTACCCGGTCCGGGCTGGGTTCACTCGCCCGAGCCCAAGCCCGGCCCGGCCCGGACCCCCGTTTTTTTTTAAAATGATCAACGGTCAGCCCGGTTCAGCCCGGCCCGGTCAGGCCCGCCCAGGCCCGAGCCAGGCCCGGTCCGACCGACTGAACCAGATTTTTTTTGAATAATTGTTCCCCTTTTACCAAAAAATTCCCATTTTTTGACCGTTTTATGACCGTTATAGGGGGTATTTTGGTCTTTTTGACCAAAATGACCAAAAACCCATTACAACAACTATATTTTGAGGGTATGGGGGGTAATTTGGTTTCCAAAAAATTCTATAAATTGGCCATGAAACTCTCATTTCAAACACAAACAATTACATCCTTCTCAAAAAAAAAAAATTCCTCCTCCATCCTTAAGAAGATTTCAAGAAAGTTGTGCTCTAAGTTTCGGCGATCTACGACTTCCCGATCAAGCAATTTCGGCGATCTACGACTTCCACTTTCTAATTGATTTTTTATTTGCATTTTCGAAATAGTTTTTCTTCCTCCATCTCTCTAGTTTTTTTGCAAAAAACTCATTTCTTATTTTTTTTCGGTATCCTCCTCCATCTTTATAATCCTTTATATATTTTGATTTGTCTTTTTAAAATGGCTGGACAAGGTTCAAACCAAGGCAATGATGTTTTTGAAATTTATAATTCTTTTTTTGAGGAAAATCTTATTCCTGAGGATTTAGTTGGTTCCCCTCCTGAAGTTGGTACCAATGTACCAAATGTTGTAAAGAGAAAACAAAAAGCCAAAGTTTGGAAATTTTTTATTCTTCTTAATGAAACTAAACCTGATGGCTCACTTGTTTTAGATCCAAAAGGTGAAGCAGTTCCGTACGGGGCCCAATGCAAGAAATGTTCCCGTATATACAAATGGAAGAGGGGAGGTGGCACGGGCACACTCTCAAGACACTACTATACTTGCTACGGTCCAAGCTCAATTCCGGCCACCCAAACTCAAATCAGTTTTGGAGGCACTGCGGCTTCTTCGGTGGGTACGTTTTCCTATTCAGCTGCCCGCCATAAAACTGAATTTACTAAATATATTATTATTGATGAACTTCCATTTACTTCGGGTGAAAGTGAATCTTTATATGATTATGCTACAATTGCTTTAAATCCATTGTTTAATAAAGTTACTAGAGGCGCTGCTAGAAAAGAGGCTATTAGAGTCTTTAAAGAAATGAGACTTGCTTTAAAAGAAATGTTTTCGCATGCTAATAAATTAGCTATTACTTCTGATGTGTGGACAAGTAAACAAAACTATGCTTATATTTGTATCACGGCACACTATATAGATTCATTGTGGATGTTGCAAAAGCGCATCGTATGTTTAAAAACTTTAGAATTTTTACACACGGGCTCCGCAATTGCCACTTGTATTTCAAAACACTTGCGTGAATTTGATATTCACAACAAGATTCAATCTGTATCTTTTGATAATGCTAGTAATAATACTGCTGCTATAAATTCATTGTCTTTACTATTTCAACATATTTTGGAAGGTAGATTATTGCATATTAGGTGTGCTCACCATATTATTAACTTAGTTGTAAAAGAATGTCTTGAATTTTTTAGTACACATTTAGAAACACTCAGAAATTGTTTACACAGCTTGAACACGTCTCCAAGTAGACAAAAAAATTTTAAGAACACATGTGCACATTTTGGTATTCATTTTAGACGATTTGTTAAGGATGTTCCACATAGATGGAATTGACATTTTTAATGTTGAAATCTGCACTTCCGTTTAAGGATGCTATTACATATTTTTGTAACATGGATCTTAATTTTGAATATCCAGTTACTGAAGATGATTGGATAGTTGCTACTTCTATATGTGAAATTTTGGAAATTTTTTACAATGCTACATGCACTCTTTCTAGTGTATATTATCCTACTTCTTGCTTAGCTTTACAAGAACTTTTTAACATGTCTTGCTTGTTTTGTAAATATAGAAATGTTCCAAATTTTGACTATGTTGTCAAGAAAATGGAAGCTAAATTTACTAAATATTGGGATGATGTACCTCTTTTATACTGTTTGTCTGCAATTTTTGATCCTACCATCAAATTAGATGGTGTAGAAGTTTTGTTAGATGACTATGCTGATAACATGGAACTTAACCTTATGGATTTGAAATTAGAAGTAAAGGTAGTTTTAGACAGATTAGTACTACTTTATGAAGATAATGTTGGGCCGACCCGACCCACTCAAGTTGGTACAAGTAGTAGCTCTGGCGTAGAGGACCACGCCCTTCGTTTATTAAGAAGGAAGAAACAAAGACAATCTTTCCAACCCACTCAAGAGTTGTCTTTGTATTTAAGTTCTTATGAAGAAGAAGAGGAATCTTCAAATCACTTCACCATTTTAGAATGGTGGAAAAAAATACGACAAAAGATATCCTATACTTTCTATAATTACAGGTGATATACTAATGGTGACGGTGTCCACGGTAGCATCGGAGTCTTGTTTTAGTGCAGGATCAAGGATGTTGAGCCTAAAGAGGAGCCGGTTGAAGCCGGATATCTTGGAAGCTTGTGTTTGCATTCAATATTGGATTTTAGCAGAAAAAAGAACCCAAAACAAGAGGGATGAAGCTTATGACATCAATAAGCTGGACATCGGATCACTTGGATTAGGTGAAGTGTCACGACCCGGTCCCAATTACTTGGAACGAATCGGATCATGCCCAGCCTGCACCGTTGATGAGACGGCGGCAGTAAGTTGTATCTTCCATATGCAAGTAATCAACAACTCAATCTAATTTGCCACAACCAGTATTATTCGATAACTTAAAACTTAAAACTTGTCCAGTACAAAGTACAAACATAAACCACCAACTGAAATAACATTGTTTCTAAACAAAATTATCAACTGGAAAATAACATCTAAAAAGAAGCAACATCATCATCAGGTACGCCATCCTCAGGAAGAACAGCAGGGTATAGCTCAGGGTCATAGTAGCTACTAATCAGTAGCTCGGCATCCTCAACAGGACCTAAAAATATAGTCTCCAGTCAGGAGGGAGCAAAGTACAAATTCATGATATTTTAACAATTGAAATTAATAATAGAATTATGCACTTTTAAACAATTTGAAATAAATAATTTTTCAACAGTTAAAACAGTGTGATATGAATAGGTAATGAATATGACCGGATTGGGTTTGTTACAGTAATATCCTAGTGATATGTATGGCTTATCCCCGTGTGTTTGAGGGGTAAGCTAATACAATCATTATACTATTGGATGTGGTCATATCCACTACACTACTCCCCCAGTCCCCAATAGTTACATTAGTTACAGTCAATGTTCCGTGTTGTATCATGGTTTAAACTTGCATTGAAACAATTATTAACTAATTGCAATCTACCACAAAAATGTACTTGCCTCAAATTGATTTGACTGGACAGGTCGATACGTCGGGATGGGAATTCAGGTTCTTCCTTGAGATCCTACATTCGGAAACTTGTCTCAGAAAAACTAAAGTTGCCAATGATGCTATACTAGTTGCAATATCTAGTTGTGTCCTAGTCAATTTTTAGTCTTTATTTAGCTAACACAACCAAAATGCTATTTATTAATGCGTTGCAATTAAGAAACATCAATTTATATTTAATTTCGAGAAAAATTGTATTTATCGGTTTATTTGAAAAAACTTGGTATTTTATAATTATATAACTATAAAACTAAGATTTTCCTTTTTAATGAGAAATACATGAATTTCTATTTTAAATTTACAACTTAATTGCTAAGTGACAAAACATTTTTTATTATATTCTTTTTAAAATACAATAAATAATTATCATTTTATATTACTTTTCCACGACCAAAATCATCCAGAAAAATAAAAGAAAAATAAAATAAAACCTAAGCTATTACAATCTCACAACCAGAATAAATAGGCTTATGCCCTTACAGACCAATTACATGAATTTAAATAAGAATAAAAGTTTGGTTAGTCCTGAAAATTTCCTACAATTAAATTTACAAAATAAAATAATAATTTTAAACTAAATTGAATTTATTTTATGAGTCTCGGAATATTGGTCCATTCTTCGAAGTAGCTAATGCCTCAACGTCCGGACGAAATCGATTTCGTTTGCACTTAGCCAGGGCCCATTGACCAATACGGTCGTCGCCCAATAAATTCAAATATTATATATTTTCCGAAAATTATTTTAAAACTATATAATTAAATTTTATAGAAATTTTGGCAGCATTCCCTCTATTTTTGGGATAACCCAAAACTGAAAAAAATGCCAAACCAAACATCGATAACTGTCCCAAACCAGGGAACACCAATTTCCAACCAAAAATAATAATAATAACCAGAACTCTAAAATAATATCGAACCCGAAAATATCCACAGTAATTCTTCTGAAAATTCGGAAAACCGAACAGAACTCAGAGAACCCGAAATGAATTTCGGAAATACCAACAGAATACTCAAACCAAAGAATTATTCCAAAACTCACAGAGTATTTCCGAAAAGATTTCGGAAAAATCCGAAAATCACGCATACCGAATTCCCAGGGAATTCTTGGACCAAATATCATCACCGACCAAGACAGGGGACAAACTACTGTGAATATTCAGAAATTACCCAATACTGACGGAATCTGAAGTGTAGCCTCAGACTCGGAACGTGTCCAGCACTCGCGGACAGCAAGGAAATCAGCGAAACAGCAGATCTGGGTCGCAAAGCAAACAGATCGGGGACCACAGGAGGTCGGGCACGGGCGCAGGGGTCGCCGGCGAAGGAGTTCGCCGAGCGGGGGTCGGCCGGTGGCCGCGGGTCGCCGAACAGAGGAGGCGACGCCGACGGATCGGCCTGGATCGGGCGCTGGAGGGCGGCGACAAGGGAACGGGCCGGGGCTCGCCTGGGGTGGCTCTCGGAACTCCGGTGGTGGAGCTCGGGTTGCCGAAAAATTAGGGCACAGAAATGGGTTTTGGTAGTAGTGATGAAAGAGAGGGATGAAGAGTGGGTTTTATAGATGAAGGGGGCTTGGGGGTTACCGGAAGAGGAGGGGGCGACCGTTCGGGGAGGCCGACGGTCGCCGGAGTGATGGTAGCGGCGAAAGTTTGGAAGAGCTCGGGTCGGAGAAACCGCATTCTCTTCGTTTCTCAAATTAGAGAAATAACAGAGATGAAAATGAGAAAGGAAAATGGGTTTAGTAAAGTTTTAATGGGTTTGGTTTAAGTATGGGCTTAATGGGTTGCTCTTTTAATGGGTTTGGACTAAAGAGTCATATAATGGGTTTGTAAGGGTATTGCTGTTGGGCTACTGAATTTATGGGCTTAAGGCAAAAATGTTAATGGACTTTTTAAAAAAAAATGGATTGGGTTAAAGATTTACTTATTATTTTCTTTAGGAAAAATTGTAACTAAAATTTTTCTAACACTAAAAATTAATCTAAAATATATTCGGGCTCAGATTTTTGGGTTCGGGACTGGGCCAGGCAATCAAAAATTCAAATTTATTTATTTTAAAAATAATTTTCTATTTAACTAATAATAATTTGAAAAATTAAATTAGCAAACACATATTTAATAATTAAAAAGAAATCGAAATTTTATGGGTTTTACATGAAGCTTCTACAACCGAGGAGGAGGAGCATGAAGAATGACTCAAGTCTAAGGTATGACCCTCCAAAAAAAATATTCAAACTTTCAAACTTCAAACTTTCAAACTCCAAAAAAAATATTCAAACTTTCAAACTTCAAATTTTCAAACTTTCAAATATTCACAAAATTTAAAAATTTTAAAAACTTTTAAACTTTAAAAACTTTAAAACTTTAAAACTTTAAAATATTATTAAAACTTTATTAAATACTTCAAAAACTTTGAACTTAAAAAACTTTCAAAAATACTTTAAACTTTAAAAAATACTTTAAAACTTTAAACTTAAAAATTAAAACTTAAAATCTTAAAAAAAAAACACAAAATCTTGAAAACAAAATTTTTTAACTCTGCCTATGATAAGCAAAGCTTGTCTTGCCGGTCCGGATAAGAGAGGAGGGAAAAATTAAAAATTAATTTAATTAAAAACACAAAAACTGAAAAAAATATTTAAAAAAAAACACAAAAACTTAGACTTGAGATTAAAATATTAAAAAATAACAAAAATAAAAAAAACTTAGACTTTAAAAAAATAACGAAAAAAACACAAAACACAAAAATATTAAAAAAGTTTAAAATTGAAAAAATTAAAAGTTAAAAGAATATAAATGTTAAAAAAATATAAAAGTTAAAAGAAAAAAAAGAAAAAAAAAAAAGAAAAAAAAAACCACTAAACCGTCCGGCCCGCTGGACCGGCCCGAACCCGCGCCCAAGCCCGCCCACGACCCGGCCCGGCCCAGCCCGGCCCAGCCCTACCCAGACCGGGTCACTGGGTAAGGCTGGGTCCCCTTAACTTGAACCGGGCCGGGCCAGGCCCGGCCCGCTAACTGAACCGGTACGGGCTAGACCTGGACCAGGCCCGGTCGGACCGGACTTTCCAGGGCTCGGGCCGGTCGTGTTTAGCCCGGATCACACCCTGAGGTATGACCCTCCAAAAAAAATATTCAAACTTTCATACTTCAAACTTTCAAACTTCAAATTTTCAAACTTTCAAATATTCAAAAAATTTAAAATTTTTAAAAACTTTAAAACTTTAAAAACTTTAAAACTTTTAAACTTTAAAATATTATTAAAACTTTATTAAATACTTCAAAAACTTTAAACTTAAAAACTTTCAAAAAATACTTTAAACTTTAAAAAATACTTTAAAACTTTAAACTTAAAAAATTAAAACTTAAAAACTTTAAAAAAAACACAAAAACTTAAAAACAAAATTTTTTAACTCTGCCTATGACAAGCAAAGCTTGTCTTGTCAGTCCCAAGCCCGGATAAAAGAGGAGGGAAAAATTAAAAATTAATTTAATTAAAAACACAAAAACTTAAAAAAAAAATATAAAAAAAAAACACAAAAACTTAGACTTGAGATTAAAATATTAAAAAATAACAAAAAAAAACTTAGACTTTAAAAAAAAAACAAAAACAAAAAAACAAAAAAACACAAAAATATTAAAAAAGTTTAAAATTGGCCCAAAACCGAAACCGAACCGAATTGGCCCAAAACCGAATCAAACCGAACCGAATTAAATCGGTTCGGTTTTCGGTTTATTCGGTTTTTTCATATTTTTAATTTTTTTAATTTTTTTGATTTTTTTGATTTTTTTGAGCTTTTTTTTGTTAACATATAGTAACTAAATATACATAGACATATTTAGTATATATCTATATATATTTAGTATGTACCTATATATATTAATACTTATATATATAGTACACACACACACACACACACACACACACACACACACACACACACATATATATATATATATATATATATATATATATATATATATATATAAATTAATTAATTAAATTTTCTTATTCGGTTTTCGGTTTTGGACCGAAACCGAAACCCAAAACCGAAACCGAAACCGAATAAGAAAATTTAGTATTTTCAAAACCGAAACCGAACCCAATTTTTTTAAAACCGAACCGAACCTCTTATTCAGTTCGGTTCGGTTCGATTTTCGGTCCAAAACCAAATAATGCTCACCCCTAAATTCAGGTGTCAGTAGTAGATTCAGCTTCATTGGAGAAGTAACCGGTGCATAAGCAGACAGAGGGTCGTGGCGCTTCATCTGCGGCAGGAATAATATTTGATCCTTGGCTTTAGATATTCCTGAAGACATTTTGCAAGTTTCTTGCTGTTTAGCATTTGCACAAGGAAAGTTATGTATTGCTCATCAATGTCAGTCTGTCTAATAACATGCTGATCCTTGTTAATTTGAGCTTCAAGGGTGGCTACTATCATAGAATACTTAGAGCTCAACAAACCCTCTAGTGCATCAGGAAAGACTCCCCAAGAAGGTTCACTAGAAATTCAACTACAAAGCCAAAGGAGAAAAGTTAGAAAGACAATCAAATTCGATTCATAGGCTTAAAGACAGAATTATACGCGCATGAGTGTTCAGGTGCATATCATTCTATGCGCTCATATGTGCATGAATAGTAATTGGTTCAAAACTTCCTCAGAGCCAAATGCATTTTTGCCTAAACATAAAGTCGACTTGTGTTCGAAGACAACAGTTGCAAAATGGCGCATATGTATACCACACATAAGACAACTATACTTATGCAGCAGTTATCAGAGGCGCGTACACCAAGCGCGCATATATATATATTGAAGCTTCACAGCAACAACTATGCGCGTGGTGATTTTGTCAGTCTATGCATTTTTTAGATCAGTTTCCTCACTCATGCATCAGACAGGTGACACATAGCTCGAAAATAGATCATCTTCCAGTCGAAGAATGAGGGTTTATTACCTTTGATGGAAGCGTGAACGTCAGCATGGACGATCAATGAGGAATCAGCAGCCGCTTTGTCCTTGCCTTTGCCCTTGGTCGGAGACTTGATTGAAGCAGACGATCAATGAGGAATCAGCAGCCGCTTTGTCCTTGCCTTTGCCCTTGGTTGTTATGGTTGTTATTAAACGAAGGTGGATGAGAGAGCAAAGTTCAAAAGTTTGAAGAAAATTGAAATTTGTGAGTGTAAAATTTTCTTCTCTTCAGATTGACTATTTATAGAGTTTGGATAAGTATGCCGCATAAAGCTTTCGGGACCCTTTGAATCCCATGTTGTGTAGCTCATCATATAAAAATTTCTCGATTCTCGTGCCTATGTAACGACGACATTTCAAATTTCATAGAAGACGAAGAAGATTTTGAAGTACTGACAGCATGGCAGTGACCCCTCTGCGAGTCTTATGCGACGAATTCCTCCCCGATGTTTTTTTCAAAGTATTTCAAAACTTGTTCAAGTCTCAAAAAAAAAAACTTTAAAGAGGTCTTGTAGAAGCATAAAAAATCTTAGGTGCATACTAAGCTCGGTGCATAAACTTATTCATGCGTTTGTGACTTATGTGTCTAAACCAAGAGCCCACATCATAGCACTCCCTGAAGATATGCAACACACTTCAAAACAGTAAAGTTTTAGGTGATAGGCGCATAACAGAAAAGGCGCATAGGTATTCTGACAGATCACTTTAACAGCTGGCTCATCTCGTACAATGTGTAGTCGACAGTTACGAGAAGAGAAGTTAGTATTCATTACACTTTACAGCTATAAAGTGATAGCTGTAAGAGTAAAGAAAAGTCTTATACGGCATCCAAACTGCAGTATGCTATAAAAGACCCTATGTGTCAATGAGATGAGGCGCATAGCCAGGTCCCAAATAGATATCGTGTGCTATAGGACATCATTTTTTATGCTATGTATCAAAAAACTGAAGCCACGTGGTGGTTCATACGTGATTCATGTACACGTTCATTCCCCACAAACTACAGTAGCCTAGGGTAAGAAAATCGTGTATTTTCTATCCATGCGTGCAAAACCGTTTCCAATATTGAAACACTATAAATAGAGGAACAATGTCTTTCTCACGCAGGCGCACGCAGAGGGAGAGACAAGAACAGACATACTTTTAGTCTACTCGTTGCAAAAAGTTTGCCAGTGTAGCCAGAGTTAAGCAAGCTTTTGCAATCTTCGACTCTGATTGTCAACAGAGTAAAGAAGTCGACTCGAGATGTAACTTCCATCGCCCCAATTTCCAGAATCATTTTTTTACTTAGAATTCTTGTATAAGGATTTCTTTTGTACCCCCTTTCTCTTGTAGAAGTTCTTAATACAAAGTTTGTTACACTTTTTGTATCGGAATATATATATATATATATATATATATATATATATATATATATTCCCAACTTTTGGTATAGATAAAATGTTGGGATTTGCTTTCCCAACTTTTTTCCAACATTTCAACAAAAACATTGGTATAGATAAAACCATTTTAAAAATAAAAAATATAAATATATTTGCTACGCACTTGCATTCAACGAAACTTCCCAATGAGTAGTTAAACCACACTCCAATTATCATTATAAGTTGAACACTATATAATTTACAAAATAAACTTTTATTGATCAAAATACTACTGTTTACTATACTACCGAGTTTAATCAAATAAAAGAAGTTAAAATTCATAGAAGTGATGAACTCAAGGTAATTGAACATGGTTAGCTCTTCTACAGCCATTCACTCGAACATACTCCCATTTGAGAGCTCTTTCCCAGACCAACAAGTTATAAAGTTGTCACTCCCCGTTCCCGGAATACGTATTTTTAATACATGTACTGCTTTAATATATTTATTTAATATTTATCATGTATTGCTCTGTAATTAAATCCCTTTAAATTCATGTTAATTAATTTCCTGCAATTTTATTTCTGCATTTTATTTTCTGCTTTTATACTCTGCTTTAGCTATGCTTTGGGTTCGGCTTGGAATGGATTAAGTATGTTGGTTCAACATGAACCCAAACCCCCACCTACCACCACCCCATTTAAAGCCCCAAACCCTTTCTCTCTCTTCATTACTTCTTCTCATTACTCTTCTTCTTCCTCATAACTCTCCCACCAACCTAGAAGAGATAGGCAAGTGCCAACTTGCTTCTTGATGGATCTCCATTTTTGTTGTTCCATTGTCTTCCTCTCAACATTCTAAGACACTTTAGTACTTGACATTTTCAATTTCTATGGCTAAATTCTTCTAGATCTAAGTTTATAGTAATTTCGGATTTCGCGGGTTTTGATCTATTTAACATTGGTATTTCCAAGTTTGATGGTTCCATGTTATAGAGAATTTCGTTCTATCCCATTTTGACCTATGGAAGTCCAAATTTGGACTTACGGTGAAGGTTTTATGGAGCTTGGAAGCCAAAGGTTCCATGACCATCCTTCTCAGCTTTTCTGAGAAGATGGGTCCCCACTTTCTCAACCGTATGATATTTTTATTCCTCAGACCGCATGAAATGAGATTTTTATTTTATTTCTCAGCCGCATGAAAACTTTATTTCCCAACCGCATGAGATTTTTATTTCTCAGCCGCATAAAACTTTATTTCCCAACCGCATGAGATTTTTATTTCTCAGCCGTATGAAACTTTATTTTCCAACCGCATGAGATTTTTATTTCTCAGATCGCATGAAACTTTATTTCCCAACCGCATGAGATTTTTTGTTCTCAGCCGCATGGAACTTTATTTCCCAACCGCATGAGATTTTTATTTCTCAGCCGCATGAAACTTTATTTCCCAGATTTTTATTTCTCAGATCGCATGAAACTTTATTTTACAACCGCATGAGATTTTTAGTTCTCAACCGCATGAAACTTTATTTCCCAACCACATGAGATTTTTATTTCTCAGCCGCATGAAACTTTATTTCCCAACCGCATGGGATTTTTATTTCTCAGCCGAATGAAACTTTATTTCCCAACCGCATGAGATTTTTATTTCTAACAGATTTTTATTTCTCAGACTGCATGAAACTTTATTTCCCAAACGCATGAGATTTTATTTCTCAACCGCATGAAACTTTATTATGATATTTTTATTTCTCAGCCGCATGAAACTTTATTTCCCAACCGCATGAGATTTTTATTTCTCAGCCGCATGAAACTTTATTTCCCAACCGCATGAGATTTTTATTTCTCAGAAACCTTATTTCCCAACCGCATGAGATTTTTATTTCTCAGCCGCATGAAACTTTATTTCCCAACCGCATGAGATTTTTGTTCCTCAGCCGCCGCATGAAATTTTATTTCCCAACCGCATGAGATCTTTATTTCCCAACCGCATGAGAAATCTTTATTTTTCCGAATTGACATTGATTGTTATCTTGACTAATAAATTAATCATGCGTTCCTAGTTGGAACTAAAAGACTGGCTAGTCGTCTTATTGAATTAAATAAATGAGACACGTTCATATGAACTATGGACTATTGCAATCGACTGGCTAATCCCGAATATCGGCATACAGGCACATGCAGGCTTCAATTTATTTATTTATTTATTTATTTTCAAAAGCAGCATGTGTACTCTATGGTCAAGGCATGATTATTCCGCGGTTAATTTTGATTGTTGCATTACGCTATGTAAAACCTACAACCTAACCGCACGGGTATCGTTGTAGAGTTGGGCATATCGTACTTGTACGGAAGTACTCATCCTGAAATGACCATGATCCACGGCATGGGATTTCACTTAACATAGAGGCTACTAAGTTAAATAAAATAATGATTGCATGGAGAGAATGGATTTTCGAGTTCTTACATGGCAGCCCTCTTTGGGACTATTAACGCCCAACAGGCCGGCTGGTTCCACAGATACTGCAAATCTGCCACACGGGCAGGGAACGGTATCTGCTTATATTATTGTATATTGTATATTGATGATGGGCGTCCCGCTGGGACTCGTCTAATTCATGATTGGCGCAATTGATCGATTGGATAGACTAGCCTTGCTTGCCCATAGTAAGAACTGAGAAATCCTTATTGCATAATTCCAGGATAACTTGGGACTCACAGTAGTAAGCCGTAGGAGTTGGATGGCCGTTTAAGTTGATTTGTTTGTGTATTGTACCTACTCTGTTACCTAACTGAGATGATCAGAGCATCAGGACATGACGGGCCAACTTCTGTCCTTGTTTGGTTGGGAGGTTGGTTCGAAGTGTCGTGATGTCACGTGAATCCCAGTAGCAAGCAGAGATCTATTATTATATTCTCTTATTTACTGGTTTAATTTCTCATATCGTGCTTCTTTGCGGTACTTGCTATTAGAGGTCTAACCTCTCTGGTTTTGCATGGCCAGATTTAGAGCCGGTTCCCGAGGACTCAGCTTACCTCTACCTCCAAGATGGTCAATACTAGAGGGATGATCGCAGAAGGACTCGAGTGGGTTCCTTACTTTCCCGCTCGTTTTGTTAATTACTTTACATTTTGCCGCTTGGCACCGACATGTTAGTCGGATAGTCTTGCACTTACTTTTACATAATTGTAATTAAGTCAGACTGCAGCTGATAACAATTGTGTATATGTTTCTATATCATCTGGCTATGTTTTGTAAAGCCAGATCTCAAGAACATTTTGACTAAGCGTTTCGGACGCCTTATTGCTTTATCTTAAATGTTCTCTGTTATTGCTTCTTGTTTGAATGATTGAGACGATAGATGTGAAGTGACCATAGCGAGACTTTCATGTAGTATGCACCCCCTTGTCTTTTAGACAGCATTGATCGTATTATACGGTATTCATCTACCCGTAATACGTAGCTGGCTGAGTCATTCCCCCGCTCTCCAGTATTCTGGTTCTGGGGCGTGACAAGGTTTTAGTGGTGGCCCATGCAGGTCTGATTTCAGACTTGTGGGGTGTTTTGATTTATAGTATGTCTCAATCACACATGTTCTCCCTTGATCTCATGATTCGTTACTCTCGACTCTAACTTGACATTCCGGTATCCTTTGACTTCATTGATCTTCCCTGTCCGATCGTTTGATTGTTCTCTTGTCCCTTTTCTTAGGGGCACCTCGTCCGCATCTGTCAGGATTGGACAACAACAACAAGGGCAACATGGACAACCTGACCAGGTTGGTCAGCAACAAGGGCCAGTACTACCTCAAGGGACTATCCAAGAAGAAGTAATAGTGGAAGCAGCAGCTGGATCGCAGTATCCGAAGGTTCCACCACCAACAACAGTTCCACCTACCCCTGTGGAAGTGGACACACCAGCCCTTCTGGAGATCATGAGAGGGATGATGGCTACTCAGCAACATCAGATGTTAGCCCAGCAGCGCATGCACGCTCAGTTACAAGAGCAGAATGTATTACTCAATCAAGGATTGCAGACGGCTTTGGAAAGAGGGGCGAGGACAGATTCAGGAGCATCAGCCAGGTTTTGCAAGTACAACCCCCGTCGTTTCGAGGGCACGGAAGATGCCATCTCAGCAGATGCGTGGCTTAAGGATATTGAGGCTATTCTGACAGCAGCTAAGGTGCCGGCAGAAGAACGTGTGGATCAAGTGAAGTTGTTATTTCAGGATCTCGCATGTGATTGGTGGGAATCAGAGGAAGTAGGCATCAGACGTCCTGTTGCTTGGGACGACTTTACCGCAAGATTCAAGACGAAGTACTATGGAGTTGTGGCGCAGTTTGAGCTACAACAGAAGTTCATTAATCTCAGACAGGTTGGCAAGACTGTAGATGCTTATGCAGCGGAGTTCTGCAGATTGAGTAGGTTCGTCCCAGAGATGGTAGCAACGGAGCGCCAGAGGGCTATGAGGTTCCAGCAAGGGTTTCATCTTGAGCTCTTGCAATTGATAGAGGGGCACAATTACCAGACTTTTGACGAAGTATTGATGGCAACCCGAAGGCATGAGATCACCATTCAGAGGATCACGACAAGGACTGGAGGTCAGAAGAGATCTCGCAGTCAGATTGAAGGAGGAGGAGTAGCACCCCGAACAACAGCACCATCCCCTGGCGTTCGCATCCACGATGTGGCGATACGAGGGCCAGCACCACCACCCAGGTAGCAACAACAACAATCAAGGAAGAACCAGCAACCCCAGCGTGTCACGTCCCGCTTCCCATATTTGAAACGGTGACGCCATAACACATCTCCAGGCTACGCGCCGAAACCGCGATTGTCGTCTGTAATCCTCAGCAAGAATGGAAAATACAGAAAATTTACATGGTATTAAAGTATAGTGTAGCTATTATACAGGAAACTTTTCCAACAATTTCTATTACAGATTATTACAAAAATAGATTTGCAAAATGACAACGATACTGCTGGTCATAATTATGGGCAGTCCAGACAGTTACTCCTCGTTGTAATGCGGCGATACTTCGGCGGAGGCGTCTTCTTCTTCTTCACCTAGTGAACAAATACTAGGTCGTTTAGAAAACGACGAGCAAGTCCTCGGCCAAGAACGGTAAGAAAATTAAACAAAAGAGAAGAGACATGGTAAACTAAAGTGCACTACTATGTATATATATACATGCTTTAGTAAAACATGAATGGAGATCAAAGTCCTACTCCATGAATAATTAAGATTTTCGAGCTTCCCTTGAGCTTTTAATAGGAATTGCTTCTCTTGAGCAATTAAGGACACTGTCTACTTATAATAGGCAGCGTAGTTTCTGGAGTAAGATTTGAAAAAGAAATGCAGTTTTGAGAACAATACTCCGAATAATCCGCTAAATATTTCCCGTGAACAATCCCGTTAACCTGGGATCAGGTTGTGATTTCCGAGCCTCTCTTAGGCTAAAAAGACATCTATTGATGTTACTGTCAGATAGATGTAGTATTGATTCACGAGCCTCCCTTGGGCTAGTACACCCTAGTCGCAACTAGATGTACTGATTCACGAGATTCACGAAATACTGATCAGCTTTTTGTTATTTATGCTACGGGATATCTAGGAATATTCAGTTGTTCTCCCCTCCCAAATGCTTTCTTAGATAAGAAATTTTCTAAAGATTTCCGAAGGTCGGAAATTTGTCAATCTCCTAAATTTCTTAAAAATTTCGGCAGAATTTCCTTTGTATTTAGGAGCCCCGAAAATTTACAGGAAAACATATATATGATAAAGAAAAATATGGGCTCGCCGACCCCTTCGGTGGAGCAACCCTCAACACCGGAACCACGCAATTAAATAATTGGGCTCGCCGACCCCTTCGGTGGAGCAACTCTCAACACCGGAACCACGCAAGGAATAAAAGAACGAAAAGGAACTGGAGATTTATACCTGAGCAAGCAATGATTACCTTTCCCTTAGCAATAGGTCGGTTCGCGGCTTGCTAGTATTTTGCAGTTTATCAAAATGAGCAAATGTTTATCCAACTATATTAGCAAATATGCAAGACTTTATAATATATTTGTATATGTATATGTATATATATATATATATATATATATATATATATATATATATATATATATAAATATATGTATATATATCATATAGATAGTATAAAGAATATTCAAGCTAATCAAAGTATTTCAATAGAGCAGAAAAATGTAAAGTTTCTAACTATGACAAACACAGACTAGTAAGTAGGGAATACAGGATTTTCTTTGTACTTTTTACCTTCCCGGCGTGCAGTCCAACTGTTCAGTTCTTATGTATGTCCAACTTACCATTGGAGAATCTCATGAGTCCATATGTGTTCGCTTGTTCATTCAAGTTCAATAGTTCATGTCCAAATCAGTTCCCGTGATATGTCCCAAATACTAGTTCCAGTGCCAATTTAAATTTTCTTGCCTATGTCTTTTAAAATTGAACATTTACTAGAAATCAGAAATTTGCCAGATTTTAAAATATCTTAAAGTGGGTTAAAACTACCAATTTGAAATTGAACCATAACTTAGCGAAATTATCCTAACCTATATTCCAAATTATAATCTTTGTGAAATGAAGAAATTAATATCTAGTTGTGAGACTTCAAATTTAAAATTATCCTATACAAGTTCCAATTCCTAGTATTACCAAAAACTCATTATGAAAAGAAAATTTATATGTTCATAACTTAAAATTCAGATTTAAATATGAATTCTAACTATTTTAGAATTAACTAAAAAAAATTTATTGGAGAAGAATGGAGGAGAGGACTTGCCTTGGTTTCTTGAGTTGGACCTAGGATTTCTCCAAACTTCTAAATTAACCCCCCTAATATTGATAGTTTTAAATAAATAAATAATTACGGAAAATTATAACAAAATTCAAGGATAAACAAAATATTAGAGAAGAAAAATTTATACCTAAGATGGAGTTGGGGTTAGGGCTTGGATTTCTATTCTTCTTCATCTTCTTCTCCAATTTCTTCTTTCTCTTGCTCAATCCCTTTTTTTTTTTTTTCCAATCCTCCTTCTTCTTCCTTTTTTTTTGACTAAGGGGTTAGGGTTTGGTGATGGAGGATGGAGAAGAGGAAGATGAAGAGTGGTGGAGGGTGGTGGCCGGAGAGGGGGTGGCCGACGGCAGGCGGGCGGCGGCGCAGGCGGTGCGCCAGCGGCGGCGCCGGCGGTGCGCCAGCGGCGGTGCGCGGCAGCGCGCAGTAGCAGCAGTAGCGGTAGCGGTAGTAGGAGTAGTAGAGGAAGGAGGAGAAGAAGAGGAAGAGTGAAGGAGAGGGAGAGAGAGATGGAGATAGGGAGATGAGAAAGAGAGGAAGATATATATAGAGAGGAAGAGAGTTCGAGAGAGAGAGTGAGAGGATTAGAGAGAGAGAGCGAGTCCGAGAGAGGGAGAGATCGAGAGAGAGGGAGAGAGGGTTCGGGAGAGGCTGTCCCTCTCTCTCTTTCTCTAATTATATTCTTTTCTTTTTTTTTCTTTTTCTTTTTCAAAAGGAAAAATATCTAAAGATAAGAATGAAAAATATTATTATTATTATTATTATTATTATTATTATTATTATTATTATTATTATTACATCAACTATTTGTTTAAAAAAAAATTTTGAGCAAAATATTTAAGAAGATGGAATTATAATAAAATATTAATATATTAATTTTTGGAAAGCAGCTATGACACTCTACCCACCTTACAAAAATTTCGTCCTCGAAATTTAAATTTAAGGATAAGTTTCTCAAAACAAATATAAAGAGAAGCAAAATGTTCTACCCACCTTACAAAATTAGAGTAGTAATTTATTAAACAGTTAAACAAAATATCTCGAAATATAGTTATCAAAACTTCACGGAAATAAGAACAATCCGAAAATAATAGAAATCATCAAGATTTTTGAAATTCCATAAAACCAAATAGAATTGGTCAGATACCATGTTGTTTCAAACCATAACCATGTATGATCCTTGAATTCAAAATCATATTTCTTATCCTCATTCTCTGACGTGATATAGTAATCTTCTGCCTCGCCATTACGCATATGGCTGCAACAAGATACCATTTCACTGCCAGGATTCATGGCTGCAGCTTTTGCTACCACGCCAACGATATCCATAAAATGATTAGGGAATATGACTGTGAAGTAACCATACATGTCAGGGAAAATCCAATCAATTCGAAATCAAATTCAAATAGAAATTCAATTCAAGTTGCAATATCATCAATATCACTTATACAAAATATTAAAACTCAGAAATGATCTCAAAGATTTTGTTATTAGGGAAATAGAAGTCTCATCTCAAATTTTCAAATCAATTGTTTCAAAATTCAAAATGAGAAACATGAAATCAGAATCTAAATGTCAAACTCCTTGAAATCAAACACAGAATCATTATCTCGGGCTCAAAATCTTGTGAATTCATGTATTCGATAATGTTGTGCCTCGCCAACATAGGTGGCTGCACAACTTCTCTTTCCATAATACAAAAGAACATTCGGCTCAAGGCACAACAAGTATTCATTCGTATAAATCCATCCACAATATCCTGGTCAAAGCATTACCTCATAGAATAGAATCAAATGAGTAAATGAGCATGTATATTAGAGAAGGGACAATTACTGAAATTAGGAATGCTATGAAAAGATAGGATTGAATGAAAAGATTGAGGATATGATCTAAATTTTCAAATAATATTGGGGATAACGCAGAAAATAGTCGAATGGGGGAGATAGGTGAATAATAGGGAATTCAACAGATGAAGGAGAACGGGTAGAGACTCAAACAGTGATAAGTTTAAGAGGTTAAGGAATAAGAAACTAAATTCTTAACCAATTATTTACATAGTACTATGTACAACAATCATTATACAATCACTTAGACAAGCTATTGCTAGTACTAACTTATCCAATATTCATTAAGGAGATACATATATATATATATATATATATATATATATATTCTTACCCCTCACTATCTAAGTAATGGTTCAAAAATATTTGAATTCCTGGTTTACTAGAGATACCCATACTCAGCCCAAGATCCTTAAGGAATTTCTAGATCCTTAATAGCTCAAATAAGAGTGCTAGTCAAATCCTCAAATACATACTAATCTGGCCTAGAAGGTCATGTCTGCCCTTGTGCTACCCATAACCAAGTAAGGATACTTAATGGTTCATACTTGCTATAGGAATTTTTATCTAGCTAAGCATACCAAGAATATAGTCTAACATACACCAATCAAATTGGTATTCTCTGTTCTAAGGTTCCTTAAGACATTCCTTAAAGTCTGTGCCTTAGCCCATAGGATTCCAAAAATCTCAACCTACCGTCATGTCTTATCCTGCATAGGTTTCCCTAGAAGATTGGTAGGTTCCTCATCCTTAAGCTTTCGGTTTTGTAAAACCTGCAACCTATTTTAGGTCCTTTAACCTTGGGGTCCAATACGGAAATCAAAGTTCTCCGTCTAAGTCTAGAACCTACGTCTTATCTAAACCTATGGTTCATCGAAGATTTTCCATTCTTGCTGACCTGCATGGGCCACCACTAAAAGACGTGTCACGTCCCGCTTCCCATATTTGAAACGGTGACGCCATAACACATCTCCAGGCTACGCGCCGAAACCGCGATTGTCGCCTGTAATCCTCAGCAAGAATGGAAAATACAGAAAATTTACATGGTATTAAAGTATAGTGTAGCTATTATACAGGAAACTTTTCCAACAATTTCTATTACAGATTATTACAAAAATAGATTTGCAAAATGACAACGATACTGCTGGTCATAATTATGGGCAGTCCAGACAGTTACTCCTCGTTGTAATGCGGCGATACTTCGGCGGAGGCGTCTTCTTCTTCTTCACCTAGTGAACAAATACTAGGTCGTTTAGAAAACGACGAGCAAGTCCTCGGCCAAGAACGGTAAGAAAATTAAACAAAAGAGAAGAGACATGGTATACTAAAGTGCACTACTATGTATATATATACATGCTTTAGTAAAACATGAATGGAGATCAAAGTCCTACTCCATGAATAATTAAGATTTTCGAGCTTCCCTTGAGCTTTTAATAGGAATTGCTTCTCTTGAGCAATTAAGGACACTGTCTACTTATAATAGGCAGCGTAGTTTCTGGAGTAAGATTTGAAAAAGAAATGCAGTTTTGAGAACAATACTCCGAATAATCCGCTAAATATTTCCCGTGAACAATCCCGTTAACCTGGGATCAGGTTGTGATTTCTGAGCCTCCCTTGGGCTAAAAAGACATCTATTGATGTTACTGTCAGATAGATGTAGTATTGATTCACGAGCCTCCCTTGGGCTAGTACACCCTAGTCGCAACTAGATGTACTGATTCACGAGATTCACGAAATACTGATCAGCTTTTTGTTATTTATGCTACGGGATATCTAGGGATATTCAGTTGTTCTCCCCTCCCAAATGCTTTCTTAGATAAGAAATTTTCTAAAGATTTCCGAAGGTCGGAAATTTGTCAATCTCCTAAATTTCTTAAAAATTTCGGCAGAATTTCCTCTGTATTTAGGAGCCCCGAAAATTTACAGGAAAACATATATATGATAAAGAAAAATATGGGCTCGCCGACCCCTTCGGTGGAGCAACCCTCAACACCGGAACCACGCAATTAAATAATTGGGCTCGCCGACCCCTTCGGTGGAGCAACTCTCAACACCGGAACCACGCAAGGAATAAAAGAACGAAAAGGAACTGGAGATTTATACCTGAGCAAGCAATGATTACCTTTCCCTTAGCAATAGGTCGGTTCGCGGCTTGCTAGTATTTTGCAGTTTATCAAAATGAGCAAATGTTTATCCAACTATATTAGCAAATATGCAAGACTTTATAATATATTTGTATATGTATATGTATATATATATATATATATATATATATATATATATATAAATATATGTATATATATATCATATAGATAGTATAAAGAATATTCAAGCTAATCAAAGTATTTCAATAGAGCAGAAAAATGTAAAGTTTCTAACTATGACAAACACAGACTAGTAAGTAGGGAATACAGGATTTTCTTTGTACTTTTTACCTTCCCGGCGTGCAGTCCAACTGTTCAGTTCTTATGTATGTCCAACTTACCATTGGAGAATCTCATGAGTCCATATGTGTTCGCTTGTTCATTCAAGTTCAATAGTTCATGTCCAAATCAGTTCCCGTGATATGTCCCAAATACTAGTTCCAGTGCCAATTTAAATTTTCTTGCCTATGTCTTTTAAAATTGAACATTTACTAGAAATCAGAAATTTGCTAGATTTTAAAATATCTTAAAGTGGGTTAAAACTACCAATTTGAAATTGAACCATAACTTAGCGAAATTACCCTAACCTATATTCCAAATTATAATCTTTGTGAAATGAAGAAATTAATATCTAGTTGTGAGACTTCAAATTTAAAATTATCCTATACAAGTTCCAATTCCTAGTATTACCAAAAACTCATTATGAAAAGAAAATTTATATGTTCATAACTTAAAATTCAGATTTAAATATGAATTCTAACTATTTTAGAATTAACTAAAAAAAATTTATTGGAGAAGAATGGAGGAGAGGACTTGCCTTGGTTTCTTGAGTTGGACCTAGGATTTCTCCAAACTTCTAAATTAACCCCCCTAATATTGATAGTTTTAAATAAATAAATAATTACGGAAAATTATAACAAAATTCAAGGATAAACAAAATATTAGAGAAGAAAAATTTATACCTAAGATGGAGTTGGGGTTAGGGCTTGGATTTCTATTCTTCTTCATCTTCTTCTCCAATTTCTTCTTTCTCTTGCTCAATCCCTTTTTTTTTTTTTTTCCAATCCTCCTTTTTCTTCCTTTTTTTTTGACTAAGGGGTTAGGGTTTGGTGATGGAGGATGGAGAAGAGGAAGATGAAGAGTGGTGGAGGGTGGTGGCCGGAGAGGGGGTGGCCGACGGCAGGCGGGCGGCGGCGCAGGCGGTGCGCCAGCGGCGGCGCAGGCGGTGCGCCAGCGGCGGCGCCGGCGGTGCGCCAGCGGCGGTGCGCGGCAGCGCGCAGTAGCAGCAGTAGCGGTAGCGGTAGTAGGAGTAGTAGAGGAAGGAGGAGAAGAAGAGGAAGAGTGAAGGAGAGGGAGAGAGAGATGGAGATAGGGAGATGAGAAAGAGAGGAAGATATATATAGAGAGGAAGAGAGTTCGAGAGAGAGAGTGAGAGGATTAGAGAGAGAGAGCGAGTCCGAGAGAGGGAGAGATCGAGAGAGAGGGAGAGAGGGTTCGGGAGAGGCTGTCCCTCTCTCTCTTTCTCTAATTATATTCTTTTCTTTTTTTTTCTTTTTCTTTTTCAAAAGGAAAAATATCTAAAGATAAGAATGAAAAATATTATTATTATTATTATTATTATTATTATTATTATTATTACATCAATTATTTGTTTAAAAAAAAATTTTGAGCAAAATATTTAAGAAGATGGAATTATAATAAAATATTAATATATTAATTTTTGGAAAGCAGCTATGACACAGCGGGCTGCACTTATTGTGGGAAGATAGGGCACACTAGAGATGTGTGTCGGGCATTGAACGGACTGTGTTTAATATGTGGAAATCCAGATCATCGGGTTACCACCTGTCCCATGAATTCGAGGTCAGGAGGACCAGTGCAGCAGTTTCCTGCTCTGCCAGCACCAGGGGTAGGTCAGTATCGAGGACCAACGGTGGCAGTGAGACCATTGGCCGAGCGTCCGCTGATGCCGCAGGCTCAGATGTTTCGGCAGCAGGGACCGCCGATGCAGCAACACCAGCATATACCACCCCAGCATCATCAAGGAAGGGGCCAGCAGCAGCACCAGGCTAGGCCGCAGCATGGGAACCAACAAGGAGGTCGAGGGCAGGCATTCACTCTGTCCTTGAAAGAGGCATTAGCATCGGGAGATGTTGTGGCAGGTAACATTCTCGTCGCCTCATATCCCGCAATAGCATTGTTTGATTCGGGAGCATCCCACTCATTTATATCTGCACAATTTGCAACACGACTAGGAATGGAATTCGAGGCATTGCCAGGGAGGTTAAGTATACTCACTGGTAATGGGCTCGTAGGAGTTAGTAGGGTTATTCTAACATGTAGCGTTGTAGTTTGCTGGCATTCCTTACCCGCCCGGTTGATAGAATTTCCTGTTGGAAATTTCGACGTTATCTTAGGCATGGACTGGCTGAAAGACAGTCATGCGACAATAGATTGTCGTAGAGGGATTGTATCTTTTGATATTCCAGGGATAAAGCGGTTCACCTTAGTCAGATCAGTGGCAACTCAACAAGAGCAGGGAGTAGTGACGGCAATGGAAGAAGTTCAAGTTCCGAAGGTAGTTGAAGAGTTTTTGGACGTATTTCCCGAAGAACTTCCAGGTCTACCACCGGTTAGGGATATTGAGTTCAGCATAGAATTGGCACCTGGAACTAAACCGATATCAGATCGAGTTTATAGAATGGCGGATTCAGAGCAGGCCAAGGTATATCAGCACATAGAGGAACTGAAGGAGAAGAAGTTCATCCAAGCTAGCAT
This sequence comes from Iris pallida, assembly GCA_029216955.1. Lineage (NCBI taxonomy): Eukaryota > Viridiplantae > Streptophyta > Magnoliopsida > Asparagales > Iridaceae > Iris > Iris pallida. The sequence goes on from JANAVB010015199.1 coordinate 4,069,395, forward strand.
ATCACCATGGGCAGCACCAGTGGTACTTGTGGGGAAGAAAGATGGGTCATCCAGATTATGCATCGACTACAGGAAGCTTAACGCGGCAACAGTAAAGAACAAGTACCCACTACCCAGGATCGACGACTTATTTGATCAGTTGAGCACAGCTAGAGTTTTCTCCAAGATAGATCTTCGGTCAGGGTATCATCAAGTGAGGGTTCGGAAGGAGGACATTCCCAAGACAGCATTCAGGTCGAAGTATGGGCATTATGAATTCTTAGTAATGCCGTTTGGTTTGACCAATGCTCCAGCAATCTTTATGGATTTAATGAATCGCATCTTTATGCCGTATTTGGATCAATTTGTCGTTGTGTTTCTCGACGACATTCTTGTATATTCAACTAGTGAAGAGGAGCATGAAGATCACCTCCGGAAAGTGTTGCAGGTTCTGAGAGAGAACCAGTTGTACGCCAAGCTCAGCAAGTGCGAGTTCTGGACGGATCGCATTTCATTTTTGGGTCACATCATATCAGGAGCTGGAGTAGCAGTGGATCCCAAGAAGGTAGAAGTCGTAGAGAGTTGGCCAGTACCCAAGACCGTAGCTGATGTACGGAGTTTCTTGGGATTGGCAGGATATTACAGAAGGTTTGTATCAGATTTTGCAAGCCTTTCAGCAACCATGACACGCTTGACACGGAAGGATGTGCCATTCGTCTGGTCGGCAGAATGCCAGACATCATTTGAGAATTTGAAACAGAAGTTGATATCAGCGCCTGTTCTTACATTGCCAGTTGGTCCCGGAGGTTTTACAGTATATTGTGATGCGTCAGGAAAAGGACTTGGATGTGTCCTCATGCAGCATGGGAAGGTGATAGCGTATGCATCTAGACAACTTCGGGACCACGAGAAGAATTACCCAACTCATGATTTGGAGTTGGCGGCAGTAGTATTTGCTTTGAAGCTATGGAGGCATTACTTATATGGTGATCGAATGGATATGTACACAGACCACAAAAGTTTGAAGTACATTTTTACTCAGAAGGAACTGAACATGAGACAGAGAAGATGGTTAGAACTGATCAAGGATTACGACGTTGAGTTTCAGTATCATCCAGGCAAGGCTAATGTGGTAGCAGACGCTCTCAGCAGAAGATGCGACGCATTTATGTTGACAACACAAAAGCACATTTTAGAAGACCTTCAGGAGATGGGCATCAAGGTTATACTTCCTAGTGATGTAGGAGTACTGGCGAGTCTACAAGTTCAATCTGACTTAGTAGATAGGATCAAGGCAGCTCAGACGCAGGACCCAAGGATTCAGAAGCTTAGAGCAGAATGTGAGTCAGGACTCAGAAAGGAGATGCAAATTCATGAAGATGGTACCCTTAGGTTTGGATCGCGCCTATGTGTGTCTAGTGGAGATATCAGACATGAGGTTATGACAGAAGCTCACAGTTCTCAGTATTCCATACACCATGGAGGGACCAAGATGTACCAAGATATCAAGCAGCACTTCTGGTGGAACGAGATGAAGAGGGAGATAGCTAGATTTGTTTTCCGTTGCTTGGTATGTCAACAAGTGAAAGCAGAACAACAGAGGCCAGCTGGGTTATTGCAACCACTTCCTATTCCGGAATGGAAATGAGAACATATTACAATGGACTTTGTGACCGCTTTACCGAGATCACCAAGTGGTAAAAATGTTATTTGGGTGATAGTAGATCGGCTTACAAAGGTGGCGCACTTTCTTCCTTTCAGAGTAGGACAATCTACAGAAAGGTTGGCAAAATTGTATATGCAACAGATAGTCAGGCAGCATGGAGTCCCTGTCAGTATTGTGTCAGACAGAGATACCCGCTTTACATCACATTTCTGGAAGAGCTTACATCATAGTCTGGATACCAAGTTAAGATTTAGCACGGCTTACCATCCACAGACGGACGGACAATCAGAAAGAACAATTCAGACTTTAGAGGATATGTTGCGAGCTTGTACCCTAAATTTTGGAGGATCTTGGGAGAGCCACCTACACTTGGTCGAGTTCTCATATAACAACAGTTATCAAGCCAGTATCCAGATGACGCCATTTGAAGCACTATATGGTAAGAAGTGTAGGTCGCCACTAGCATGGGATGATATCGGAAAGAGGAAGATGCTAGACCCAGAAATGATTGTCCAAACCGTTGAAGTGGTCAAGGGAATTAGAGAGCGACTTCGAGTTGCACATGATCGGCATCGTCATTGGGCGGACCAGCATCGTAGGCCGCTAGAGTTTTCTGTTGGAGACCACGTGTTCTTGCGGATCTCACCTACCCGTGGGGTCATTAGGTTTGGCGTTCGCGGGAAGTTGAGTCCGCGGTACGTGGGCCCTTTTGTTATCCTTGAGAGGATAGGCGATGTTGCTTATCGTTTATCCCTTCCACCTTCGTTACGAGAGGTACATGACGTGTTTCATGTATCTCAGTTGCGAAGGTATGTATCGGACCCAAGCCATGTCATTGATCATTCTGAGCTGGTTGTTGGTACCAACCTGTCTTACGAGTAACAGCCTGTGTCTATTTTGGACCGAAAAGAGAAGATACTCAAGAACCGAACAATTAGCCTTGTCCGGGTTGCTTGGGGTCATCACTCTTTAGGGGAGTCAACATGGGAACGTGAGGATGACATCCGATCACGGTATCCGCACCTGTTTGACTCACAAGGTATATCTCTTTCAGTATACCTTGATTGTCTTAACTCCTCATGCTCGTCACCCTATGAGTAGAATTGCTTGATGTCGTAGATTGTTAAATATAGATGTGTTATTTGCTAGTTAACATTGTAGAATGATTGCTTGCTCAATTTGCTTAGGTTGGTTTAGCTTTGATATTCCTATCCTGCTTGGATTTGAAATTCCGAGGACGAAATTTTTCTAAGGAGGGTAGAGATGTCACTCCCCGTTCCCGGAATACGTATTTTTAATACATGTACTGCTTTAATATATTTATTTAATATTTATCATGTATTGCTCTGTAATTAAATCCCTTCAAATTCATGTTAATTAATTTCCTGCAATTTTATTTCTGCATTTTATTTTCTGCTTTTATACTCTGCTTTAGCTATGCTTTGAGTTCGGCTTGGAATGGATTAAGTATGTTGGTTCAACATGAACCCAAACCCCCACCTACCACCACCCCATTTAAAGCCCCAAACCCTTTCTCTCTCTTCATTACTTCTTCTCATTACTCTTTTTCTTCCTCATAACTCTCCCACCAACCTAGAAAAGATAGGCAAGTGCCAACTTGCTTCTTGATGGATCTCCATTTTTGTTGTTCCATTGTCTTCCTCTCAACATTCTAAGACACTTTAGTGCTTGACATTTTCAATTTCTATGGCTAAATTCTTCTAGATCTAAGTTTATAGTAATTTCGGATTTCGCGGATTTTGATCTATTTAACATTGGTATTTCCAAGTTTTGATGGTTCCATGTTATAGAGAATTTCGTTCTACCCCATTTTGACCTATGGAAGTCCAAATTTGGACTTACGGTGAAGGTTTTATGGAGCTTGGAAGCCAAGGGTTCCATGACCATCCTTCTCAGCTTTTCTGAGAAGATGGGTCCCCACTTTCTCAACCGCATGAGATTTTTATTTCTCAGACCGCATGAAACCTTATTTCTCAACCGCATGAGATTTTTATTTTTATTTCTCAGCCGCATGAAAACTTTATTTCCCAACCGCATGAGATTTTTATTTCTCAGCCGCATGAAACTTTATTTCCCAACCGCATGAGATTTTTATTTCTCAGCCGCATGAAACTTTATTTCCCAACCGCATGAGATTTTTATTTCTCAGACCGCATGAAACTTTATTTCCCAACCGCATGAGATTTTTAGTTCTCAGCCGCATGGAACTTTATTTCCCAACCGCATGAGATTTTTATTTCTCAGCCGCATGAAACTTTATTTCCCAACCGCATGAGATTTTTATTTCTCAGACCGCATGAAACTTTATTTCCCAAACGCATGAGATTTTTATTTCTCAGCCGCAGGAAACTTTATTTTCCAACCGCATGAGATTTTTATTTCTCAGCCGCATGAAACTTTATTTTCACCGCATGAGATTTTTAGTCCTCAGCCGCATGAAACTTTATTTCCCAACCGCATGTGATTTTTATTTCTCAGCCGCATGAAACTTTATTTCCCAACCGCATGAGATTTTTATTCCTCAGCCGCCGCATGAAATTTTATTTCCCAACCGCATGAGATCTTTATTTCTCAACCGCATGAAACCTTTATTTTCCCGAATTGACATTGATTGTTATCTTGACTAATAAATTAATCATGCGTTCCTAGTTGGAACTAAAAGACTGGCTAGTCGTCTTATTGAATTAAATAAATGAGACACGTTCATATGAACTATGGACTATTGCAATCGACTGGTTAATCCCGAATATCGGCATACAGGCACATGCAGGCTTCAATTTATTTATTTATTTATTTATTTTCAAAAGCAGCATGTGTACTCTATGGTCAAGGCATGATTATTCCGCGGTTAATTTTGATTGTTGCATTACGCTATGTAAAACCTACAACCTAACCGCACAGGTATCGTCGTAGAGTTGGGCATATCGTACTTGTACGGAAGTACTCATCCTGAAATGACCATGATCCACGGCATGAGATTTCACTTAACATAGAGGCTACTAAGTTAAATAAAATAATGATTGCATGGAGAGAATGGATTCCCGAGTTCTTACATGGCAGCCCTCTTTGGGACTATTAGCGCCCAACAGGCCGGCTGGTTCCCACAGATACTGCAAATCTGACACACAGGCGGGGAACGGTATCTGCTTATATTATTGTATATTGTATATTGATGACGGGCGTCCCGCTGGGACTCGTCTAATTGATCGATTGGATAGACTAGCTTTGCTTGCCCATAGTAAGAACTGAGAAATCCTTATTGCATAATTCCAGGATAACTTGGGACTCACAGTAGTAAGCCATAGGAGTTGGATGGCCGTTTAAGTTGATTTGTTTGTGTACTGTACCTACTCTGTTACCTAACTGAGATGATCAAAGCATCAGGACATGACGGACCAACTTCTGTCCTTATTTGGTTGGGAGGTTGGTTCGAAGTGTCGTGATGTCACGTAAATCCCAGTAGCAAGCAGAGATCTATTATTATATTCTCTTATTTACTGGTTTAATTCCTCATATCGTGCTTCCTTGCGGTACTTGCTATTAGAGGTCTAACCTCTCTGGTTTTGCATGGCTAGATTTAGAGCCGGTTCCCGAGGACTCAGCTTACCTCTACCTCCAAGATGGTCAATACTAGAGGGATGATCGCAGGAGGACTCGAGTGGGTTCCTTACTTCTCCGCTCGTTTTGTTAATTACTTTACATTTTGCCGCTTGGCACCGACATGTTAGTCGAATAGTCTTGCACTTACTTTTACATAATTGTAATTAAGTCAGACTGCAGCTGATAACAATTGTGTATATGTTTCTATATCTGGCTATGTTTTGTAAAGCCAGATCTCAAGAACATTTTGACTAAGTGTTTGGGACGCCTTATTGCTTTATCTTAAATGTTCTATGTTATTGCTTCTTATTTGAATGATTGAGACGATAGATGTGAAATGACCATAGCGAGACTTTCATGTAGTATGCACCCCTTTGTCTTTTAAACAGCATTGATCGTATTATACGGTATCCATCTACCCGTAATACGTAGCTGGCTGAGTCATTCCTCCGCTCTCCAGTATTCTGGTTCTGGGACGTGACAAAAGTGCCTGGAGAATTATGCTAGATAACCAATCAGATTCAGACGAGTGAAACTAGTTTTATTATGTTTGAAGGAGAAACGTGAAAGATTAATAGTTTAAAATATTCTCGAGAAAATTTATAGTATGACACAACTCGTAAGTTTAAAGAACTACGTAAAAAAGTTACCTCAGCACTCATGTACTCATATATTCGACAACTGTGCCTTCTTGTTTCTTTCAGTCCTCCAGGTGCCCACTTTGAAACCAGGATCCCTGTTCCCTGAATTATAATTCAAGCTTAATAGAACTATGACAATAAGTTTCTTACAGTTGGTTTAGTACTAGTTTTACCATTTCCAAGTTGAAATATTCCAAATTAAATTTTGATTTTGAAAGGCTTCTGGAAGGATATATAGGCATCTACTCATGTTTAAAGCTTTGAAATAACTACTTATACTTCATTAAGATTATACTATATAAAACAAAATTTAAATGCTTACAATTAGAGCAGCAGCGCGGCAGAATGCAACACCACTGGCATTTGTAACAACACATTCACCATACTCAGCTTCAAGAAAATGACGTTGTGCTGTTGTCATGGCAAGTATCCTTGGGTCACAAAAATCCAAGGGTGTACCAGTTATGGTCCAACTTCCACTGAGAAAATCTATGAAACAAATACTATCATAACTATGCAAGTAGACTGCTAGCAAATTTTAAAATCCTTATGGAGCAACCTATATTTAATTAACTACAAGTCAAACAAGTAGCTGAACATTAAAAAAATTACAAAATAAACTTGATATCGATTGTGGTCTCAGCTGGGTGGACTCGAGGCGGTGCAGTGTAGCCAGGTTTGTATCCATGAAGATCAATATTTGATAATTATGTTTAAGCTAGATGGATGCATATGAACCAAAAAGAATGTAATGTATGCAAGTGATGCCAAAATAGTATTGAACATGTAAACTTGTACCAACTCCTAAACACATTTCCTCACCTCATGGCAGATCTCACAAGTTATATCGCCTTTCTTGTTGCACCAGCACTGGACACATGCCCTATGAGCATAATAAAGATGAAAATTTTGTCAAAACTGGAAAGTTTGAAATTAAAAGTAGCAACAACCAAGTATCACAGGAAAAATCAGAAGTTACATTTTGTCACAGAAATTTAATTTCATAAAGGAAATTTGAAATGGTAGAAATATATATGAATTAAATGTTCTTTTCTAATAACAAATACAAATAAGTCCAATTTAGAAGGGAAAAAACACAATTCTGGAAAAAAATAGTTATGATTACATACTTGCTTCGAAAACCAAAAGCATAATTTGGCAGTCACTAGGATGGTACTTCTGTTGAGCAGAAATCATATGACTTGGGATGTATACAAAGTACACATACAATATGGTCCAAATCAAATTCTCTCTCTTGTTTCTGAGAAAATTCAATATCTGGTTTGTCTATTCAGAAAATATATACAAATACGTCTAGTAGACACAAAAATAAACTAATACCTAACATGTAGCCGGTTAATTTGGATCTTTTCCAAGTAACTCAACATCATACCTTAGAATTATCCTGTGGCAAGTGCCCTCACATAGTACCTAATGAATGCTTCATACAAACACTGAAAAAAGTAGGGGAAAAGTAGCGAAATTGATCAAACTGTTAAGCGAGGCATTTGATATAGGAAATGTACTCAAGACTATTTTGGGACAATACCTGGGAACTATAACTGTTAAAGCAAGGCGTTTGATAAAGTAGGGGAAAAGTAGCAAAAGTAGCAAGGTTTCATATACTCCTTTTTTTTCCTTTGCTGCTGTAACACATAAGCTTCTACTTCCTCAAAGATTGCTAATATGAGTGTCAATCATTTTTCTTGTTAATTTCGCAACTAGTTAATGTAAAACATGTCAGCTGCTACATAGTTCTTAAACCTTCATCACAACTTGATGTTATAGATTTATTTATAAGAAGAACAACTTGAAAACATTTATTACAAGTAACAAACTTGGAATGGGTGCTCAATAAGAAAACAATTGGTCATATAGGAGGGTAAATGCTCCCTAATGTTTGATTGTGCACTTTAAAAGTTCAAATCCTTGCAACCTTAAGAGTTTAGGTGCATGACTGTGCTAGAAACTCCGTTTCATTCCATCTTTTAAATCAGTTCAACCAACATCCTTCAGAGCAATATTAGATTTTAGCAGTACCTAATATAGGCACACAAGCTTGACCTAGAATATTAAAAAAAACTCGGGATTCCTGTAATGCCCCGCATGAGGCATTTGGTTGGTTTGTTGGATGGGATCAGAATGTTGGACCGTGACTTATGTTGGAGATCAGGAGAATTGAGACTGATGCAGTCTTTCTTAGCTGGCTAGACGGAATGGGTATTGGAACGTGGCTCGCTGGTGGAGCTACGCTTAGTGGGATTGGAGCAGGAAGACCATTATATAAGGCAAGTGGAACTGTCCTCCTTCCTCCTTATTCCTGCATGCTTAATAAATAGAATAATGTGATGCTATGATTTGCCCCTAATGTTCCATGTTTTAGTTGCTGAGTAATTGAGATGTTTAGGCTAAGAATTATTGAGCTGCCGAATGAATCACACTTGAACTGCTAATGCGATTTGACGCTTGAAATGAATACTTGAGTAATGAGATGCTATGAGAATGATACATGAGTAATGAACTGGCTATGCTATTAACACAAAGAATGGAAAGAAACACTAGAATCATGTACATCCTGCATAACTGTTAATGTTGCCTGTTACTTCTATGCAATGAAAGAAAGAATACTGTCCCTGTGAAATGAAATGAATATGCTATTGTCCCTATGAATTGAATGAATTGTTACAGGTCCCTTTGAAATGAATGAATGTTGTTGTTTCTCCTTAGAAGGAACGTAATGAGAAATGTTGCAATGGAACAAACAATGAGAATGATGGGACTTGGGATCATGGAGATCATCAAGTAGAATGATGGTAATGATTAGTCGTTGAACACGGCTTGGGATTGAGATGAGATGTTGAACTGTTGGCTCTGCTTACTTTAGTTGCTTACCATGCATTGTGTTATCGAGTCGACACGCATTCGCATGGTCATGGACGTACTTGTACAAGTCTGAGTAAGTTTCCTCGAACGGTACCCGGGGCGCTGGGACCGATTCGACCCGGGAGGAAACATTGGTCGTGCTATGGTGGCACGAGGTATTACGGGACATTCGGCTAGGCTTGCAACCTACCCTGGAATGGTACGTCGTAATACCCGTTGGAAAGTCCTTTATGGTGCAGTTTCACCAACGACCATGTAGTCAGGATGCATGCTAATGAATGTTTTGTGCAGACAGAGTAAGTATATCATAATCCTGTATTTCAATGCAGGTACGGGGAAGTTGGCTATCGGTAAGAAATCACTTAAATGTGATAATTCAATATATGTGTTGGTTTAACTTGCATGCTTACGTTCCAAATAAGTAAATGGTACGGTTTGTAGCCTTTCAGTATGAGATCCTACTTAACATGTTAAATTCAGTATGCTAGAAAGATGCCATGCTATAATCAATGCTCAAACACAATATACATGCTAAGTGATGCTTGAAGTGAGAACTGTTATAACATGTTTAAGATGTTAGTGTTAACGATGCCTCAATGATGCCTTTTCATGATAATACTTGGTACGCCTCAATGATGCCTTTGCATGATAACACCAAGAATGCTAAAAGATATGTCCACATGAATGCTACTAAGATTATGTTTACATGCTTCACTATGACTATTGCCCATGAACTGTAAACTGATGCTAGGCCCCAATTAGAAAGATCATTCTAATAAATGTTTGCTTAAATGATCACTTAAAATGTTGGTTTATGCGAGTGGGTTGGATTCTGCTCGCCAGTACATAGATGATGTACTGACCCACGTTTTGTGGGCAGGTGCTTGTGCATTGGAATGTTCTACACACGAAGATTAGCTGGATTGGTCCCGCGACATCGAAGATTTGTTGGGCATACAGAAGCTCTCCTTGTACAAGATGATGTCTTCTGTTTTTAAAGGGCATAATGTATGGAACATTGTAATCAGTTGTACCAGTGAGATTGTAAGCCAAGTCAGTGTATCGAGTTGTAATCCATTGTATCCAAATATCATATGTAAGCTGTATAGTATTGTTCAGTTGGTTTCCATTGTAAAGTGAGATATGCTGTAATCATTGTACTTCAATACAAGTCTTGTACTCTTCTTCAATTATCAATAAAGAGAATGAAGTTCTATATATCTCTGTGTGGCTTCAAGTTACTCTTTTCTCCGCTGCTATAATAAAGTGATGTGCTTCTATTCAATGAGAAAGATTGTCCTCATTAAATTCAATTTATCTGCTTCTGCCGCTGCGATGTGTTCCTATTTGAAGAATAATCGATTATGTACCATCTTTGCCTTGTACAAGTGCAATACCAGACTTGTACGGCATCACGCCCAAGCGAGGACGATCGATTCCAAGAGATAAAGTATGTGAATAAATGACTCTATGAATCGGGGCGTGACAAATTGGTATCAGAGCACGGCTTTACGTCCTTGGTCTCTTCTTTGATTCATTCCAAATCAAAGTTGCATCGGCGATTAACCAAAGTTGCTTCCGCGATCACTCAACGTTGCTTCCGCGATTAAATCAAAGATTGCTTCCGCGATCATGCTATTGTTGTTCGGTAATCATCCTTATGTTATTTGTGCTTGAAAGTTCGTTGAACCTCTTAGCTGCTCACTGGATGTTCCATACAATAAGTCTATACACATTGTGATGCCCATAAATGAATAATTGTTGTTGGTTTGGACACAAATAACCCAACAATGACTCGATGCCATAGTATGTTATATTGTGAATGCTGTTTGGAATTTTGAGAATAAAGGAAATGGCTATGTATGCTGCAACAAGTTGAGAATTGAATGTGACATTGGGAAAGAATTATGAATGGAATAATTGATGGATGAGTTCAACAGAATTGATGAATTGACTCATGTGTGCTGGCTACTGCTTTTGAGACCCTAAGAATGTTGGCTTGTGATATTGAGACCCCGAGATGTTGGTTGAGCATTGTGATCATTATAGATCACGAATGTCCGGAATAGATTGAGTTGGTATTGTTTAAGGATGGCTTCGTTTCTGAGTGGTATATTGCCTCTATCACCTCAGAACGAGATGTTTGTTGACCCTTTCCATAGGATAGCAAGGAGACTATCTGTGGGTATTGGGTAATGCCGAGACTTAGCTGGAATTCATGTATTGTTGCTAGATGACTCAAGTGTCCCTTGACGGTTATGCTATGTTGGGTAGCGAGATTGTCGGAATTGTAACAGGTGGCTTTGGTTAGAAATTGTTTAGTCGAGTGATGACTCAGACTAGCGAGACAGTTAGTATGCTATGGGTAAATGGATTTGGCTAGAGAATGTTGTGGCTTAAAATATTTGAATGTTAATTTTGAATGGTTGGATGCAAATTAAATGTGGCTAATACAAAGTTGGTTGCGTAGCTGAAAGTTTTAGAAAATATTGTCGGTGAATCAAAAGAATATTAGAGATCTATGCTTTGACCCTAAGGTGTAATAGATGTTAATCCATCTTGATCACCAAAGGATAGTCGTTGCCTATGTGCATGTATGCTGAGAAATTTAATGGGATTAGAAAAGTAACAAGTAGCCACCTTGAATATTTGTGTTGCATAGATGATGGTTAAGTGATACATAAATTGTCGGATTGAAAGGAATGAACTACTCGACCCTTGCTGCATAAGAATTAAGAATGCCCATAAGATAGTTTGATGATTGAGAAACGAATGGGAACGAGAAATTGCAAATGTGTTGGATAATGTCGGTATAAGTGATTGTTGGTTGGGAGATAGATTGTTGGCTTATGACTTGGTGGTGTGACTCTGTCATACGGATCAAATAGTTTAATTCCATAGTTATGATGAGACTATCGGAATCGATGACCCTTGAATAGTTAACCTTGGTTTATGGATTCGTGTGGGTACAAAGGAATTGGAATAGTAATTGAATCATTGAAAATTTACTTGATGGATTATTAGAACGATGAGAATCGTATGACGGATTGGGAATTGACCGTAATATTGATAGAGCGATCTTAGTCGATCATTGGGTAAGTCTAGAATGAGCCGCTGTGGAAATTATTTCCTTGAGGAAGACCCAGGATAGATAGACTTGACCCTAGTGACCAATTGAGGACTTACCAATTGTTGGCATAGCCGACAATAGAGATTAGTATTCAGACTGAGTTGATACCCATAGGTTTGGGTAGAGTTCCTTAGAACTGTCAGTTGCTTATTGGCCCTGAGAATAAGAAACTAGCATGATCCCTAGTAGCCGTCCACTCTAGGGGAGTCACCTGAATGATTAGGTATAGCTGTCAGTATAGCTAACCATTGAGACTGGACCAAACAATAGATGGCTATTGGCAACCCATAGAATGACCCTGTGGCATTGAACGAGAGATAGTGGTGAGTACGACTTAAGAATGATATGTTGTATGTATGCTTCAATATGAACCTTAGAGATGTTTGACCCTTGAGGATTATATGTCGGCCTATAGCGGAAACTAGAATTGTGGGATGAGACTTGAGTTGTATGTATCGAGTAGTGGATTATTCCATGAGATGGAATTGATTGCTCGTGACGGGAATGTTGGATCGGTATCGATAGTTGGTGATGTCGGATTGTATCTTTTAGAAAAGTTGAATTGCCTCGGTGAGAAATATGGTTGGATTCGGAAAGGAATATGATTACATGTTGTGAACTCTTGATATGATTGGCTCGAAGTTAGACCCTTGATCGAATGTTAGAAATGTTATGCTTGGGTAGAGGGCTTAACCAAGTTGTCCTTGATATTAAGTGTTGTGGCCTGGAAGATAGTGATTGTGGCAAGTGAATAAAGTAATAAAGTCAATTGAAAGGATGCTAAGTTGGATTTGGAAAAGAGAGTTATAGTGTGGCTTATCGAATCGCACTAACATGGAAGTTGGCTGAAGTACATATGTTTTGGGGACGCCTAAAATATGTGTATGGATCCAGCCGAAGTGATAGGTTGCGACTGAGATAATATTGTGGAAAGAATTTATCGCACTAGTACGGACTTTGGCTGAAATGCACATATTTTGGGGACGCCTGAATATGTGTATGGATCCAAACGAAGTGATGTGTTGCGACCAAAGATAGAATACAAGGAAAATGTTGGCGAATCAATGAAAAGTTGTAAGTAATTGAAAAAGAGATAGACAGATCGAATGATTGATGGATTAAAATGATACAGTTGGATAGCTATTTTGAAATGACCGAGTGGGCTGAAATGAATATTGAATTGAAGCTGAATGAATAACTCGTTGTGACTATGTGAATCTAGTAGAAGAGTTGGTTCCTTAAGTTTCGAGGACGAAACTTTTTCTGAGTGGTATATTATGTAATGCCCCGCTCCGCATGAGACATTTGGTTGGTTTGTTGGATGGGATCAGAATGTTGGACCGACTTATGTTGGAGATCAGGAGAATTGAGACTGATGCAGTCTTTCTTAGCTGGCTAGACGGAATGGGTATTGGAACGTGGCTCGCTGGTGGAGCTACGCTTAGTGGGATTGGAGCAGGAAGACCATTATATAAGGCAAGTGGAACTGTCCTCCTTCCTCCTTATTCCTGCATGCTTAATAAATAGAATAATGTGATGCTATGATTTGCCCCTAATGTTCCATGTTTTAGTTGCTGAGTAATTGAGATGTTTAGGCTAAGAATTATTGAGCTGCCGAATGAATCACACTTGAACTGCTAATGCGATTTGACGCTTGAAATGAATACTTGAGTAATGAGATGCTATGAGAATGATACATGAGTAATGAACTGGCTATGCTATTAACACAAAGAATGGAAAGAAACACTAGAATCATGTACATCCTGCATAACTGTTAAATGTTGCCTGTTACTTCTATGCAATGGAAGAAAGAATATTGTCCCTGTGAAATGAAATGAATATGCTATTGTCCCTATGAATTGAATGAATTGTTACAGGTCCCTTTGAAATGAATGAATGTTGTTGTTTCTCCTTAGAAGGAACGTAATGAGAAATGTTGTAATGGAACAAACAATGAGAATGATGGGACTTGGGATCATGGAGATCATCTAGTAGAATGATGGTAATGATTAGTCGTTGAACACGGCTTGGGATTGAGATGAGATGTTGAACTGTTGGCTCTGCTTACTTTAGTTGCTTACCATGCATTGTGTTATCGAGTCGACACGCATTCGCATGGTCATGGACGTACTTGTACAAGTCTGAGTAAGTTTCCTCGAACGGTACCCGGAGCGCTGGGACCGATTCGACCCGGGAGGAAACATTGGTCGTGCTATGGTGGCACGAGGTATTACGGGACATTCGGCTAGGCTTGCAACCTACCCTGGAATGGTACGTTGTAATACCCGTTGGAAAGTCCTTTATGGTGCAGTTTCACCAACGACCATGTAGTCAGGATGCATGCTAATGAATGTTTTGTGCAGACAGAGTAAGTATATCATATTATCCTGTATTTCAATGCAGGTACGGGAAAGTTGGCTATCGGTAAGAAATCACTTAAATGTGATAATTCAATATATGTGTTGGTTTAACTTGCATGCTTACGTTCCAAATAAGTAAATGGTACGGTTTGTAGCCTTTCAGTATGAGATCCTGCTTAACATGTTAAATTCAGTATGCTAGAAAGATGCCATGCTATAATCAATGCTCAAACACAATATACATGCTAAGTGATGCTTGAAGTGAGAACTGTTATAACATGTTTAAGATGTTAGTGTTAACGATGCCTCAATGATGCCTTTTCATGATAATACTTGGTACGCCTCAATGATGCCTTTGCATGATAACACCAAGAATGCTAAAAGATATGTCCACATGAATGCTACTAAGATTATGTTTACATGCTTCACTATAACTATTGTCCATGAACTGTAAACTGATGCTAGGCCCCAATTAGAAAGATCATTCTAATAAATGTTTGCTTAAATGATCACTTAAAATGTTGGTTTATGCGAGTGGGTTGGATTCTGCTCGCCAGTACATAGATGATGTACTGACCCACGTTTTGTGGGCAGGTGCTTGTGCATTGGAATGTTCTACACACGAAGATTAGCTGGATTGGTCCCGCGGCATCGAAGATTTGTTGGGCATACAGAAGCTCTCCTTGTACAAGATGATGTCTTCTGTTTATAAAGGGCAAAATGTATGGAACATTGTAATCAGTTGTACCAGTGAGATTGTAAGCCAATTTAGTGTATCGAGTTGTAATCCATTGTATCCAAATATCATATGTAAGCTGTATAGTATTGTTCAGTTGGTTTCCATTGTAAAGTGAGATATGCTGTAATCATTGTACTTCAATACAAGTCTTGTACTCTTCTTCAATTATCAATAAAGAGAATGAAGTTCTATATATCTCTGTGTGGCTTCAAGTTACTCTTTTCTCCGCTGCTATAATAAAGTGATGTGCTTCTATTCAATGAGAAAGATTGTCCTCATTAAATTCAATTTATCTGCTTATGCCGCTGCGATGTGTTCCTATTTGAAGAATAATCGATTATGTACCATCTTTGCCTTGTACAAGTGCAATACCAGACTTGTACGGCATCACGCCCAAGCGAGGACGATCGATTCCAAGAGATAAAGTATGTGAATAAATGACTCTATGAATCGGGACATGACAATTCCGGCATTGACTTACAATTTGAAATTATATGTCAAGTTGTTATAGATATCTTTAGGCGGACATCAACAAAAATGAGATCTTTTTCTTTTATTTTAAGCAATGGTTAGCATTGTAATGTCTTTTTTATCTCTTCTTGAGGCTAATATCACACTGGCAGTTTGCTGGCATGTGCTTTGACAATCTATTAGGATTTCACACAAGCAGAAAATGGTTCATAATGATGTTAAAGCAAGGGTTCAAATTCATTATGGAAAAATACCTCGACAATGAAGTCTTAATGTCTGGCTGATTTTCATAAGATGCAAGAGGAGCTTGTAAGTTCGCATCTATTCAAACCAATCTTGAGCTGTATATGAGGTAAATGCAAAACCGAAGCTGCTATAAACGTAGCCACTTGTTCCAATATATATTGGTGATAAGAAATAGTGAAAGCTACATACACCTTAAAATTAAAATATCACATTAAACAAAAAAATTGAACCTAATCGAATGAAAGGAGAGACCTTTCCGAGTGTGGAAGCCGGTGGGTTTGCATCCCTTGTAGTAATCTCGAGGTGCGCTCTTTGAAGAAAGGGTAATCAGGGACAAAGTCATCTTCCTCCTCATCGCTCGACTAATCCCAGTTATCAATCCCAACGACAACTTTTCCCTCAATCTTCCTTTTCAAATTTACAAAAAAAGGAAAAAAAAACTTAGGGTTTTAAAATGGACAGAAACCACTCTTGATGAAATTCTAATCATATATATATATATATATATATATATATATATATATATATATATATATAGAGAGAGAGAGAGAGAGAGAGAGAGAGAGAGAGAACAAAATCTTAATTTCTAGTACTTGAGAAGCCAGAAGTCCCTGATCTTGGTATTGCACATTACTTGAGAAACCACATGGAAGAAACAAATATAGAATTAAGGCTTGCACATATTACTAGGCATTTTTTAGTGTGCACAGAATACCAAGATAAGTATCATTTTATGCAGCAACTATGGCTACAAGGAATCAGCAAACTCAGGAGCATAAGTATAATGACCGATACCTCACAGAGAAATGTATTCATAGAATTGTTATCTGGTACAGCATCTCGCCCTTTACAAGGGATCTATATGTTAAAAACAGAAGATCAATCTGGTTAGGCATAGAGTTAAAGCTAGTTATTTACTAAAAGTAGTTAATAAGTCAAGAATTCTCACCTTGACATGCTTAATGCCTAGCTTTGTCCAATCAGACAGTGAATAGTAATCCGTAGTATTTGTCAAGTCAATCACCAAACCAAGCTGCAAAAATTAGCAGATTAAAAAAAATCTACGTCCAATAAATAATTTGTGAAATATCACTGACCACAACTGGCATCAAGCAATCAACTACATACTATAGTTCATATCATTAAATATGTTAACTAACTAGAGTTACTAATCAAGACTGTTACTGGACCAAAGAAATGATTATTAGGGAAAACACTAGTAAACCAGAGTTACTAATCAAGATTGTTAATCGACTCCCCTTGCAAATAGAACTTAACTTTCAAGTCAAAAAGACTAATGTAGTAATATGATATTATGGTGGAGATGCTAAAGATAGTAGATTCAAAAAAAGGGGATATGCAGTAACGGGCCTCGACTTGATGTGAAGGAATTAAATTATTATCTCATTAAATTCGCATAAACAAGATGACATGATAAATTTAGCAAAAATATAGCTTTCGATTGCATTGCTGATTATGCTTGTGAAATATGAATACGATATTTACTACAGCAGAGCTCATTCATGTAAATATTTATAACTCATATTGATAGGTCAATTAATTTAATCATAAAGAAGTTTTTTCTAAGATTTGTGTTAATGATAATTTGCGCTGTTATAACGTTTCTTATAAGATTTACCATGATGAACAAGAAGTAAGAATTGTGGCTTAAGAGTGTCAGCTAAAGCTAGCTTAAATCAAACCTCATGTAAGAACCACTAGATTCACAATAGCTATGATAAAACCTCCTACAAGAGTACTAGTGTCAAAGCCTTGAGAAACTCGAAGTTGAATCAAATGCCAGGATGGAGCTACCTAAAATTTAATTATCATAGCGAACAACAGCAATTGGCTCTGTAATATACCATGTAATCTTTATATTATTCATAGGTCTTAAATTCATCAAAAGTCAAAACATCGCTTGAAGAACTACTCTAAAACATACAGATAACCTTAGAAACGATATACCTATACCATAACAATACTTCCATCTCTTTCTTCTTGTTGCTCTACATTGTTGGCTTCAACCAACACTAGGGCTGATATTACGCCCACTACACAACCTGAAAATAAGCCACTATGGGATCGACCTAATTGGATCACAATACAACCATAGTTCAACACATTAAAATTTTGTGTGTAAACCAGAGTTGCATCAATGGCTTACCATAACTGCAGTAGCAAATGCATGTCTAAAATATTCATAGGAAGTACCAAATAATCCTAACTCCAGCTGTTGATAAAACAGTTTGAATTTACATCATCCAACAAAACAAGAATGAAATCTCGGCAGAAGAGTTTGGTAGTCCAAGAAAAAAATGGTATACATAGAACTATGCTATGTAAGCACTCCACAGCCGAAGTGATTCATAAAGGTCGCCGAAATCAGTACCCAAAACAATAATCATAGCAGAAATTAGGGCTTTCAATAATATCAAGTCAGTATATGCAAACGTTCAGTACAAAATCCGAACATAAACCATTGTCAAAAGTTGGGGGAAACATACATTACAAAATTAGGGCTTTATCCTCCTCTTCCTGGTCTGAACGTGCCTCCGTCTCGAGCAACAACAACTTTGGTCCGGGTCCGGACGAGGACGGAAGGGTGGTCCTGAATCGCACCGGAGATAGCGGTGAAGGTACTCGGCCACCCACAACGGCAGCAGGGATGGGGAGAACGCGGTGGTGAGTGCTCGTGCCGCAGCAGCCGCCGGAATTTGAGTGGCAGCCGAGTGTAGGGCTCCTCCTCCGCACTTGCGACCATAGGGTGGACCTTCGGGGACAGATCCGAGATGTTGGGGGAAGGGGTGAGCATTATTCGGTTTTGAACCGAAAACCGAACCGAACTCAGAGATTCGGTTCGGTTTTAAAAAAGAGTTATTTGTATTTATCCTCCCAATTGATAATCCTATTTATACTTTTCTCCCAATTTTATTTTAATTAGTGTTACTCCCACAATCTTTGGATAAAGTGCAAATAAATCTTTCTTAGATTTACGTTTTTGCATTTGAAGACCCATTTAAAAAAAAAAAAACCACATTTTAATTTTTTGCTTAGTTTGCACCCATGTCATTAACAGGCGTTAAAATACGTCTACGATTTTACCCCTCCCCCTACTCTCTCCTCCCTCTCTCTCCGATGGTGGGGACTTGTCAAGCGGGGCCGACTAGAGGAGAGGGGAGGGTGGCCGGCCAGCGGAGAGAGGAGGGGACATGTCGAGCTAGGGTTGAGCATTCGGTTAATTCGGTTCAAAACGAACCAAAAATCGAATAAGCAAAATCAAAACCGAACCGAATTGGTCCATAACCGAATCAAACCGAACTAAATTAAATTGGTTCGATTTTTGTTTATTCGGTTTATTTGCACTTTTTCTTAATATATATAGTACTTAAATATACCTAAATTTATTCGGTTTTGAACCGAAACCGAAACCCAAAATCGAAACTGAAACCGAATAATAAAATTTAGTATTTTCAAAACCTAAATCGAACCGAATCTCTTATTCGGTTCTGTTCGATTTTTTCTTATTCGGCCCCCCTCGACCGTCCCTCCTCCCTCTGCTAGCTAGCCCCCTCGACCCGTCCCCCACCTCAATTTAAGGGTGAGCATTATTCGGTTTGGACCGAAAACTGAACCGAACCGAATAAGATATTCGGCTCGGTTTAAAAAAGTTCTTATTCTGTTTCGGTATTAAAAACACTAAATTTTCTTATTCTGTTTTGGTCTTAGATTTTGGTTTCGGTCCAAACAAAAAACAGAATAAGAAAATTTAATTACTATATATATATATATATATATATATATATATATATATATATATATATATATATATATATATATTTAAAATTTATATATATATAAATTTAAAATATATATATATATATATATTTTATAAATTTATATATATAAATTTATATATATATAAATTTTAAATATATATATATATATATATATATATATATATATATATATATATATATATATATATATATGTATATTTAAGTACTATATATATTAACAAAAAAGTGCAAATAAACCGTAAATCGAACCGATTTAATTCGGTTCCGTTTGATTCGGTTATGGGCCAATTCGTTTCGGTTTCGCTTTTGCTTATATTCGATTTTCGGTTCAATTCGATTTCTTGTTCGGTTTGAACTGAATTAACCGAATGCTCACCCCTAGCTCGACCCGCCCCCTCCTCCCTCCGCTGACCGGCCACCCTCCCCTCTCCTCTGGTCAGCCCCGCTTGACAAACTCCCACCACCAGAGAGAGAGGGGGGGGGAGAGTGGGAGGAGGGATAAAATCGTATTTTTAGACGTATTTTAACGTCTGTTAATGGCATGAGTGCAAACTGAACAAAAATTAAAATGTGGGATCTTTTTTTTAAAACAAGAGGTCTTCAAATGCAAAAACGTAAATTTTATGAGAGTTTATTTGCACTTTACCAAAGATTTGGGAGGGAGGGGTAACACTAATAAAAATAAAATTGGGGGGGAACTAGAAATAGAATTAGCAATTGTGGGGGTAAATACAAATAACTTTTTAAAAAATCGGTTCGGTTTCAGTTTTGAAAATATTAAATTTTCTTATTCGGTTTCGGTTTCGGTTTTAGGTTTCGTTTTCGGTCAAAACTATATATATATATATATATATATATATATATATATATATATATATATATATATATATATATATATATAGGAAGCGGATCAAAGGCCCCGCCCGCGGAGCCCCGTCGAAGCCCCGCCCCCCCCTGCACCATCGGATCGCGCGGGGCCCGCGTGGGGCCCGCCCCCGCCCGCGCGATCCAACGGCTAAGGGAGGGCGGGGCTTCGGCGGGGCTCCGCGGACGGGGCTCCCGATCCGCTCCCATATATATATATATATATATATATATATATATATATATATATATATATATATATATATATATATATATATATATGAAGCGGATCAAAACCCCTCCTTAGAAAACCCCCTAAAAACCCCCTCACTCTCATACGGATTTTAATGTTAATATTAATGTTAATGTTAATATTAATGTTAATATTAACATTAAATACTAAAATTAACATTAAACTTAACATTAAAATTAATATTAACATTAACATTAATATTAATATTAATATTAACATTAAAATTAATATAAAATAAAAATAAAAATTAATATTAATATTAATATTAACATTAACATTAATATTAACATTAAATTACGGATGAGAGTAAGGGAGTTTTTTTAGGGGGTTTTCTAAGGGGGGCTTTTGATCCGCTCCCATATATATATATATATATATATATATATATATATATATATATATATATATATATATATATATATATATATATATATATATATTTTTTTTTTTTTTTTTTTTATATATATGTAGGTATATAATAAATATATCTAGGTATATTTAGTTATTATATATATTAACAAAAAAAATACAAATAAACCCAAAAATCGAATAAACCGAACCGATTTAATTCAGTTTCGGTTTTGCTTATTCGGTTTCGGTCCAATTCGATTTTCGATTATTCGGTTCGGTTGGAACCGAATAAACCGAATACTCACCCTTAGTTGGGGGGAGTAGGGAAACATAAAAAAGGGGAGGGGGGGGGGGGGGGGGGGGGGGGGGGAATTGGAATTTTTCCAAAAGGTGAGATTTGGCTTTGTTTGGTTAATTTTTAAAACTCATATTTTTGAGTTTAAACGTCATGTCAGTTAAAAGAGTGTTTGGCAGTCAATACTCCAAAATTACTTTGGAAAATTTCTTTTTGAAACATACATTTAAACTCAGCTTTATGAAAGTAGAGAAAAGTTGTTTTGGGAGAGCACTTCTTTCTTTGGGACCCGAGCTCCTTCTCTCCCTAACCAGCTCACCCCCCCTCCAAAAAAAGTCTTATCTCTCCTGAAACTATGCAACAACACCAAAAAAGTCTCCTCCATCTTCTCTAAAAAAAAAATTGGTGCTTCCTCTTCTTCTTCTTCTCTATCTTTTTCTCTCGTGGCGTGTGGGAAGATAAGGGTGGGCCATGGTCGAGAACGTTAGCCTAACGAAGAATCTCCTTGTCCTCTTCTTCTTTGCCAACTCCGAGAGCTTCGTATCGACCAACTAGCTGCTGCCGTTGCTCCTCTCCGCCATCCGTCGCTGCTCCTCGTCGCTAAGAAGTGCGGCCGCTCTTCTCGCAGTCTGTAGAACTCTCCCTCTCATGAGCACTCGAAGTCGCCCGGAGTCGAGAATGAGCGAGTTTCTTGTGGTCGATGTTGAACTCTCCCCCTTCTTCTGCGACATAGTCGCAGCAGCGGGGACATGATCTCCTACTGGAACTGAAAACCGGACACAACAAATATGACATAATTTTATTAAACCAATTGTTTTCTAAAATTGTTTTACCAAACAAAATATTCAAAAAAAATTGAAAATTATTTTTCGGATGAAAGTAACCAAAAGCAAAGTCGAAATCTATATACTCAAAAACAACTTTATACCTTACTTTCGAAACCAAATTTTAGAAAATATATCCAAACGGACTAATAAATCGACTCCTTTTACTCTTTTACGTTTTTTTTTTTCCTGTTTATGTCTAAAAGAACGGCAAAATAAACCAATTTTTTTTGTCAAATTAAACGTTAGAAATAATCCTTCCTTTTTTTAGGGGGCGTTTGTTATGCGGAATACTATATAGCCAAAAATTCTATATTCTAGGGAATCAAAATTCAGGTAATTAAATTTTCTGAAAAATTACATTCACATGTTTGGTGACTATATAAATATTCTGAAAAAATAAAAATGATAAAAAAAAACTAAAAAAATGAAAAAACAAAAACAGAAAATCGATGAAAACAAAAAAAAAATCAAAAACGGAAAAAAAATTCGACCAAAATACAAAAAAGACAAAAGGCCAAAAAAGACCAAAATGACAAATATGGGAAAAAAAAAAAGGAGACAAAACCGAAAAACAAACAAAAAACGATAAAAAAACGACAAAAAAGAACAAAAAAGAACAAAAAAAAAACAAAAGCAACAAAAATGACAGAAAACAACAAAAACGATAAAAAAAGACCAAAAATGACAAAAACAAAAAAAATGACAAAAAAGAAAGAAAAACGACAAAAAAAGACGACAAACAACACAAAAAAGACAAAAAGGACAAAAAATAAAAAAATACTACAAAAAAGATTAAAAAACAACAAAAACGACAAAAAACAATAAAAGACAACAAAAAACGAAAAAAAATGACAAAAAGTGATAAAAACTACTAAAAATGACAAAACAACAAAAAACGACAAAAATCGGTAAAAACGACAAAAAATTGACAAAAAGTGACGAAAAATGACAAAAACGATAAAAAGGACAAAATGACAAAAGCAACAAGAACGACAAAAAGGACATAAAAACTAATAAAAATGACAAAAAGAGACCGACCCGACAAAAAAACGACAAAAGACGACAAATGACGACAAAAGACGACAAAAATCGGTAAAAAAACGACAAAAAAGTGACAAAAAGAGAAAGAAAACGACAAAACGATAAAAAAGATAGGACAAAAATGACAAAAAAACAACAAAAACGATAAAAAAGAGACCAAACCGACAAAAAACTACTAATAAACGACAAAAAACAACAAAAGACAACAAAAAAGACAAAAACTGGTAAAAAATGACAGAAAAATACAAAAAGAGATGAAAAACGACAAAAAATAAGAAAACGACAAAATGGCAAAAACGAGGAAAAAAAGGACTAAAAACTACTAAAAACGATAAAAACCGGTAAAAGCCGGTAAAAAGCGACAAAAAGAGAAAAAACAAAAAAACAAAAAATGATAAAAAAAAGGGACAAAAAACGACAAAAAACAAAAAACGATAAAAAAAGGACAAAATACGACAAAAAAGAGACAAAATGACAAAAAATGACAAAAAAAAACAAAAAAAAGACAGAAAAGGACAAAAATACTAAAAACAACAAAAACAACAAAAAACGACAAAAAGTGACAAAAAAAGAAAAAAAGGACAAAATAACAAAAAGATAAAAAAGGACAAAAAAGACTAAAAATGACAAAAAGCGACAAAAATAACAAAAAATCGATAAAAACGACAAAAATGACCAAAAATGACAAAAAACAACAAAAACTAAAAAAAATGATAGAAAATGAAAAAACGGTCAAAAATGATCAAAAAAGTAGAAAAAAGTTTAAACAATTTTTCTTTCCGGGGCAAAAAAAATACATACCTATTCTTAAGGGATAGGATTCACATATTTTATGGGTAAACTATTTACCCGAATATTTCTAATTCCCGAAAATAAATTTTTATAGTCCAAACAAACATGGAAATAGATTCTCACCCTAAATTTTTTTGGAAATAAAAAAAATACCGCGTACCAAACGCCCCTTTAAAGTAAAAATAAACCAATATTTATACAGATCAATAGCACATTTTAGACGTTTACACCAAAACTTTAGTTAATTACTCGAAGTTCTTGGTATATCATATCTCTGCCAACCTTACAATAAATGTCATAAAATAAACGTCGAGAATTCTCATCGTTTACGATAAAACATCGATATTTGTCGACGTTTATGGCATAACGTCGGTATATTATGTCTAAGCCGACTTTAACCTAAACGTCGAGAAAATAAGCGTCGGAAAAGCCATATTTTCTTGTAGTGTGAAATTTTTTCTTCTCCTCTCATGTCATAATATTGGTCAAGTGCTTACAAAACTTCATGGTATGATTTTCATATCAACTTATTTCCTTGTTTCTTTCTGTCATAAATTTTGTATCATCTATCTCCTTGGGATAGTCTCATTGTTCTTTATGGAATCTCAATTTCAAGATCTTACTTAAGGTATGGTTCTCTGTGTAATCCTCCTTATGTCATCATAGATAATCATGGTCATAATCCTCGTCTCGATAACCTTTCCTGAAATTTCAATCTTACTCATCTTCATTTATTCAGAGTAAACATATTGTTCCTATGATTCTCTCTTCTTGTATACCCACTACAATGTTTCAGTTGTCATACCCCTAGTGTTTATAACTAGTCTACAACGATAAGGGTTTACTAGTCTTCCTCTTGAGGTACAACTTCCTAACCCTAGGCTACGATTCATCATCGAAGATCATGATCAATTCTTAAACTTGGTGACCCTGAAACTCCATGCTCGTAGAGAACACTTAAAAGAACTTTCCCATTTCTAAATCACTCATTCCTTCTCTTCTCTATTCATTCCTAAGTGTTCTCTATGAGCTACACTTTCAAATCAAACCTATACTACTCTTAGCCAAGCCAGTACAGTTTCTGTTTAATCTAGAGTTTGGTGTTGAAGGGTTGTAATGGAGGCTACCTTCAGAAAATGTTCTAGTTTTTAAATCGTCCTCTGGAATTGGTCGTACGCTCGTCACCAAGCACGGTGTTGTAAGAGATTTCAAGCTCTCAATTAGCTTGTGCCATAGTGGATTAATATCGAGTAAGAGTCCTTGAAACTGGACTAGTCCTCTCAGAATGAAACCTGTATATATCGCTATGTTACTGAGTTTGATCTTCTTGATTCTTACTTTACTGTAATAGATTTATTGTCATATTACTCTTACTTGCCATAGTATATAAGTTTAAATTATTAATTGGTGATATTTTTTGCTGCACATATACACACTCTATTCATCCCCCCTCCAGAGGTGCTCAACGGTCCTACAATTGTTATCAAAACGGATTATGCATATACATAACAATCTAGAGAGTATATCCATGGCATCCGTTAAATCTATATTCAACGGTGAAGGACAATCCACAAATAGACTCCCACTATTGGATGGAACAAATTATACCTACTGGAAAACATGGATGAGTTTCTTTCTAAAGTCATTGAACTTCGATCTTTGGTCGATAGTTATAGACGGTTACAAGAAACTACCTAAAACAGTGATTGATGGTGTACTAGTAGACAAGCGACATGACAAATACACGGAGCATGAAAAGACACAAGTTAGTCTAGATGCACGAGCCGTTAATGCACTATTTTGTGCAACTGAAAAAATTGAATTTAATCGCATATCAACCTGTACGACGTCTAATAAAATTTGGAGACTTCTTGAGGTAACTCATGAAAGAACTTCCCAAGTGAAGGAATCCAAAATCAGTAGACTAACACATGAATACAAATCTTTCAAGATGAAACCCGGTGAGTCAATTACACAGATGTTCACTCATTTTCTTGATATTACTAATCCTTTACAATCTCTTGGTAAGGATTACAACAATCACGAGAAGATCAAAAAGGTACTGCGAGCTCTAACAAATAACTGGAACCCGAAGGCCACCATGATCATAGAAGAAAATGACCTCACCACAATGACATTAGAGACACTGATGGACAAGCTCATGACCCATGAGCTAGACTTATAAGAATTTGAAGAAGCAACTCCTAAGGAAAAATCAATTGCCTTCAAAGCTCAAGCCAAAAGAGTCTCATACAATGATTCTGATGAAGAAGATTCCAATGGTGATGAACAAGCCCTGCTGGTCAAAAATTTCAGAAATTTCTTGAAGTTTGAGAGATCAAACCAAAAGAAGAAAGACATCTACGAAAGCAACAAAAAAGAAACAATATGCTTCGGATGTAATAAGTCAGGCCATATAAAGAAGTACTGTCCACTATCAAAGAAAAATAGTCCATATGATCGATCAAGATCGAGTAGAAACGCTACAATAGGTCAAAAGTACGCTAACACAAGTATCTGGCACGAAAGTGAGGCCAGTAAATCAGATGAGGAGGATAGATCCAGCAGTAGTACAAATGTCTGTCTGATGGCATTCGATAAGGTATCTAATAACCTTGTGTATGATGATTTTACTTTCGATGAACTAGAAACTGCCTTTAGCGAACTACGTTAAGACCACAAAAATGTGTTGGACTAGTATAAGCAATCTCGCAAAAAGATTAAGGTATACATAACCGAAGTAGCTAGATTGTCTAATCTTATTGAAGATATTAAAGAGACATCTACTACCAATAACACGAAAAAGATAGCCAAAGACTCACGGATATGACAGCAAAATTTGAGGAGTCTTGTGCTATATCTAAAAAGTTAGAGATTAGTTAGGCAAACAGGTCATCCTTGTTACACGACCTAAGGTTAGTCCTAATACCAAGCATATACCACAAAGGACTAAACCAAAGAAAGCACCTCAAATTGCTTCTCATAATCATGCTTTCACATACAAGTTTCTAAGAAAGACATACAAGAAATTTGTCAACACAGAAACCAAGAACACAATTGTGAAAACACATGCACATACTGTGGTACACACGGACACATATCACAATATTGTAGAGTAGAAAGCTTGTTGACACTAATTTACTTGCTTGGATTATTAAGACTAACCATAATGGACCCTTGAAGAAATGGGTACCAAAGAATTCATCTATTTGTTTTGTAGGTGGACCCTCAATACTCTCATGCTAAAAGCAAGTGGATACTCAATAGCGGATGTTCGTGGCACATGACTGGTGATGCATCTTTATTTGCTACGCTATCGATGAAGATAGAAGGATATGTTTCCTTTGGTAACAATCTGAGAGGTAATATTTTCGGTAATGGTACTGTTGGTATGTCTCCCTATATAGAAATAAAAGACATTTTACTAGTCACAGAATTAAAACATAACCTATTGAGCATAAGTCATTTGGCAGATAATGGTTATGGCATCAATTTTGTTAAAGACAAATGTTCTATATATGAGATGTCTACCGAAAATCTCGTATATGAAGGGATCAGGGAAGACAATATTTATGTTTTCTTTCTAGAACGTATGTAGGTAAGTTCTTAGTAGCCAATCATGATAAAATTTGGCTATGGCACATGAGGCTAGGACATACAAATATGGACACTATTTCAAGGGTATGCATTAAAAAGCTGATAAAATAACTCCCAAAAATTACCTTCAAGAGAGATATGATATGTTCAGACTGTGAAAAGAACAAAGCAACCAGGTCTTCTTTTAAATCCATCAACGGTGTAAGTACTTCTAGATATTTGTAGCTAATTCATATAGATTTATTTGGTCCTAGTAGAGTCGCTAGTCTTGGCTGTACACTCTACGCTTTTGTTACAGTTGATGATTTCTCTCGATATGTATGGGTTTTCTTTTTATCAAACAAAAATGATGCCAATTTTTAATTTCAAGAATTTTACAAAAAAGATACAAAACAAAAAAGGCTTCATGATTACTCAAATCCGAAGTGATCATGGTGGTGAATTCAAAAACGTTAATTTCAAAAAGTTTTATGATGATAGTGGATATTACCATGAATTTTTTTGTCCTAGAACTCCTCAACAGAATGGTGTTGTGGAGCGGAAGAATCGTACTCTAAGCGATATGGCTAGAGTCATACTAAATCAGCATAATCTTCCTAATATTTTTGGACACAAGTTGTTAGTATAGCCTGTCATGTTTTAAATAAGGTATTAATTCGACATATCTCGAAGAAAACCCCTTATGAACTGTGGTTTGGAAGGATTCCAAACATTTTATATTTCAAAGTTTTTGGTTGTCGCTGTTTTATCCTGAACACCAAGGATAACTTGGGTAAATTTGACTCGAAGGCAGACGAAGGGATATTTCTCGGATATGCTGCCAAGAGTAAGGGATATATAATTTTCAATAAAAGATCTATGATTGTTGAAGAATCTATTAATGTTACTTTTGATGAGCTCAATAGTCAGAGAACTAGCGACAGTGATGATGAGGATGTACAAAACAAATCCAAGACACCTGAAGATACCATGCTACCAACGAGGGCTATCTGAAAAGTCTACCTAAGAGGATGAAGTTCATGTCAGACCATCCAGAGACACTCGTAATAGGTGATGTATCTAAAGGAGTAGGTACACGTTCTTCTACTAGAGATATATAACAACAAATATAGCTTTTATTTCTCAAGTAGAACCTAAGTTAGTAGAAAATATTTTTTCTGATGAGTTTTGGATTAATGCCATGTAAGAGGAACTTAATCAAATTGAGAGAAACCAAGTTTGGGAACTTATTCCTAAACATATTGGTCAATCGATAATTGGTACCAAATGGGTGTTCCAAAATGAACTGAGTGAGGATGGACACATTTTATGCAACAAAGCACGTCTAGTGGCACAAGGTTATAATCAAGAAGAAGAGATTGATTATGACGAGACATATGTGTAGGAGCGTAAAAAGTGCTTCATAGACCAAATCAAAAGAATAGAGCTTTATGCAAAGTCAAAAAGAACCAACAAGCTACTCTACGCGAGCTATTCTACGCGAGCTATTCTACGCAAGCTACTCTACGCGAGCTGTTTTACACGGGCTACTTTACGCGAGCTACTTTACCTTGGGGACAGGCTGTGTCAGATCATGCATTTAATGCAAGTCATGATGATTCTGACATAATGATTTGCTGACAGCGTATAACACAGAATTCGAAAAGATTTGATTTACACAGAAACCAACACTGTCGTTTAGTGTGTGGATGGGGTTACTTTACGCTCAAAAAATGGCTTCTTTTACGCACGAATACTATCTGAGCATTTTATGCTCAAAGTTGACGTGTGCATAAAGTTTATTTGGGCTACTTTTTACGGTCAAGGCTATGTTATCAGCCACTTTACGCGAGAAGTCTATTTTTGGGCTATTTTACGCCTAGTCTACTACTTTAAGCTGGAAGTGTATTTTTGGTCATTTTTACGCCCGATTGTTTCTGGCTACATGGGAACGTGGTTTGCCCACATGGCTTTCATGCCACACTTCACGAGGAATGTGTGTACGTGCTCCCCCTATTTTATTGAGATAGTGGGACACATGTCACCATGCGTAGAGATCACAACTCTACATGGGACACGTGTCAACGTGCGTAGAGGGTGATTTACATCGTGGGTGACAGTTGCTAGCGTAGAGACCCAATTTTGTTGCTTTTTACGCACAAAGGGTCAAGTCTATAAATAGACTTATTTTAACACAGACATCATGAAGAGATCAATAGAGATACAGGAGAGGAGATTCTGAAAAAACTCTTATTTTCAGAGTGATATTCCCAGAAGTATTTCTTCAACTTTTTCTCAAGAACAGGGTGAAGCAATGCAAGAAAGCATTCGACTGTGCCATTAGTGCCATTGCTCGATACTTTTCCGGTGACTTAGTTCTTTCGATTGTTCGTCTTCTTCAAGTAGTTTTCTTCATCATCATCGTATGGTCCACGGAACAAAGTTATCGCTCTCAGATCAGACTTCTATAGCAATACTTTCCAGAACATTTGTACTTTTTTGTACTTTTTCTAGTTTTCTTTCAAAAGCCAATTTTAGGTATTTTGTTAAGTGAAATAAAATGGCGACTCTGCTGGGGACGACCTTCTCCTCTGATGAGAAGGCAATTGCTCAATATGATGATGCGTTGGTCGGATCGACCAAGAAGACTCTGGTTGTGCACTTCGACCAGACTGCCTACAAAGAAATGCTCAGGACTGGGGGTAGTACTCACTGCTCCAATGTTCAGAAATCGCGGAAGGCGCAAAAAGTTTGGATTCCTAAGTCCAAACCATCCTCGGATCTTCCTGTTGTCTCTGAAGGCAAAGGCATCCTTCCTACTCCTGTTGTGGAGACTCCCATCGGTGATGAGGCAGTTTCTACTTCAGTGATGCGCCATAGGCGTAAAAACCAGTCTCCCGTCTGTGACGTGGCAGACTATCAGGTTTTACGCTCTGAGCGTAAAAATCAGGTTTTGCGCTCTGAGCGTAAAAATCAGGTTTTACGCCATGTGCGTACAAATCAGTCTCCCGTCTGTGACGTGGTAGACAATCAAATTTTACGCCCCACGCATAAAAATCAGTCTCCCGTCTGTGACGTGGTAGACAATCAAATTTTATGCCCCACGCGTAAAAATCAGCCTCTCGTCTGTGACGTAGTAGACATACAAACTTTACGCTCCATGAGTAAAAGAAAATCTCCCGTCTATGACGAGGCAGATACTCATGTTTTACGCTCTACGCGTAAAGGTAAGTCTCCTGTCGTTGATAGAGAAGATAAAATTCATAATGATACCTCTGCATCTAAAATTAATTTACCTACTCGCATACAGCGTAAAAACATGAATTCTATTGTTGCTAAAACTTCGGTTGTCCACCAATAACCTTTCTACACTGCTTTACGCAAGGTACCAAATCTGCAAATTATGCGTAATGCTGATGGAGTCTTCTGTGCACAAAAATCTCAGGATTTACGCACGCAACTCCAAGCGCATAAAAATGCCCAGTTTGGTTCTGCTAATGCAGTAAGTAATCTTCTTTATACACAAGGGACTAAACGACTTTCTGTCCCAAATATAATAAAGAAGACTACTTCCTCTACTCCCTCTGATTTACGCGAGTTGCTTGTACAAAAGCGTAAAGACAGAAAATCTCCTGTGACACTCCCCAAAGAAGATCACCATTGTGAGTATCACCAGATTGTAATCAAGTGTTGCTGTTCGACTTCTAAACGGTCAATTTTTGATCGGTTAGGCTATAATGTTCAGCAATCAGTTGATGATCAAGAACAGGAGTTGTCATATGCCTCAGTTAATATGGCATCTCATACCAACAGAGGACGACGTCCAAGACGCAACTCGTCACAGACTCCTGGTCAACAACAGTTTAATCGAGTTCTTGATAATTTTGAAGGAGTATATCAGAATACTCGATTGAGAAGTCAGAGACAGTTGCAGACTTCTGACTCAGAAGCTGGGGGTACCCAGTCTTTAGAGTCCGAAACTGATAGCATTGATTCATACTTCTGTACCAATCCCTCTGTATCTTCAAGGGAGGTTGAATCTTATGCTATTGGAGACGAACCGGAGACGTCATCTGCTAATACAGAACAACGTCTCTCTGCAGTTGAGTAGTCGCTGAAGGATATGCTTGCTATGATGCAAAGTATGCATCAAATAATAATGACTCAGCAAGTTGCTCAACCGGCAGTAGTAACTCCGGTGCAGGTAGCAGCACAAGCTCAAGATAGTCAAGGGGTTGATACACCCTTGAATAATCTTAGTCAGGAGCCTGCTACCAATCAAAATTCTGTATCTCCAGATCCTATCATTCCAGAAGATGTATCACCTCCGGTGGGGGTTACGGTACATCCGACAACAATTCAATCAAATGTGCTTTCTCAAACCAGTGAAGCTATTCAAGCAGTGCGAGAGCTAAAAGTACAGTTTGAAGTTCTGAAGCACAAGGATCAGCTCCAGAGGTTAGGGATTAAGCAACCTTATCCTCCTCACTGGAATGATGTGCCCTTTCCTCTAAAATTCAAACCACAATCCATGGTATTATTTGATGGAAAGGCATCTCCCAGTCAATATATCAATTATTTTGATATTATGACTGTACATTTGTAGAAGAATGATGCTCTTCTTATCCGAGTTTTCATCGGATGTTTGACGGGTTCGGCTTACGACTGGTATCGTAGTCTACCCGACAATTGCATTTCGTCTTTTGACGAATTCAAAGCAATGTTTCTCTCCCGCTTCTATGAAGGAGGCATGGACATAAACATGAACATGAACATGTCTTCCCTAATAAAAATCAAGCAAAAGGAGAAAGAAGATACTCGAACGTTTATAGAACGCTTTCGACAAGCTACTTTGAAAATGCCTCCAGGCATGCCAGATTCAGTACTGATTGATACGTGCAAGATGAATCTGCGACCATCTATTGCTGTCTTTATGGGTTCCCAATTCACAGATTGGACCTCGTTTATCATAGCAGCAGTTTCAGCCGAGACCAATGGTAGGTTGGCTCGGGAGCACGGGATGATCTTCGCCTCAGAAGACAAAGGCAAGAAAGGCTCTTCTAGTAATAATTCCGGCAATCGTAATGGAAAAGGGAAGGAAACTCTTGTGGTTAATCTTTCAAAACCCAAACTGACGCCGAATAACCAGGAGTCTTCTAAGCCAAAAGAAGAATACTCTTTTGATGACAGTGATATCCCAGGGATATTCTAATGTCTGGTAAAGAGTGGCAAACTCCAAATTCTAGAGCCGAAGAGGCCTAATGAAGTGAATCTGACCGACAATCCCAAATATTGTATCTATCACAGATACATCAATCATCCTACCAAGGCTTGTTATGTCCTGAAAAAGAAAATCCAGGAGCTGATAAATGCCAATGCCATCGCTTTAACTAACGATGAGCATATGGTTACAACCAATATAATTTCTCTTCAATTTAGAGGTTTTCGTCCACAACAAGTCCCAGATAGGATTGTCCCAATTCCAAAGACGACGATAAAAATTGTGAATATCCCGCCTGCCAGAGTGCAAAATGAAGGACTTTTGCCTCTGACACTTAAAAATGGTGAAATCATGTGGGTGCACCCTGATTTAGTGCCGGAAATGGATAATGAAGGTAAAACTTCAAAATCCAAGAAAGGTAAAAAAGTCAAAACCTGTAACATGATTTCTCATGTTTTTACCCCAGACCATGATGATTTGGATCATTTATGGGGCGATATTCCTTTAGAGGATAGACTGAGGGGTTTGAATATATGCCCTCCAAGTTTGGCTCCTCCTACCAAACTCAAGCTTACTCATCGGCAATGGTTAGCGATGAATAGTGTCCCCTTATATAGGGCACAACAAGTCTTCGCTGCTTATGAGAAAGCTCCTACAGGGATCTTTCCTTCTATCCCGAGTATTCCTCCTTCTTCTGTGGCTACAGAGATTTTTATTCCTTCTTCTACGGAAGTCTCTATGCCTTCTTCTTCTCCTGTGGTTACAAAGATCTCTGCTTCCTCTTCCTCTGTCAAACCACCCATTGAAAATCCGCTACCTACTCATTTGTATAGTCAGTAATTAGTCCATCTCATAAAAAAGATGGGCTATGACTTTCAAAAAGCGGAAGGCTTGAATTATGATAAAGGAATGCGACTTCCTTTGCAACTTCAAAGTCAAAAATCTACTCTCGGATTGGGTTTTGAAGATCCTTATAAAAATCTTCGCAGGAAAAAGACTAAGGAAAAGAAGACTAAATCCTGCAATATGGTACTTCATTCTCCTGAGTCCGAAGAAGAGACCTTTGCTGGTACGAGATCTGGGAAAGTGTACCACAAAGATTATGAAGGATCTTCCAAAGAAGTGGAAGATGTTGTTGAAACAGATCCAGCTCAATCATCTCCTGTTCCTGCTAAACCATCTGTGGTTGAGAAGGGAAAACAAAAAGCAGTACGCTGTGACGTCCCATTAAAGTCTGCTTAAAATCAAGGGGTGGTGATGAAACCCTACAAGTTCGATATCCTAGCCCAGTTAGCTAATACTCCGGCTAGACTTTCAATTTTTGAGCTGCTTCGCATTTCAAAAGAAAGTCGCGAAACTCCGAGTGAAGCTTTGCTACAAGCTGATTCATGCTTAGCTCAACTCAAGAGTCCAGACAATATACCAGTGTCATGCCCACAATGTCATAGTGTGATGGAGGCAATTCCTAATATTACCTTCACACAAGAAGATATGCTGTTGAAGCATAATAAGCATGACAGACCTCTGTGCTATACAGGGTATAATGAATCCACTGAAATTAACAGGATTTATATCGATCCTGGGTCTTCAATTAGCATAATTCTTCAAAGTATGCTACAACCCTTGAGGATCCCTACTAGTGAATTGATTTACACTAGTACCACAATAGTTGGTTTCAACTCTGGAAAGAGTAAACCACTGGGAAGATTCGGCTGAAGATTCAAATTGGTGATCTTCGAACTATGGCAACATTTTATGTTATCAACTCAGATATATCTTACAACATCCTCCTTGGAAGACCATGGATACATGAGCATAACATTGTGCCTTCAACTCTCCACCAATGCTTTAAGTATGTTGATCCTCAAGGGGTCGTAAAGACCGAATTTGCGGATATCAATCCCTTTAAGGGTGTTGAAGCATATTTCTCTGACTCAATGCTCTATAAACAGGAGCATATGAAGGAGATATCAGATATAGCCGAAGATCGATCATCTGCTGAGGATCAATCTATCAATGAAGATCCTCCGGAAGAACAACCTTTGAAGATTAAGGTCAAAGGCCGAATCCAACCTCAACCTATCAATGATCAACCTTTGATGATCAAGGTTAAAGGAAGAACTCGGACTTCATCTGAGGAAGCCGTAAAGATTCCAATTAAGAGCCAAGTTCAACCCCTTATGATCAAGGTTAAGGGACGTACTTCTCGTACAAATGATCTAGAACCCCCACTGATCATCAACCTTGGCAAGTCTACGCAAAAGACGGAAGACGGTCCGCTAATGATCAATCCGAAGCGTAGTAGTCAATTTGTAAATGATGTAAATATTGATCATTCTGTACTTTCTAATATCAATGAAGATTTTCTTTTGGAGTATATGGCTGTCAAATTTATGAAAGAATGACTTTATCTTCTGATGATCAAAGTCATCATATAAATGACATAAGTACAGAGGAAACCTTATACATTGACCATAAGAAAAATTCCTTTCCTCCTCATGTCGATGTTGGACCTTATGATCAAAGATTCCTAACATCTTCTCCTTATTTTCTTCCTGTAGCCGCTTCATCACAAGCTTGTGTAACTTATAGACGTCATGAAGAATCTTATTTCATGATTCCGTCTGATAAGAAAAATAAGCGCCAAATTGTGTTTGGTCTGGCTAGAAATATCCCTGTTATTCAGACAGATGATCTTCGAGATAAAGATAAAGGAAGAATCCGAGTTGACAAATATAGTCAACAATCTCTTAAGATTATCCAGAATATGGGATATGATTTGAAGACTATGCAAGGTCTCAATCAAGGCAATGATAGACGGTTACCGTTATATGGTGACCCATTTTACCAGAAAACTCGTTATAGGTTGGGATATGATCCATCCCATATGTTTAACGAGGATATACAAGAAGACTTTTCTTCTAGTTCTTCACAATCTTCAGATACAGAAGAAATCCAATTCATCGAATCGGATATACCCCACATGTGCAAAGAAGATATAAAAGAAGAATCTTATTCCAGTCTTCTACAATCCTCATATTCCGAGGAAGACTATTATGATGAATCTGAGGGTATATTCTCAGTTAATATGGTTCAAACTGATGGTGAATCAGAACCATTTGAGAATGACCCTTGGGCACAACAAATGGACACTCAATGGGAACTTCATTTTGAACAACGACAGCCACCTACAGAGGATAAAATTGTCCAGATTGATGTCGGAGACGGGACTACATCCAAACCGATATTCATCAGTAAAAATCTCTCTGAAGATAAAAAAGAAGAATTGATACAACTGATTAAAGAATATATCGATATCTTTGCATGGAGTTATGAAGATATGCCGGGTCTAGATCCTAAAGTAGCTACTCATAAACTCAATATTCTTCCTAATGCTAAGCCTGTGAAACAACAGCAACGGTATTTTAGACCAGATATGATGGACGTAATTAAAGCAGAAGTCAAAAAGCTGATCACATGTGGCTTTGTTCGTGAAGAACAACACCCAGATTGGGTTGCCAACATTGTTCCTGTTATGAAGAAGAATAGAAAAGTCAGAGTTTGTATAGATTTTTGAGATCTTAACGCAGCTTGCCCAAAGGACGAATTTCTACTTCCGATTACCGATGTCATGATAGACAATACATGTGGTTTTGAACGCATGTCTTTTATGGACGGATTTTTAGGATACAATCAGATTAAGATGCATCCAGGAGATAAAAAGCATACTGCTTTTCGTACACCTCTTGGAGTCTACTGCTATACGGTTATGCCATTTGGACTAAAAAATGCTGGTGCTACGTATCAATGGGCCATAAGCAACATCTTTCAAGAACATCTACGAAAAATAGTTGAATGTTGTGTAGATGATATTGCTGTCAAGAGTCGATCAAAAGATGATCACATTCAAGACTTGAAGACAGTGTTTGAGTTGATGCGCCAACATCAACTGAAGATGAATCCTACTAAGTCTTTCTTAGGGGTTTCCAGTGGCAAGTTTTTAGGATTTGTCATCACTTCTCAGGGTATCCATGTTGATCCTGATAAAATCAAAGCTATTCTTGAAATGCATCCTCCACGTAATTTAAAAGAACTCCGCGGCTTCTAGGGTCGCATTGCTTATATCAGAAGATTTATATCCAATCTCTCTGGGAGATGTCAACCTTTCTCCCGTCTATTAAAGAAAGGTGTATCATTTGTTTGGGATGAGGCATGTCAAAAAGCTTTCAATGACATCAAGCAATACCTTACAAATCCACCTATTTTGGTACCCCCAGTGGTAGGGAGACCATTTTTGCTATATGTTCGAGCCTTGGATCATTCACTTGGTGCTCTTCTTGTACAGAAAAATGATATGGGTTATGAACATGCAATTTATTATCTTAGCTAAATGATGGTCGGAGCTAAATACAGGTATACTCCTGTAGAAAAGGAATGTCTGGCCTTAGATTTTGCTATTCAAAAAATGCGATATTATGTGTCAGGACAGACTATACATGTCATCTCCAGAATAAATCCTATTCGGGTATTGATGAGAAAACCAAGCATTCTTAACTCCAGGTTAGCCACCTGGACGATGTTGCTCACTCCCTATGATATGGTCTATGTACGTCAAAAATCAGTGAAGGGTCAAGCATTAGCTGATTTCTTAGCAGCTCATCCTATACCTGAAATATCGAAGCTATATGAGGACATTCCAGATAAAGTCGTGAATTGCAACATGACTTTAAAGGATGACATTTGGCAATTATACTTTGATGGAGCATCACGAGTAGGACCTAAAGGCAATATTGTCTCAGGAGTAGGAATCATTTTGGTTTCTCCTGACAAAATGGTCATATACCGTGCTTATTCTCTTAATGAGCCATGCTCCAACAATGTTACAGAATATAATGCTCTGTTAATTGGTCTTCAAGTAGTGAAACAATTGGATATTGAGTTCCTAGAAGCTTATGGAGATTCTCAACTGATTGTTAATCAGGTTAGAGGGACGTATGAAGTTAGAAATCCTGACCTCATCCCTTATCATCAAGTGGTAATTGAATTGGTCCTTTCATTCAAAGGATTCTTCATCGAATTTGTACCACGTTCTCAAAATTTAAAAGCTGATGCTCTTGCTAGTTTAGCGGCAGATTTAGCTGTTCCAATTCGAAGACAAAACACCATTACTTTGTTTGATCAAGATTTATTCTGTGTCAAGAATAATCTACATATTGAACAGAGTTATACTACAGAATCAAGTTCCCAACAGAGGGATTGGAGAAGTCCATTCATTGATTATACGGTTCATGGAATTTTACCTGAAGACCCAAAAGAAGCGACATCAATTAAAAGACGATCATTTCAATTCTATTATGATTCTTCTTTACATATGTTATATCGTCGTTCTTATGATAGACTTCTGCTGCATTGTCTCTCTGAGAATGAAGCTAAGCAAATACTTCGTGAAGCTCATGATGGTGTCTGTGGTGCCCATCAACCGGGTCCAAAATTACAGGACCGCATTCAAAAAATAGAGTATTATTGGCCATCCATGATAGCAGATGCTGTAGATTATGCCAGACGGTGTAAAGCATGTCAGATTCATGCTGATTTTATTCATCAACCGTCTGAATTCCTACATCCTACAATGGCTTCTTGGCCCTTCGAAGCTTGGGGCATGGATATCATTGGTACTATTAATCCTCCTTCTATTAAAGGACATCGGTTTATCCTAGCTATAACCGATTACTTTTCTAAATGGGTGGAAGCGGTTCCTCTTGTTGAAGTAAAAATGTCTAATGTGGTTAGCTTCATTAAACACCATGTCATTTATCGTTTTGGGATTCTCCGACGAATAATTCATGACAATGGACCACAATTTGCCAGTCAGGTATTTTATCGGTTCTGTGATAAAAATCGGATCCAAAACCTGGCTTCTACATCTTACAATCCAGCTGCTAATGGTTTGGCCGAAGCCTTCAATAAGACAATCATTAAACTTCTCAAAAAGTTTGTCTCTTCTAATAAACGTGATTGGAATGAGAAACTTGGAGAATGTTTATGGGCTTACCGAACGACAATCCGAACTCCTACTGGCTTTACACTATTTTTACTGGTTTACGGATGTGAGGCGGTTCTTTCACTGGAAATCCAGATTCCATCTCTTCGAATAGCCATTGCTAATGAGCTAACTACAGAAAACAATAATTGCTTACGACTTCAAGAACTTGAAGGATTGGACGAGAAGCGTCTTCAAGCACAACAGCACATTGAGCTATATCAAGCCCGCATATCTCGAACTTTCAATCGTAAAGTTAAAGAGAGGGTATTCAAAGTCGGTGAGCTAGTTCTAGCTGTTCGAAGACCGATGGTGATGACTCATAAGAGCAAAGGAAAATTCTAAGCAAAATGGGAAGGCTCTTATGTTATCGAAACAGTTTTCTCCAATGGTGCCTATAGGTTGTCCAAACCTAATAGAGATTTGCTTATGATGCCGATCAATGGCAAGTTCTTGAAGAAATATTATGTTTAAATTTCTTCTTTATTCTCCAGCTACTAATGTTTGGTAAAGCTGATTACTTGTCTCCTTGAAGAGAATTTTGATCTTCTGTCTTACCAATTAATAAAAAAAGGGGATTTATTATTTATCATGTCCTCACGACCTCTGAATAAAAATTAAGTCTACTTCTTTTCCTATCTATCATGTCCATTTGACCTCTGAATAGATATTAATCTATTTTTCTTTAAGTTGTTACGATTTGTCACGTTCATATTACCTCTGATAGTATCGTATACTCTAAACAGAAAACGAGATTTTATTATCTATCATGTCCATATTACCTCTGGATAGATACAATTTATCATGCTTAGAAAGCTTGTCATGTCCATATTACCTCTGATAAGTGTTTTCTATCTCATACCTATTGTATAATAAATGATAGGGTCACAAAACAAAATATTTCATTCATATCGTCAAAATATTACAGAATGAAATAAACAGAAGAATATAGAATTCTTTATTGATGAACAAAAAGAAGATTACAAAAGCTCTCTAAGGCGGAGCAGAGATATTTAAAAGTAATTTTTGTAGCTCTGCTAGACGTTTGTCACGAGAGCTAAGTACTTTCTTAGTAGCTTCAGAGTGTCGGGCTTCAGGAGTACATATATGAGAAAGTTCAGCAAAAGTAAATATAAGCTTGTTCTTGGCTTTATCAAGGGTTTTGATGGTAGATTCAGCTCCAAAGACCTGTTCTTCCAAGATTGAGCTCTGAGTTAAGTGCTGGTCTCGGGCCATGATTATCTGCTCCCTCTCTGCCTTCAAGCGAACCAGCTCAGCCTCGACTTCGCGAATTCTATCATTTTGTTGATGAATTCTTACATTCGAAGTCTCATAGGCTTCTCTATGGCTATCCAGCTCGGGCTTTACTCCAGCTAAAAAAGCTTTTTCTTTGGCAACTTTTATGCTATATTCATAGAGGGCTTCATTGAATCTCATCTCCCGAGCGAGGTAGTCGGCAGATAAAGCCTCATACTCTTCTTGGATGAGGCTTTCAACAGTTTCACTTGACAGCTTAAGATATTCTCTGATGGGCTGTTCAAGTCCCTCCACGATTTTCTCTAAAGCTGTTGCTCTCGCCGTATCATTGAACATGGCGACATTTCTAATGGTAAGAGCGATCGCCGCCTTCAAGCTCTCATAATTGAGGCCCTTATTCAGGACCATTTTGATTAGAGCCGCCAAAGTCTTATAAAAGGTTTCAGTATGAATCTCAACTAAGAGATTCATTTCTACACTTGAACTTGGCGTCGCGACAATATCTACCAAGTCTCTTCTCTGAAGACTAGGAGTAGATGCTGATGCTTTGATAGTAGGCGAAGATGAAGCCATTGTTGTTACTGCTACCATAGCCAACTGATTCCTAGGAGCTTCAGGAACATGGTCCTCAACAATTGTTGCTCCAGCCGTCTCTGGAGCTGAAACTACTAGAGTTTCGGTGGCAGTGATAGGTGCGGATGGAATGATATTTGTGGTAGCTGACTCAGGTTCCGGCATTATCTCTTCAGAAACCTGTACTGGATCTGTAGTAATAGCAGAGGATGCTATTATACCTTCCCCAGCTTCAGTTGATGACTTAAGTATGCTTTCATCACCTTCCTCAGCTACTGGCTCTGCAGGTTCTTCGAGTATCTCAGTTGTAGTAAATTCTTCTACAACTGAGTCTTCATTAAAATCTAACTCTTCCTCAGCAGCCTTTTCATCGTCTACAGTAAGTTTTCTACTGTAGTTTCTTCTTTTTCCTTGTCCTCTGCAGAAGAGAACACTTCTGAGTGAGCCTCTGATTGAGTTCGTATTTTTGGCTCTGGTTGTATTTCCAGAGATAGAGGATTTTCTCCCTGAGTCTCCACTTCAAGCTCCCGTAATACCTCTTCTTGAATATTTTCTTCTGAAGAAGAAGAATCCTCCTCCTCTGATTCCTCGTTTTCCTCATAAATATCTTCTTGAGGAGGAGAAGCCACAAGCTTTGGGGTAATAATAACACCTACAAAAATTAAACAAAATAAGTTAATATAAAAAAAATCATAATTTTGTATGGATTTTGTATATATTATATTTACCTGGAATAGGTGTTGGACGTGCCAAATATGCGTCATAATCTCCATCCCAATCCTCAGCATCAAAACTGATAGCGGGTTCATCAGATGGGATGAACTCTCAACCAATGGTATGTGCTGGGGCGACATCTCCAACAACTTCTGCCTTTTGTGGAAAAGTTAAATGAAGCGATGAACTGAGGCGTCCGGGAGATAGGACTACCGCAGTTTTTGTTGGTTCTGCAGGTTGGGAGGCTAAAGATCCTTCTCCAGGGTGAACTGAAGAAGATGCAACATGTCGTGGCTCATCCACCTGAATATCACTCTTCGGAGTAGCAGCCCTTGATCTAGAAGGCCCTTTGGTTGTAGTCTTCTTCTTCTTTTCTGGGGTTTTCTCGGGAAGAGTGACAACTGCACTTTGTTTCCTTTTATGGGATTTGCTAATGATGATGGGTTCGGCAGCTTTTTCCCTGACTCCCGTAGGGATAACTTCCAGGTACTGATCTGGAACAGCTGTGTCGTCAGGGATGTCTGATGGCACCCTGATCGGCTCTTCAACATTTCCTTCCTTAGGCCATCTTAGGCTACCTCTCATGTTGTAGCCGTGGGCGAAGGAACGGATGGAAGCATAAAAGTGAGCATACGTATGAAGTATACGTAACTCTGTGGTGCTGGTAGCGGTTGATACTTTGAATTTGGCACCAATACGGGCAGTATTAAAGTACCTCCAGCCTCTTGCACCATCAATCAGTTTTCCATAGTAACGGAAACTGGTAGAGGGATTACCAACATGAAGTTGGTCATATCCAAATTGGCGAGCGAACCTACTTGGTAGATATGGTTCGAACGCACAACTATCTTCATTTCTGTACAACAGATGAGATGGTATGATGTACTGTAGCCACCTGAAGACTGGTGCTGACAATAAATTTTTTCCTTCAACTTTGTCTTCAAATTGAACGTCGAAAGAGTCGGCTGGAACTTCTGGCCTCGTACAGAAAAAGTTCCAACCATAGAAATAATTCAAGACTGTTCGGGTATCTGTCACTGTCGTGGCAATCCATGTAGCTTTGCTAAATTTTTGGAAGAAGACCTCCGCATCATCTTCCGGGCCTGGTGGCAACAATCTGCAGTTGTGGTGCAACAGCCAGCCCATCAAGTAGATGTAGGGCATTTCTACCCTGGGGAATACATTTCGGTGAGGAGCATTATTAATCAGTTTCTCACCGAAAGTTCTCAAACCTGCGTTGATGCGGCACACCATTGCCGACAACAGGTTGATTCTGGTTTTAAATACCAAACGTACTGCTGGCCATAGTACGTTCCGGTGGATCCTATCAACTGTACCAGTCCCCGGTATAACCCATCTCCTCAACCATAGAGAAACGAAGCCTGCTAGCAAGGCCTTTCTGGAGATCTTCTGGCTACCATATCGGAGGAAGCTTAAGACTTCAGTTCCAGCCGAGAATTCCCCAGTCTTGGTTGACAAATATTTATTCAGGAATTTGTAACTGATCATCATATCCCGTATTTTGTCAGCAGGGATTGTTGAACCAGTGTTGATAGTTGAAGCTTTGTTCTCCTGGAACCTCTCTTTATCATCTTTGGATATTTTATCCTTATGAAAAAAGAGGTATGTCGTCCATTTGTTGATGTATGCTAGATGGGACCCACTCTCATGCATAGTAGTACAGATCATGTAGTGGCACATCAATTCTTCATATACCTCAACCAACTGAGGGTTTTTCTCCCTGATTTCAGCCAGTTCTCGGTTGGAGGGAACATATTCTTCATATGGGGCTTCCTCCATTGGCAGCTTTGAGATGAATTGCATCTCATGGAGTGCGAGACCCATTTCACCTCTCGGGGTTGCAAAAGTTCCAGTTAAACTTATGTACATCTCCATCAAGGCCATGAACAAGTTACTGTTCGGTGGTATGCCCTGACTAGTTGAGGCCACTGCTTCATACAGGCCGATGTCTTTCATCTCTGTCTGAAAATTCTTCATCATCCAAACGCTAATCTGGATCCAGTTCTGGTTAAATGGAGTTAACCATCCAGGTAGCCTAGGGTTTGTTTGGGGATACAATACCGCAGCCCTTATGAACTTATTGACGAACATCTGGGTCTGCACTGGTTGGATTAAGGCCGAATCTTCGCTCGAAGTAAAACCTGGCAAAAGACCAGAGAATGGAACGACACCACCATTGGGAACACTGACATAATACCCCATATCATTGGCATTTTCCCTCTTGAATATGATTTTACCCGGCCTTCCA
Source organism: Iris pallida (assembly GCA_029216955.1). Classification (NCBI taxonomy): domain Eukaryota; kingdom Viridiplantae; phylum Streptophyta; class Magnoliopsida; order Asparagales; family Iridaceae; genus Iris; species Iris pallida. The sequence continues at coordinate 4,113,004 of JANAVB010015199.1, forward strand.
TAACTATTAGGAGTCAGATTCCATAACATCTGTCGAGGATGGGTAGCTTGAATGAATACGGATAAGAGATAATCTCTATCCATATCGGGGAGATACATCGCTCTATCTCCAGACTTGAATACCCAAGACTCCTTCTTGGGATGAGTTTGCGACTTGCAGTCTATTGCATCCCTAAATAAGAAAGCTGGTTTTGCAAATTGTTGGCCATTCAGTGAGGTCAACAGTTCTCCATTAATCATAGATAGCAGCATTCTATCCCCTTGGGCAGCTATCAACTGTTCTCTCTCTACGGGGTACTCCGGATTCGCCTGGGGAAACTCTACATGAGACAGGTTCTCCAAATAATTCGGACCCACCATACCTACTGAAGAGCCAAACACTTCTGCGAGTGGGTGAGCTTGCAAGTCCACTGCCAAAAGAAAAAGAAAAATCAAGTTAGTGAAAATCTAATTTGAAATCTAAGTTTTAAAGACTTTGATTATGTAAACTTTATGTTTATTGAAGTTGATAAAAAGTTTTAAAAGTGTAAAAAAGTCTTTGATTTACACAAAGTCTTTCATTTATGAAATTTTACGCTGGCATGTGTTGACATGAGCGTATTTTAAATTTTACGCTGGCACATATTTATGTGAGCGTATTTTAGATTTTACGCTGGCACATGTTGATGTGAGCGTATTTGGAAAATTTACGTTGGCATGTGTTGATATGAGCGTATTTTAAATTTTACGCTGGCACATATTTATGTGAGCGTATTTTAGATTTTACGCTAGCACATGTTGATGTGAGCGTATTTGGAAAATTTACGCTGGCATGTGTTGACATGAGCGTATTTTAAATTTTACGCTGGCACATGTTTATGTGAGCGTATTTTAGATTTTACGCTAGCACATATTTATGTGAGCGTATTTTAGATTTTACGCTGGCACATGTTTATGTGAGCGTATTTTAGATTTTTTGCTGGCACGTATAGACGTGAGCGTATTTTCTGAATTTTACGCTCACACGTATAAACGTGGGCGTATTTTGTTATTTCAGTTTTTACGCTAACACGTATAACGTGGGCGTAAAAACTGAAGGTTTGGGGTCTCTTCTTCTTCTCCGGCGAACTCAAAGCCTAGATCAAATAGGGTTTTACCCTTCATTGCTGGAGCCACGTTAGGATTGCTCTGATGGTGCGTCTCCGATGATGGGGCGAGGGTTTTTACACGGCCGGTCGAAGATGAATCTACGACGGGCTTCTTGCCTTTGTTGTCGGCGACGGACGACTTCTTGGGGGCCATCGGATTGAAGCAAGAGTATAAGGAGAAAGAAGACTGAGGAGAAATCGAAATTTCAAAAGACAAAGTAAAGTTCTCTCTCTAATAGTTGAACTCTATTTATAGAGAATTTCAAATCGGTTCAAATTCCCAGATTTTACGCTGACTGTTGGATATCCCAACTTTTACGCGGATGATCGTTGGATATCCCGAACTCTACGCTGACTAATGAAATCCCGAATTTTATGCTTCTGTTCAAAGTATTTCAAATTTTGAAAATATTTGAAAACTTTGAAGGGGGTCTTGTAGGAGCGTAAAAAATGCTTCGTAGACCAAGTAAAAAGAATAGAGCTTTATGCAAAGTCAAAAAGAATCAACAAGCTACTCTACGCGAGCTATTCTACTCGAGCTACTCTACGCGAGCTGTTTTACGCGGGCTACTTTACGCGAGCTACTTTCCGCTTGGGGACAGGCTGTGTCAGATCATGCATTTAATGCAAGTCATGATGATTCTGACATAATGATTTGCTGACAGCGTATAACACAGAATTCGAAGAGATTTGATTTACACAGAAACCAACACTATCATTTAGTGTGTGGACGAGGTTACTTTACGCTCAAAAGATGGCTTCTTTTACGCACGAATACTATCTGAGCATTTTACGCTCAAAGTTGACGTGTGCATAAAGTTTATTTGGGCTACTTTTCACGCTCAAGGCTATGTTATCAACCACTTTACGCGAGAAGTCTATTTTTGGGCTATTTTACGCCTAGTCTACTACTTTACGCTGGAAGTATATTTTTGGTCATTTTTACGCCCGATTGTTTTTGGCTACGTGGGAACGTGGTTTGCCCACATGGCTTTCATGCCACACTTCTCGAGGAATGTGTGTACGTGCTCCCCCTATGTTATTGAGATAGTGGGACACGTGTCACCATGCGTAGAGATCACAACTCTACATGGGACACGTGTTAACGTGCGTAGAGGGTGATTTACATCGTGGGTGACAGTTGCTAGCGTAGAGACCCGATTTTGTTGCTTTTTACGCACAAAGGGTCAAGTCTATAAATAGACTTATTTTAACACAGACATCATGAAGAGATCAATAGGGATACATGAGAGGAGATTCTGAGAAAACTCTTATTTTCAGAGTGATATTTCCAGAAGCATTTTTTCAACTTTTCTTAAGAACAGGGTGAAGCAAAGCAAGAAAGCATTCGACTGTGCCATCAATGCCGTTGCTCGATACCTTTCCGGTGACTTAGTTCTTCCAATTGTTCATCTTCTTCAAGTAGTTTTCTTCATCATCATCGTATGGTCCACGGAACAAAGTGATCGCTCTCAGATCAGACTTCCATAGCAATACTTTCCAGAACATTTGTACTTTTTTGTACTTTTTCTAGTTTTCTTTCAAAAGCCAATTTTAGGCATTTTGTTAAGTGAAACAATATGCTCCTGTTGATAGACTAGAATCATTCACATATTTTGTGCATTTGTATGTTTTTATAATTTTAAACTTTTCAAATGGACGTGAAAAGTAAATTTTTGAGCGAATTTTGAAAGAATTAAGTTTTTGTGAAGCAACCCATAGTTTTGAAGATTTTTAAAAATTTGATCATGTTTTCAAGCTTAGAAAAGCACTCTATGATCTCAAACAAGCACCGCATACTTGTTATGAACACCTAAGTGCTTTCCTACTGGAAAATGGTTTCTTTTAAAAGGAAGAGTTGATACAACCTTGTTTATCAAATCTTCAGTTGACAGTATTTTACTGGTGCAAATTTACGTAGATGACATTATTTTCGGTTCTACTAACAAAAAGCGTTGTCAAGGTTTTGCTAAGTATATACAGAGTGAGTTTGAAATGAGTATGATGGGAGATCTCAACTGCTTCCTAGGACTTCAGATCAAACAACACTCGTAGGGAACATTCATCAATCAACCCAAGTATACAAAGGATTTACTAAAGAAGTATGATTTTGACAATCTAAAGCCTATCGACAGGACATTGGCAACATCAACATGACTTGATAGTGATGAAAGTAGCAAACCAGTCGACTAGCGTAAGTATCGAGGTATGATTGGTAGTTTACTTTACTTAACTGCTAGTCGCTTTGATATAATGTTTAGCATTTGCATTTGTGCATGATATCAAACTAATCCTAAGGAACCACACCTATGCGTCGTCAAGCGTATCTTCCGATACCTTAAAGGAACTTCTACAGTTGGCTTGTGATATCCTAAAACCATATCTTTTGACCTGATTAGTTACTCATATGTTGATTTTGTTGAATGCAAAGTAGACCATAAAAGTACCAACAGTACATGTCATTTCCTAGGAAAAACTTTAGTCTCTTGGTTTAGCAAGAAGCAAAACTCTGTAGCATTATCAACAACTGAGGCTGAGTATATCGCCACAGGACGTTGCTGTGCTCAGATCTTATGGATGAAACAAACCCTAGAAGACTATAATCTGTACTACACTAAGATTCCCATTTATTGTGACAACACTAGTACTATAAACCTGACTAAGAACTCAATATGTCATTCATGCACTAAACACATAGAAATACGTCATCATTTTTTGCGTGATCCCCAACAACACGGGAATACCTACTTAGAGTTTATTGACACAGAACATCAAATGGCAGACATATTCATAAAACCACTAGCTGAATATCGTTTCAATTATCTGGTCGAGAGTTAGGCATACTTGAATTTTTAGTCGTAATGTGTTATGATTAATAAAAATACTTAAAATTTGATATTCAGCAATTTATTAAATGAAATTATTTTTGGTACAAGCCAAAAGGGTTCTTTTGTCAATAAGGCGTAAAAGTCTAAGCAACATGGTGCTAAGTATCTTAAAACTACCGTTAGCTGGAATTCGGCCCCTACAGCTAACTCAAGGTGATGAATATTAATTAAATCAAAGAATACAAGTTTATATGCTATTTTTATAATTCATTACTCAAAAAATGACCTAAAATCCAAGTGGCCGAACTTGAATAGAGTTCTGACTGAGTTTGGGCCAAACTCTGTGTGGACTATTTTTATAACCAGCAGCATGAACAACAGCCTCTCTCCAATATTTATCTTCTTCTTTCCAAAGTGCAGCCGCCCCTGAACCCTAAAAACCCTAGCCCTAGTTTTTAGATCTCTACTCCTCAATCCTTCCAACTCCCAAATCTTTGGATCTAAAGTTCTTGGAGGCATTCTCTACCATTTTTTGATATCCATTGAGATATATATATATATTTCTACCGTTTCTTTCTCTATTTTTTTCGTATGGCTTCTAGAATTTCCAAGAGAAAGAAAACTAGAGACACCGCTTCATCTTCCACATCGGAGTATGAACCTGTCAATATGCTCAGTCCCTCTCGTCCTGATGACGATAGGGACTATGACCCATCCCTCTTTAACTCTTCCGAGAGATCAATCCTTTGGTTCGATCATTTTCGGTATCAGAAAATTTGCCAAAAAAAAGATAAACTTTATCATTTTTTCGAAATATTCTCCTACGTTTGAAAACTTAGGACTCCGAGACTTTTCTAGAGACTTCAAGTCAAATCTATGAAAATGTTGTTCGCATGTTTTATTGCAACTTGCAAGAAGCAGATGGCAGTATTTATTCTTGTGTCAGCGGAAAGGAATTTGAATTTAACTCTGAAGACCTGAGCGAATATTTCCTAATGCCTGACAATGGTGACGCTCTTGTCGCTATTACATAGGTTCAATTTTTTGCTGACATGACTCTTGAGTCGTTCAAGGTTGCGTTATGTTATCCGAGTTCAGTTCCTCGGACACGGTTGTTCGCATGTCACCTAAACCAATAATTCTATGAACTTCATCGTATTATCTATTCATCTCTGCTACCTAAGATGTGATCCACTGACGAGATCACGCTCTTAGATTTATCTGCTATTTATTACATCCACTTTGGGGTTTCATTTTTTTTCCAAGACTATGATATCCTTTATGACTAGCTATCGACGAGCAGGCCGAAACCTTCCTTATCCTATGCATACGGCGATCATTTTCTAGATGTTTAACATCGATTTAGAGCTTTGTCCTATCTATGGAACGCCTTCAGAGCTCTTTAGGTCTAGGAAGTTTCCTCACCCTCCTGATGATGCTCCACCACTACAAGAATAAAGGCTTTTCTTGACGAGAAAAAACTGTCAAGAAATGGGTATCTTGACGGTTGCAGATCCGTCAACTAGGCCGGAGTCAAGAAAAGACCTCCCTTTTCTTGACGGTCGCTGGTATGACTTTTCTTGACGATTTTTGGCCGTCATATTAAGTAATTTTCTTGACTGCTTTTAGCCATCAAGATAGCAGTTTTTAGAAACCGTCAACATAGGTAAAAACTTTTCTTGACTCTGGCCTAGATGATGGCCTTTAGCCGTCAATAAAAGTATTTTGTTTTGACGGACAAAATCCGTCATAAAAAGTACTATTTTACGGCTATATTGTGCAGCATGATATAAATTAAAGTTGACGTTTGACAACCGTCAAGAGAAGCTATTCAAAGTACCGTCAAGAGAAGCATGCCAAAATTCCGTCAAGAATTATATAATATTAATCAACCGCACATTATATCAATCCAGAAACTACACACATCAAATTACTATAAAACCCAAATTTTATATTAACAAACAGTATTGTTCATACAACAAAAACTTCCAATACACATCCATAAAGTATTCTTCACTTGTCCAACCACAACATAATCCAACCATAAAGTACACATCCTACATCTGTTGTTTCCATACCACTTAAACATCCAAACCACAAACATCCATCACTTTTGATCACCACAAAACATAATCCACCAACACTACAAAATGAAACAAAAAAAGTAGCAAACCATATCGGAGCACATCCCTCCATATCCACAGCATTTCTCTATTCACAACATGCAGCACCTTCATTTTTTAGCTAGTTTCTGGGAGAACAAGATCAACTCACTATTACAGAATTATCCATACAGTTTTACTAAATGTGCAATATGTTTGTGACTATTAGCAAGAAACATACAAGCAGTTCTAACCTAACAACAAAAACTTAAACTTTTGTTTGTGACCCTCCAGGAATTCATTCAACTATATGTAAGACAATTGTTGGATGAAACAAGAAGACCGTAAAATTTGCTAGTAATGTTATCCAAATAGCAACAATGAAACAGAATACAGTCAACACCTATCATCTCTAATCATCATGATCCAAACCTTCTCCCATTAGAATTGAGGTTAAGACAATCTTTTTCAAATAAAATTTTGCCTTAAGAAGCCTGAGATACAAAGTTATTTACAATCTACCATAAGCACATGCCATTGAATTTCTTTGCTTTAGCTCATTAAATATAATTTTTGCAATTGCATCATGATAATCAACCTAAAGAGCAATATAAATTCGAAGGCATAAACAATTTAAGGAACATGTTTCAGTATGATGAAGAATAACTAATTGTATTCAGGCATTGCAACAAATTGAGAGAAAAACAGAGTACTTAAGAAGTATGATAACGAAATTCCTTATTTGGGTAATCCAATAATATATACACGAACAATAGAAAATAACATACAAAAGGTTAGTGAAGGGAAGAAATTAACAACGTCATGCATTATCATTTTTAAGCCAGTCTAGATGCAACCACCACTTTTATAAAATGAGGATAATTTTGAACTTTTGTAAAATTGATTATCTAATAATAGGTTTAAATCATGTTATTAATTTATTGGTGAATTTTGATTATTTTAATATCATTAAATTAGTGTTTTGTGATTTTGTTCTTTGGCTAGTGTAATCTTACAGCTGCTTAGCCTAGAGACTAACCATAACCATGGAGGCCTAACCCATGTGATTAGATTAGCTAATTATCACTTTTTAGGCTAAGGGTATTTTGGTCATTTTGTGACTTTTGAATTATTTAGTATTTTAATTAATTGGTAAATTTTAGATTATTTTAATAATATTTAAATTGATATATTTTGATTTGGTAATTTTTCATATTTTAATATTTGGGAATTTTTATATTTTAATATTGATTTTATGGGATTTGTTTAGTCGGGTTTGAGTTTCGTTTCGTTCCGACTTGTGTTAGTGACCCGGGTAGCTTAGACTCTAGACAGGACCCCAAGATTATTTAGTCATGGCCCACAAACCCTACTAATTAAGTTAGTAAGTTTAGACTAATCCTACTTGTTAGATTGGTTAAGTTAGAGGCTTAAATTTAACCCTTTTGATCCCAAACTTGAACCTAACTTAAAATTAGCCAAGATGACTAGTTGAGTCCTTATTGGGCTTTCTCCCAAGGCCCAAATAGGGTTTAATGGCAGCCACTATAGGTAGGTTAGCCTCCCTTCCTTTCATTTTATTCCATCTTGCCTCTTTTCCTTCACAAAGTGTTCTTCCCCAAATTAGAGAGCTTCTCTCTATGATTTGATCTCCAAATCTTTTCATTCCTCCACCAAAACTTCTATCCAACCTTCTCATACTATCAAGGGAGGGTGCTAGCAAAGATTTGGATCAAAGTGCAAGGAGGAGTATCTATTTTGGAAGGATCTTCATATCGAACCCGTGTCCTTGAGAGTATCATTGGGATCCCACTCCCAATAGGTAAAACCAACCATCTAAATTGATTTTCTATGCATATTAGTTAGTTTTGAATCCATAGGATCCACCCCCATGCATGTACCCCCTTTAGATTCAAGTTTGAGGCCATTTGGAGCTCTCTAAAGCAAGTTAGAATTGTGTCTTGTGTCCTACTTATTAGATCTCAAATTAGGACGCCTCATATGTTTGGTTTAATGTCTAATAGGTTTAATTGTGTTTTAACTTCAGTTTTAGACATGTTAGAGGATGGATTGATGTTAGCTAGGATGGTTAGAATGAGTTTCATTTGGATATCCATGATTAGATCTAAGTGGTTTAGTCTACATGTCATATTTTTAGCCTCAACTTGTCATTTTAGTGTCTCTTTATATAATAGACTATTTTGTATATATATAATATATATGTTAGATATATTTCATATATTTAGATGTGTGTGGATATGTTGTTAGTGGTGTGCTTGTGTTAGAGGAGAGGGGAGTGTGGTTTGATGTGTGTCTTGAGTGGTGTGGAGAGTGAGATGTGTTTCTTTTGTCCAAACAACCCAAATTTCTCGTAATATTCATCCACGTTTTTAGTAGCCATAGTAACTTTTAGCTTAGAACTCCGATTAATCTTTCGTTTTTTTAAAAAAACCGTATCGAATTTAGATTTCCAAATATATATATATATATATATATATATATATATATATATATATATATATATATATATTAATAGGTAAAATACATTCTACAACTTTCTGTAAAACTGTTTGAGTGTAAGCTGTCCGAAAGACGAACGTGTTTCGGTGTTTTTGCGATTTCGAGAGCTTCCGGACACGAAAATACGATCCGTTTAAAGTTTCGGAAAGCTAACACAAAGGGCTATGACAAAATTTAATCCTAGAATTTAGTAAAGGCCCAATTGGTACAGTATTGGTTTTAAGTAGAAGAGTGACTATACGACATAGGTATTTTGTGTAACCTATGAGCCTATGTAATATGGATATTAAATGAATGTAGAGTATATAATGCATGATATGTTAGATGAATGAAATAATATATATATATATATATATATATATATATATATATATATATATTTAATGCATGATATGTCAGATTAATGAAATAATATATATATATATATATATATATATATATATATATATATATATGTATCCTCTTTACATTAATGTTTATATATGGTTGAATGCAATCATGTAGGAATGCAATCAATGTAATGTATGTAAGCAATGCATAAATGCATGAATGAAAGAATGATATACAATGTATGCATGAAAGTATATAATGAATGCTAGATATGAATGCAAGGTATACATGTAATGATATATATGAATGCATAATGTATACATAATATAATGCAATATATAATGATAGCATGTATGGTAATGTAGAATATATGATGCAAGTAAGTATATGTCCACTGTTTTCTCTTTTTCTTACATTTTTTCTTTCCTTCCCTTTCCATTTCAGTTTTCCCCCTTTTTTTCTTCTTCTATTTTTATATGTTGTACACAATGTATATAATGTATAGATGCATGTAAGTATGTAATATGCATGAATGACATATATGTAATAAAAATAAGTATATGTATGCAACTTAATGATATGTGAATGAATATAAAGCATGAACTGAAGTATGCATGTATATGGGATATGAATGAATGATATGCAAGTATCTATGTTTGCAATAATGAATATAATGAATATGCATGTATGTATTGTACCTATATTATATATAGGCCTAGAGTGGTTTACCTATATGACTTGTTGGTTAGACTTGTAGTTTGACTATAGTTAACCTAGTTTGACTAGAGTGTTGACCAGAGTTGACTTCGATTGACTTAGTTTGACCTTGTTTGACTTAGATTGACTTATATTGACCTAGTGTGACTTAGTTTGGCTTGGTGTGACTTAGTATGACTAAGTTTGACCTAGATTGCAAAACATATACTAGAAATTATGCCATATACTGTTAAACCCTAATTAACTCATGATATCTCATCTTTTGGTCTGTGATTTCACTCTGAGCCAGATTACATAGTTGACATATTTCCATCGGATCTCAGGCGAGTATATTCTCTGATAATATTTTTGTTTTATGATATCGTCTATGTTTCTTGTATTTAGTGTAGATATTCTTGTTCTCTTGACACATTGTTCACAAGGATTGGTATTTCTCTGGATCCCGTCATGAGATGTTATTTCTTGTATTCTTTGGTATATCTTGTGCAAGTCTTTCTTGTTCCTTGTGCATTGTATAGACAAGATTCCTGCAAAATCTAGCTACCTTCTTAGAGAATCACGTGTCATGATATGTCATGGTTGGATCCACTATACTAGTCGGGGGCGGGGAGTATTAGAGTAGATGTGTGGTCATTACCCTTCTTGAGCAAGTATTATAGACCTTGTGCAAGTATTGTGGATCTTGTGAGTGTTAATCAAACACTCCACGTATGATTAACTAGGCCAGTAGACCTTGTACAAGTTCCCAAGCCGGCCACATGTCGTAGCTAGTATTCACTCACGTAGATGGTATGATTCTCGCTCTTGTATATGATATGATCGGTTTTCTTGCTATTGCTCTAGCTATAGTTTACAACTTTAACCTTGTCATGCTACTTTCATATACTTTCTACTTTACCTTGTATATTCTCTCTATTTACTGCTATATTTTCAATATCGTCTAACTAGAACTGTTATTGAAGATTTGTACTCGTTCCATCCTGACTGGATATGTTGACAAAATTTTACAGATTATGGCGAGGACGAGTGTCCTACCTATTACGGTCCTCATGACATAGTTGGCCTACACTTGGAGACCCTAGTTCAGCAGGGGTTAGCTTCCGTCGATGAGGCATTAGTGTAGCTTAACTAGATTGGTTTGGTACTGGACTTTGTCTCCAGATTACATTTTGGCTCGTTATTGTTTTAGTATTTGTATTAGAGATTGTTGACTTTAGACTTGTATTATTTCTGTGTCAGATATTCTGGTTGATAATTTTGTATCTTGTTGTCTTTATCTTTTGGTATCATCTATCTTTTTTAGAGTTTGTGATTGAGTATATTATATTGTCATTACTTGTCCTCCATTCGGAGTTGACCGTTCTCGATAGGTTTTGATATCATAACTGTTGTTAGAAAGTAGACCTAGATAGCATTCTATGTCGTTTCTGTGGCGTAGGCTGGGACGTTGTCTCGTACTCGTGCCTTTACTCCGAGTGCGGATTGTGACACTTTTTAGTGGTGGCCCATGCAGGTCGAGAGTCGCATTTGTGCGATGTCGTGGTAGTGCAACGATTAGTTGTACTGCTGTGCGCCTGCGATAGAAACTAAGGAATATGCTTTAGCAGAAAAGTTACTTAATCACAGTTAGGACTACTTGAGAAGATTTCTGGGATGACCCTTGAGAATCTCATTATAAATTATCTCGAAATTCGATTCCGACAGTTTCTGTCTACTTCCTTGTTCATCGTTGAATTTGATTCTTGGTATTCATTATTGACTTGATTTTCTACAAAGATAACATTATGGACTAGGTTGCCTCAGTCATGGAATCTAGAGTCTTCTACAGCCATAGCTGGTTTGGCGATGAGATAGAGTCTGATTTTGGATGTATTTTTTGTGTGTAGGAATATAAAGTTTTCGCAGTCAAGCTAGCGGTAATGCAAAAATTTTAAATACCATGATTCTAGAGGTATGTACCTTAGTTACGGACTCTATGGATTATCACTGTTGTACTTACTGGCGTAACGAGGATTCTAGTAACATGGTTCTGGATAGACGGGTATGATTATCAGATTTCAGAATAAATACCATATAGATGGTGCCCTAGTATGATGGAATGGAATATCAGTGTGGATGCTACTTGAGTATCATGGATTAGATAGAGGGAGCTAGGCCACCTATTGCGTAGCATCGTACCCCGCACCATCAGAGGGATATACCCCAGAGGGGCAGGGCTTTTGCGCTGACAGTCGAGTAGACCGACGCTACGGGTGACGGGTTAGCAGGTCTGTCTTTTTGTTCTTCTTTCCATCTTGTTGTGTGATTCCATTAGTACCTGTCAGGATGTTTTGTGCTATGATAGATAGTATAATGATCCTGATCAAGACTGTGATATCACGACCAGTAGGACCACAATTTGCATGTTTTAGATATAGTTTTTTCGACCTTGATTGTTGGGAGTTTGACCTAGAAGGAGTACATGAATAGACAGATCATATGATTATCAGACTGTATCTTGGGAAGATTTTGAACATATCATCTTTGCTTTATTTCAGTCTTTTTCAAAAAAAATATTTGTCATCACAAATTAACTTAGGAGTAGAGATAACTTCAGATAACTAGTCTAATTCTTTATAGAACTTCATTAGTTATAACTCTTTCATAGTACAATGGTTTGATAGCTTGTATTAGGACTTATTCTTAGGTATGGTAGTCTAGTTGTCATTAGACTAGTAACCCTTTATAGTTAAATCTCTGTTGATTTTGACTATCAGTTTCATATAGGATGTTAGTCTGCTCAGGAGGTAGTGACCCCTCTGGCTCACCAGAAGGATAGTAGGATATATTGATGGTTAGAACAGTAATATTTCGTAGGTGCACTTTAGAAACAACAAGGATATTCGAGGTCGATTTGTTTTGTGGACTTGAATAATTTTAGGTTATTGATTCTCGAGATATTTTACTTAAGATTGTGATGCTAAATTTAGGAATTTAGAAAAGGAGAAGACAATGTAACTATGAAGCGATGATGATACCAAAATTGAATAAGATGTTGGTAAGAGGGCAGATTGAACACAAGGATTTTGGGTTATGGGCAAATTTAAAAATTTTGTGGAGGTTTTAAAATTTAAGAAGAATAATATTTGAAGGTGTACGTGAAGGAAATACGAAGGTCGATTTTATAATAAAGAATAAGTTCCTATATGACATAGAAGTACTAGCTTCGAATAAATTCGAGGACAGTGATTTGAACAAGTTCGAGGATTTCATAGAAATTGATCTAGAGATTTTGGATCCAAGTTAGGACAAGGCGTAGGAATTTAAATTTATGGAATGATTAAGTGGATAAGGGAGAGTAAGATCAGAAAGAATGAATAAGAGTTTTAACAAGAGCATGATTCATAAGAAATGCCTTGGGAATTTAGGCCCTGCTACTATGAGGGAGTTTTAGTCACCAGACCTAATTTGTGGTGAGTTTTCGACCTAGACTTTATCATGTCTCTTGTGATATTTTGTTACAATCCTTGCTTGTATGTTTTGATACCTTGTGATTGCCTTGTGCTGTAGTATGGCTAGTATAGCTAGATGAGACCTCAGACTGATATTGCTTGCCATGACCCTGTATGTTATTCTTTCAAATTGCATGATTTAGACGAGCTTCTAAGACCATGATTTTTGGGGACGAAGCTTTAGAAGGAGTACGACCATCTTAATTTCGAGGACGAAATTTTTCTAAGGAGGGTAGATTTGTAACCGCCACTTTTCTAAAATGAGGGTAATTTTGAACTTTTCTAAAATTGATTATTTAATAATAGGTTTAAATCATGTTATTGATTTATTGGTGAATTTTGATTATTTTAATATTATTAAATTAGTGTTTTATGATTTTGTTCTTTGGCTAGTGTAATCTTAGAGCTGCTTAGCCTAGAGACTAACCATGACCATGGAGGCCTAACCTATGTGACTAGATTAGCTAATTATCACTTTTAGGCTAAGGGTATTTTGGTTATTTTGTGACTTTTAAATTATTTAGAATTTTGATTAATTGGTAAATTTTAGATTATTTTAATAATATTTAAATTGATGTATTATGATTTTGGTCATTTTTATATTTTAATATTTTGGGAATTTTTATATTTTAATATTGATTTTACGGGATTTGTTTAGTCGGGTTTGAGTTTCGTTTCGTTTCGACTTGTGTTAGTGACCCGTGTAGCTTAGACTTTAGACGGGACCGCAAGATTAGTTAGTCATGGACCACAAATTCTACTAATTAAGTTAGTAAGTTTAGACTAATCTCACTTGTTAGATTGGTTAAGTTAGAGGCTTAAATTTAACCATTTTGATCCCAAACTTGAACCTAACTTAAAATTAGCCAAGAGGACTAGTTGAGGCCTTATTGGGCTTTCCTCCAAGGCCCAAATAGGGTTTAATGGCAGCCACTATAGGTAGGTTAGCCTCCCTTCCTTTCATTTCATTCCATCTTGTCTTTTTTTCTTCACAAAGTGTTTCCCCAAATTAGAGAGCTTCCCTCTTTGATTTGATCTCCAAATCTCTTTATTCCTCCACCAAAACTTCCATCCAACCTTCTCATACTATCAAGGGAGGGTGCTAGCAAAGATTTGGATCAAAGTACAAGGAGGAGTATCCATTTTGGAAGGATTTTCGTATCAGAGCCCTGTCCTTGAGAGTATCATTGGGATCCCACTCCCAATAGGTAAAACCAACCCTCTAAATAGATTTTCTATGCATATTTGTTAGTTTTGAATCCATAGGATCCACCCCTATGCATGTACTCCCTTTAGATTCAAGTTTGAGGCCATTTGGAGCTCTCTAAAGCAAGTTAGAATTGTGTCTTGTGTCATACTTATTAGATCTCAAATTAGGACACCTCATGTGTTTGGTTTAATGTCTAATAGGTTTAATTGTATTTTAATTTCAATTTTAAACATATTAGAGGATGGATTGATGTTAGCTAGGATGGTTAGAATGAGTTTGATTTGGATACCCATGGTTAGATCTAAGTGGTTTAGTCTACATGTCATATTTTTAGCCTAAACTTGTCATTTTAGTGTCTCTTTATATAATGGACTGTTTTTGTATATATATAATATGTATGTTAGATATATTTCATATATTTAGATGTGTGTGGATATGTTGTTAGTGGTGTGCTTGTGTTAGAGGAGAGGGGAGTGTGGTTTGATGTGTGTCTTGAGTGGTGTGGAGAGTGAGATGTGTTTCTTTTGTCCAAACAACCCAAATTCGTCATAATATTCATCCACATTTTTAGTAGCCATATCAACTTAGAAATGTCATAACTTTTAGCTTAGAACCCTGATTAATCTTCCATTTTTTAAAAGAACCGTATCGAAGTAAGCTTTCCAAATATATATATTAACAGGTAAAATACATTCTAGAACTTTCTGTAAAACAGTTTGAGTGTCAGCTGTCCGAAAGACGAACGCGTTTCGGTGTTTTCGCGATTTCGGGAGCTTCCGGACACGAAAATGCGATCCGTTTGAAGTTTCGAAAAGCTAACACAAAGGGATACGACATACTTTAATCATATAATTTAGTGAAGGCCCAATTGTTACTGTATTGGTTTTAAGTAGAAGAGTGACTATACGACATAGGCATTTTGTGTAACCTATGAGCCTATGTAGTATGGATATTAAATAAATGTAGAGTATGTAATACATGATATGTCAGATGAATGAAATGCTATATATATATGGTTGAATACAAGCATGTAGGAATGTGATCAATGTAATGTATGTAAGCAATGCATAAATGCATGAATGAAAGAATGATATACAATATATGCATGAAAGTATATAATGAATGCTAGATATGAATGCAAGGTATACATGTAATGATAGATATGAATGCATAATGTATACATAATGTAATGCAATATATAATGATAGCATGCATAGTAATGTAGAATATATGATGCAAGTATGTATATGTCCGTTGTTTTCCCTTTTTCTTACATTTTTCCTTCCATTCCCTTTCCATTTCAGTTTCCTCATTTTTTTTCCTCTTCTATTTTTATATGTTGTATACAATGTATATAATGTATAGATGCATGTAAGTATGTAATATGCATGAATGACATGTATGTAATGAAAATAAGTATATGTATGCAACTTAATGATATGTGAATGAATATAATGCATGAACTGAAATATGCATGTATATGGGATATGAATGAATGATATGCAAGTATCTATGTTTGCAATAATGAATGTAATGTAATGAATATGCATGTATGTACTGTACCTATATTGTATATAGGCCTAGAGTGCTTTACCCTATATGACTTATTGGTTAGACTTGTAGTTTGACTACAGTTGACCTAGTTTGACTAGAGTGTTGACCAGAGTTGACTTAGATTGACCTAGTGTGACTTAGTTTGGCTTGGTGTGACTTAGTATGACTGAGTTTGACCTAGATTGCATAACATATACTAGAAATTATGCCATACACTGTTAAACCCTAATTAACTCATGATATCTCATCTTTAGGTCTGTGAATTCACTCTGAGCCAGATTACACAGTTGACATATTTCCATCGGATCTCATGCAAGTACATTCTTTGATAATATTTCTATTTTATGATATCATTTATGTTTTTGTATTTAATGTAGATATCCTTGTTCTCTTGACACATTGTTCATATGGATTGGTATTTCTCTGGATCCCGTCATGAGATGTTATTCCTTGTATTCTTTAGTATACCTTGTGCAAGTCTTTCTTGTTCTTTGTGCATTGTATAGACACGATTCCTGCGAAGGCTAGCCTCCTTCTCAGAGAATCACGTGTCATTACGTGTCATGATTGGATCCACTATACTAGTCGGGGCAGAAAGTATTAGTGTAGATGTGTGGTCATTACCCTTGTTGTGCAAGTATTTTAGACCTTGTGCAAGTATTGTAGATCTTGTGAGTGTTAATCATACATTCCATGTAAGATTAACTAGGCCAGTAGACCTTGTGCAAGTTCCCAAGCCGGTCACATGTCGTAGCTAGTATTCACTCATGTAGATGGTATGATTCTTGACTCTTGTACATGATATGATCGGTTTTCTTGCCATTGCTCTAGCTATAGTTTACAACTTTAACCTTGTCATGCTACTTTCATGCACTTTCCACTTTACCTTGTATATTCTCTCTATTTACTGCTATATTTTCAATATCGTCTAACTAGAACTGTTATTGGAGATTTGTGCTCGTTCTATCCTGACTGGATATGTTGAAATACTTTTACAGATTATGGCGAGGACGAGTGTCCTACCTACTACGGTCCTCATGACGTAGTTGGCCTAGACTTGGAGACCCTAGTTCAGCAGGGGTTAGCTCCCGCCGATAAGGCATTAGTGTAGCTTAGCTAGATTGGTTTGGTACTGGACTTTGTCTCCAGATTACATTTTGGATTATTATTATTTTAGTATTTGTATTAGAGATTGTTGACTCTAGACTTGTATTATTTTTGTGTCGAATATTCTGGTTGATAATTTCATATCTTGTTGCCTTTATCTTTCGGTATCATCCATCTTTCTTAGAGTTTGTGATTGAGTATATTATATTGTCATTGCTTGTCCTCCATTCGGAGTTGACCGTTCTCGACAGTTTTGATATTATAACTGTTGTTAGATAGTAGACCTAGACAGCATTCTATGCCGTTTCTGCGGTGTAGACTGGGACGTTGTCTCGTACTCGTGCCCTTACTCCGGGTGCGGGTCATGACACTAGATAAACTAAGAAAAGTGATAGAGAAAAATACTGTCACTATCAAACATACGTCAAAGCAAAATATAGCTTTAGCCATTTGCTAAGTAGAATCTAAGGCCATAATTGAAGAAACAAGTATCACCTAATTTTTTTTGCAAATTGTCAGGTTCTGCTCTGGATCTTCCTGGCATGGATAACTTTGTAACTGAAACTAAGTCACATATGATAGTTAACTAAATTCCCGACAAAATTAATAAACACCACAAGATTAAATTCAGCTTACCAAAAAGTCCTCATGAGGCTTGACAAACTCGGTTTCAGAGGCAGCAGGATCCCAGTCTATCTCATGCTCCTCCACAACATCCTTTAGACTTGGATGGGAATATAGGGTCAGTAAAGAAAAACTTCTGATACCAGTATGTATCAGTAAGTCCTGAACACTGGCCCAAAGGTGGCACTAACTCTTGACCCTTAAAACTGTATATGCAGATATTCCTTGTATAGAAACAACAGTCGTTACCTGTGATATGTCGCTGCTACCAAGTCCAGCTGCACTGCTGATGACAACAACCTTCTTCTTTAATTCTTCTGTGGCAGAAATATGGCTTTCCAGCTTCCTCTTTTGAGATAGCCCTGGTTTGCTCATTAAGCTCAATGATTACTATATATAATATATGTCATATATGCAGACTATGGTATTTGAAACCAACCTGTTTTATCCTTTGAGCCATAGATAATTGTCCCGGTACCGTCTCTTTTGAGCCACTTGGCTGATTCAAAGCCTGGACTTTTCATGAACCTGAAACTATTTATGCAAAAGTTGGCATCTAGTTCCAAGGGTGAAGTAGACTGACTAAATAATTGTCACAATGAAGGAAATATAGACAAAAAAAATCTCATACCAGCATCTTTGTATCGTTCCTCGACAGCAGCAATTAGCATATTTCGAACCAAGTCAAACTCTATGCTTTCCAAGCAAGGCTGACCATCAGGCCTGTTGACATGAAAATAATAAAATAAGATCACAACAGGCGACCAAGAAAAGTAAGAACATGAGCGGATTGACAATTTAATGAAACAGTTCAGAGAGTATATACAACACTAAAATGTTTGGTTCAGATCATCAACATGCTGAAATTTAGCAAGCAATTGTCAAAATCCACCTTTCAGCAAAATATGATTAAAAAGCCCAGACTAGTAGGTAGAAAGCATGGATAACAATTAACCAAGTGTAAATGTTAAAGCAGAAGAAAAATGTTATTCCTATATTGAATTTAATACATCACTGTCTAGGAAAGCCTACTTGTCAAATTCTGTAAAAAGTAGTCCATTTGAAAAAGGGGAATGTACTGCAACCTTTGAAGGCTCAACGACTTTCATACCATCACTAAATGCAACATGCTTGTTTACTTGTATGGGCACCTGTTTAGATTCAGTAGAACCAACATTTAGGATGCATAGACATGTAAATCAATGTTGATTTAAATAATAACAAACAAATACTAATATGTGCCTAGAGATTTTTATACAAGGTCAACCACAAAAAATAGCTGAAACAAGGATTCAAAGTTGGCCCTCAATTATGGAAATTGTATTAAAATAATAAAAGTATCATCAGTTTTTAAATTAAAGGAAATGAATACTTAACTTTGACCCCCTCCCCCTCTCCCTGAAGAACATTTAAAGTTAGGTGCATCAGCACATTTATGAGAGGATCCTTTTGGACCACCAAAATAACCCCCACCCCCAAAATACCCCGTTTATTCTTGAGACCCCTTTCTAAGAGAGACTAGTAGGACACAAACTAAGGCAAACCAATAGAATGATGTGCAGTACTAGTCGACCACTCCTGTAGCGTATCTCAAGTACATATACAGAATACAAGCAATTCAATGCTGCAGTCCAACCATCTTGGTTTGCAAAAAGGAGACAACTTCTGAGTTCTGACAAGCAGTACAATCCAGTACTGCACAGTGTAAGCTTCAAACTGAGGTTTCAAAAGCCGGTCGACACCAAATATGCATATTTGGTTGCACTACTGTACCACATCAGATTTCATCTGAACATATTTGAACTTTTATGACATTAATCAATATCAGCCATACTCCAGTCTCATGCTAATGGAATGGCAAAGGACAGACCAAGGGACCAAAAATCATGTATCAACCAAGGGATATATTTCAGCCTAAAATCATGTATCAGTATAATATTTCCTTATTGTGCCAAAAGTCATGTATCAGTCAAAAATTATGTATCAGCCAAGGGACATAATATGACAAGGGACATAATATGCCAAGGGACATATTTAAGAGAAATGATAGAAGCCTATTCCTTTAGCTTCAAGTGGTGGCTTAGGCTTAGGCTTGGCTAGCATGTCAATAGCAATTACTAATAAGTGTATGCAGATGGTCTGAATTAATAAATGTCTAGCTTCAAGTGGTGGCTTAGGCTTAGGCTTCCATCCACTTTTGCATACAACAAAGATTTGTATCCTTATACATTTACAAATTGTCTGAATTAATAAGAATGACATTAAGTAAGTAATAGAAATAGACATTTCCACCTCTATTCAGATGACAATACCCAAACAAATGCTAACAATTTCTTAAATTGTAACAAGTTCAAAGTGAAAATATGTAGACTAATGGAGACTGGTTCTAACAATTTACACCTCTATTCACTTTTCAAAAATAAGTAAGAAAAAAATATACCTCTGCAATCCAGACTTGGTTTGTCAAATTCCTCTCTTTTTCATCCCTCCGCAAAGAATATCACCGTCATCGGGAGCTCCATCGTTGCCGTCGTTGCTGCCACAACCGCAGACAAGCTCTTGACCTCCTGAAGGCCGTCCAGTCCATCTGCACACCTATCGACTACAGTCAAGGTGTGTTCAACAAGCCGAAGGTGCTTCTGGAGGTCGCCAAGGACCCGAAAACCTCCGAAGCTCCTATCTCCACCTCCTTCACTCAGTCTCCACTCCTCACCGTTACTCCCATTTTTTGCCCTAATTTTTCTTTATTTTTCTTTCCAAACCCTAGTCCTCCATGACTTGACCTCACCGTCGGCTCCGACAAGGACGGGATTGGGCTATCTGTCACGCCCCAGAACCAGAATACTGGCAAGTAGGGACGGACAAGGCCAGCTATGTAATCCCAAAGTACACCAGTACTCTGAAATTACATATAAGCTGTCAAGACATGGGGGTCACTTCTACAAGCCAACAGTCGATCCTAGGTTAAACAATCCTAGGTATCTCAATTACAGGCAATTATACAAAGTACAAGAAGTATGATCATCAAACATACAATAGTAAAGCGTTCCAAACCATTTATACATGGATGATCATGAAGCTAGTCATACCAAAATAAAGAACTAGCAAGAGTGATAGTCATACATGATAAGCTCTAGCTATAGTCTAGAATACGTATATTATGTCTGGTGCCGTAGGCTAAATATCAAGGACCAAAATACGAGCTAAATACGTGCTCGGAGGCTAAACGCCACAAAAGAATAATGTACATATCAAGTGAAAGAATGAAACAAGAAACCCACTCAGGTACTCTGGTGCTCCGGATGGTCACCGTCGAGTAGATGGTACGGAAGATCCTCTGGGCTCCTCTATCAGATCTGGCCAAACAAAACCAGTGGGGTCAGACCCCCAATAGCAAGTACCACAAAGGAGGCCAAACTATGAATTAAAACCAGCAATCACTATCATCAACAATTAGAGATACAAATAAGTAAGAGCAGATGGAGACTCGTGCACTACCAATGCACTTATCCCGAACATAGGAAGACAATAAGTAAGCATCTTGGAGCATAAAGTAATTATCATGTGACATAATATAAGTTGTGGACATGTTAAGTAAACAGAAGCTTGAGAACATGTAAAAGCAATTAAACATGTGAACTTGTGAGATAGCCGGGTCATAAGAGCAAGGTGACCCGACATAGGGAGTCATGTATAGCTTGTGAGAGAACTGAACATGTGAGTATGTTAGAACAAAATAGAATGACAATGATAGGATGACTTAGGAACTATTCCGGAAGTCAAGTTACAATCCTTAAACCAAACAAGGACCGGGGTTGTAACCCTTCTCCAGAACAGAACTTAGCCTCCGATCATTCATTGATAAAAGTAAAGCATAAACCATAGTGTACGGAAATAAACATACGGACACTGCCTAGACAAAACTAGATATTGTGTGGATTCATATTTTGATTCATGTTTTGGTTTAGTATTGTATGGATTTGTCTGGTGCCGATGACGATGTAGTGACACTATATTTTATGTATTTTGGACTACTCTGTAATGATGTTTTTTTATTTTATGCAGTTTGGACTTCTATTATAGTGACTTATTTATTTACTATGTTAGTTGTTTTCATTTACTGCTGATTACTGCTACTATTGATGTTCATACACTTAAGATGTTGACTTGTTAGTTCCTATCATATTTGGTATTACTTTGGTTTTTCTTTGTTGTTGTGGATTCATAAATTGCGGGGAGCCATATTTTGAGTATATGACAAAGGGGTAGAAAGTGTCACGACCCGCACCCACTTTTTGGAATACGAGTATGTAGCCAAGTCCAGCCTACGCTGCAGCATCGGGGGTAGTACGCTTCCTAGGTCTCAATGCCAATCTCAAATACAACAAAACAAATCTAATTGCTCATTCACAATAATTATTTTATTTACAAATCCAATAATACAAAAACCTACTAAAATAAATAAATGCAAGAAGTATCTAATCTATCTAGACTCTAAAGTCGATCTCTAAGGTCTCTATCTACGTCGTATAGTACATAGCGTAAAAGTAGGAGGCATGCCAAGTCACCTGTAACGATGTAGACAAGAAAGAAGAAAAGTACAACCCTATCGTATTTAATATAACTTAATACAAAATAAGCTAGACAGTAGAGATGCAGTAGAAAATAAAAATATGTAGATGAACTAAAAATAATAAACATGTACAAGAAATCACTAGCAAGAACATGGATGAACAAGACAACTAGCAATGAACATGTATAATAAATATACTGTGTTTGCAATAATTTTTTATATGTGAACGGCTGGGCTAATACATCACATCATACGATGGCTATCATTCAGTATTGGTACGTCTATTTAGTATTTCACCTTCTGACTCACTAAACAGTCAATAACGAGCAATGATACAATCAAGCCTATCGTGTTAGAATCGTGTCACAATTTGGATACTCAATGAAACATAGTAAAAGATAGCATTATAATGTAAGAAGCACATAAAACAATAGTGTACTTGCCTCGATTAAGTTGCAGTTGTTGTATAACTTGATCATGTTGGCACATAATAATTACAGATGTCATAAGTACGCAAGACGACCTAAAATGATGGAACAGATCGTGCCATTAGGTCCGGAATGGTCCAATTAGCCTAGGATCGATATAAAGTAATCAGAACCAAAAGAAATAGGAACATATGACTAGTCACAATCATGATAGGAATCGAAGAGAATAAATAAATATATATAACCATTTGGAAAATATTTACTATATTTAAAAACTATATAGATGGAAAGGTACTAATGTATTCTTGGGCTTAAAACCCCATCATATAGCCTCAAAACTACATACTATATTTTGGACATACATAATTTAGAAAACTATTCTAGAAAATACTCATCATATTTGGAAACTATATCGTAATAGTCAAAATAAGATTTATAACCTATTTTTAGAAAATAATTATGATGCTCGAAAACATATTCTAGGTAAATACTTGAAAATATAGAAACCATATTTTTAAGTCAAAACTATAGTTTTATAAAATACTACGATAATATTTGTAGGCCAAAAACTATACTTCATATAGACAACTTAATATAATATAAAGCAAAGTTTGAAGTTCAAACCATCATTAAAACCCAAAATAATAATAATATTCTTCAATTCTGAAAAAAATCACTTAACATCTAATTTAACCTAATAATAATCTAAAATATAAATCAAATAAGAAAAGTTGGCCATAGAAAGTCATATTTCCAATTTTGAAAACCATAGCAAGCAAAACGATGCATGTCATTGACTAACTAGTCAAACGTTATGAACTCGAGATTTTGAAAGTGCATCTTCATAGATTTCAGAGCCAAAGTGCACCTGAATCGACCGTGTTGCAAAATCACGCTTTGGTCAAAAGATATTGCCGTTATGGCTAACCGTGACCAAATCGGTGATTTACCGATCAAATCTATGTTCAACTTAATCAAAAAATACTAAACGAATTACGAATTTCTAAAATTCTGGAAAAATTATATGACGAAGATCGTCGTATCAGATTTCCAAAACTTTAAACGGTTCACAAATTGGAGTTCGAGATCTCCCGGAATCTTGAAAACCATACGGCATGTCGAGTTTTGGACAACCGACCCTCAAATAATTCTTCAAAAATTCAAAAAGAAAATATCAGTAATTAAAATATATATTCTAAAAGCTGACCGCGAGACGATCCCAATAAAAAATGGCACACGAAAACAAGGTCGGGGCTATCCGCAATCGCTCCGTGAAGTCGGAAGTCTCGAAGGATCAATCTATTCAAAAATAGGTTTTTGGATTTTTGTAATCATATATATATATATATATATATATATATATATATATATATATATATATATATATATATATATATATATATCCAAGTATATAAATATATATATCCAAGTATATATATATATATATATATATATATATATATATATATATATATATATATATATGTCCAAGTATATATATATATATATAGTATATATATATATATATATATATATATATATATATATATATATATATATATATATATATATATATATACTATATATATATATATATACTTGGACATATATATATATATATATATATATATATATATATATATATATATATATATATATATATATATATATATATATATATATATATATATATATATATCCAAGTATATAAATATATATATGTCCAAGCGCCTTAGCCCAAGTGGT
Source organism: Iris pallida (assembly GCA_029216955.1). NCBI lineage: Eukaryota > Viridiplantae > Streptophyta > Magnoliopsida > Asparagales > Iridaceae > Iris > Iris pallida. The sequence continues at coordinate 4,137,360 of JANAVB010015199.1, forward strand.
TAGTGAGGGGGGCTCACTTAGGGGAGGTCCCAAGTTCGATCCCCCGTGGGCATGGGATGGCTGGGTGGTCGCGGGGCGGCCACGGTCCCAAGCTGACGACCTCAAGAAAAGGACACCAATATATATATATATATATATATATATATATATATATATATATATATATATATATATATATATATATATGAGATGCAGTAACTGTAACTGACAGGTAGGCCCGCCCAGGTTGGTGACTGGATAATTATTTATCAATTGCAAAAAATTATTTAAAAATTATTTTAACTCCAAATAAATTTAAATAAATTCCAAAAAAAAATCAAAAAAATCTCAAAAATTCTAGAAAATATTTTTAGGTGTGTAGAGCCTAGATAAAAAAGTTTGGTCTCAAAAGATCATCGTGTGACCCCAAAATAAATCACAAAAGGCTATATAAAAATAAATTCTATGGGTTTTAATTATCTAAAAGTTTCCAAAATTCCAAAAAATTCCAAAAAAATCTTAGAATATTCTAGAAAATATTTATAGTCATTTAGAGCCCAAAATAATATGGTCCTGAAATACTCCCAAATGACGTCCTTAAAAATAATAAATATTAAATACCTAAAAATGTCCAAAAATTATAAAAAAATATAAAATAGCTAAATAATACATATATAAGCTATCTAGAGGTCATATGACCTTAATATGGTCATAGCTCACCTACAAGTTTTGGCATGACTCCAAATGATTAAAAAATTAATCATAATCAAATAACAAATTCGAAAAGTGGGCTTACAAATTTACCCACCTTAGAAAATTTTTGTCTTCGAAATTTCAAAGGATACGATTGGGCACGATTAAGAAAATAATCAAGAGATAAAATTTCGATTGATATCAATAAGCACGACAAGAAAATAATCAAGAAAATGATATAGTTCATGATTAGTCAGGCATAATTGCAGATAGAACAAAAAAAAAGACGTGAATTGGCACGATCAAATTAAAGTCAAAATAGTCTAGTCGCAATAAAAATCGTTAAGGATGATAATCAAAAAAATTTGGCATGATTTACTGTTTAATCATTTAGGCATGATCGTAGAATGAAAATCCATATGCGATTATAAATCTAGTGGAATAGAATCAAAATATAGTGATTGGTTCTAAATGATTACTATGAGGAAACTAAACGATGATTCTTGAATAGGAAAGATAAGAAAAAGGAAAAAAATACTAGTTAAGAATACGATAATAAAAAATAGGATATCAAACCAATTTGGAGTAATAGTGCAAGATTACGGATTATAAAAAATCAATAGTCATATGCCAATAAAAGATATAGCCTCTCTGGTATTCGAAAATCATATATATATATATAAAGTCACTTTATCGAACATTTATGTCTCACCGGTGTACATATGGCTGCAAAATATCATTGGTTTCATGACTCAAATATGATATGGTATCGAATACTCTATCAACTCTATCCAATATTGACATAACAACTCAAAGATCAAAATAAGACAACTAGGACATAGTTTTAATAATATTCGATAACCTACGCTTACTTGAAATTACTTCAACTTAAGGGTCATGCCTTGCCAGTGCGCTGTTGGCCGTAGTAAACTCGTAGTCTCCATAATTCAAATTATGGCGATAATGCCATCCGTCTTGCCATTGTAAGTAATCAAATATCCTTCAAACTCTATCCATAAGAACTTTCAAAGGAGTTTCTAGATATTCAAATAAGTTCCAAGATGATCATGATAGAAAAATGTAAGTATTTGTCCTTTAAGTGAAAGCATCAATTTTAAAAATAAATCGATCAAAAAATGAATGAAGACGACTTTGAATAATATATAGATAATTGAATTAGGTAGACTCAAAAGTTAATGAATGAAAATAAAATATTGACTCCTAAAATATAATTACTTATGGCCAATGGGAAATAAATAAGCAATACAGAATGTACGACATGACGATGTTTAGAGAGGGCAAAAAATAAATTTGAACTAATAAGGCTTGAATTCTATGAAGACCTAATTTACCAAGTGAATAGTCTACCCACCTTTGATCCTACATTCCTATTGAAACAAAATAGTGTATCCTTCTATGAAAGTCATCTAATAGGGTATAGAATTCAATGAATCGTTGGCCAAATCATATGGCCTATTTAGCAACCTTAACTATCCAACAGTCAAATTTAATAAGGAACTCCTATTCTTAGTCATCCTTTTAAATATCAAATTAATGCTAATTATGAATGAGTATTTCCTAGTCGTGGGCTCGTAATAGTACGACTAACTTAAGTACTATCATGAGTTTGCACAAATTTGCAAAAATAGACCTGTATGGGCCACCAAAAAAACTTGTCACGAACCGCATCCGCTTTTCAGAATTCGAGTACGTAGCCAAGTCCAACCTATGCTACATCATCAACGGTAGTATGCTGTCTAGGTCTCAATGCCAATCTTAAATACAATAAAACAAATCTAATTGCTCATTCACTATAATTATTTTATTTACAAATTTAATAATACAAAAACCTGCTAAAATAAATAAATACAAGAAGTCTCTAATCTATCTAGACTCTAAAGTTGGCCTCCAAGGTCTCTATCTCCTCCGTATAGTCTATAGCGCAAAGTAGAAAGCATGCCAAGTCACCTGTATTTGCCATAAAAAAATCAAAGACAGGTATTATAGAACACTGAAATTGATTGCAAACTCGCTTGTACAAAGAAAAGCCTAGAAAGAGATCCTAGGAAACAATCTAAGTACAATTATTTAGTTTTGATTTTGGGGGGTGATGGTGGAGACTCGGGAAAGTGCTATCAACTCTGCCTTACTCCGTGGACTATCTGACACAGTCTTTAGATCTTGAAGAAATTGCCTTCTTGAAGGTTGCCAGCCTTTTACAGGGGTGTGGCACCCTGCTATTTATAATAGAATGTATGTTGAGCCGCATAGATGGCCTGTGGCCACGTGGCTGATTGGCACGCGAAGACCCGCTCTTTGGCTGCCATCTGTCGATTTGTTGGGATTTTGTTGCAGCAAATCTGGATAGTTTTAGGACTGGGTCAGATTGCCACATGTTCTATCACGGGGATTATTTTTTAGCCGCATAGATCTCTCAGTTTTTGACCATGTGGGGCCACATGAGACTCATGCGGCTTAGGTCGCATACTTCCTTAGCCCAGACATAGCTTGAGGATTTAAGCCACATAGATTCTGTATTTCGATCGCATAAAGCTCATGCGGCTTGGATCACAGTTACTCTTGGCCGCATGAAGTTCGAAGACTTTGGGGCCGCATATGTCTGAGCCGCATAAGGTTCATGCGGCTTAGGTGACACTCCTTCTGGCCGCATGAAGGCGTACGAACCTTGCTTTTGGGTGACGTCTCACATCTTATCTTTTTGTCGAAGTGTCAGAGCTGTCATTTTTGTTAGTTTTGACAGGACTTGTCAGCTTTATCAGACGAACTGCTCCTCTTGGCCGTATATCTTTTTTCTATAGCTGGTTGTCGACGGACCGCATAAGGCATTGAATCAGTCATGCGGCTTTCCTTTATGCGGACCTATTTGGCCCAAAGTACCTATGCGGCAATTTGTAATCCGCATGAACCCCATATTTTCCATGCTTCTACAAGACCCCCTTCAAAGTTTTCAAATTATAAATTTAGAATACTTTAAATAAGAAGCATGGAAATATGTCAAGCTGCAGGGAGTCTTCAAGTCGCAAGAAATTTTTTGAACTAAGAGAGATCTTGAGCCGCAGAACAAATCTTGAGCCGCAGGGACACTTCGAGCCGCAGAGAGCCTGCCAGTTGTCACTGCTGTATTTAATTTTCTTGATTCGATTTGGATTTGGGTCCTCTTTTTGAGATAAAGTCAACGGTTACTAGGGATAAAATCTCCAAACGTTATCATTATCTTTAATGATCTCGAGCACCGAAGCGGCACTCTTTTTAGAAATCCTATAAATAGGGGTTATTTCGAAGGGAAAACTTTCCTTTTTTTTTACCTTCTTTTCTTTCATCTTCATCTTCCTGTCTTCAATGGCTCCAAAAGCTCCCAAGTCGACTGCGGCTAAAGGAAAGGGGCTTGCTTCTCCGTCGAGAGCGGCGGACTCTCCTTCCATTCACTCCGACGTGCACCCTTCTATCAAAGGTAAGGACAGTGGGAAGACGATGGCCATGTCGTATATTTTTATGCGCAGGCCTGTGCTATGTGCAATAAGCTTGGTCGATGCGTGCCCTATCTCAGTTGGACCACATGTGTTCTGTATGATAGGGCCGTATGAGCTGAGTCGCATAAGCGCTGCATAAATGGCCCAGGACTGATCTGCACGAATACTGCATAGTTGTGCCGCATAAGTGTCTCCTGATTGAGCCGTATGGGTATTTCATATCTCGAACCACAGGAGCACTTCGAGACCAAGCCGCATAAGTACCTCATTACTGAGTCATGAACACTTTGTGTCTAAGCCGCATAAGTGCCTCATGAGAGCCTTATGACTGAGCCGCATGAGCATATTTTTTTGATTGAGCGGCCTAAGTATCCTCCGACTGCACCGCATTAGCATATGACCTAACCGCAAGCGTCTCATGTTCTTTAAGCCGCTATGCCGTAAAGGTCTTGTTTTGGCTATGTCGCATGGTTTGAAGGGATGAACTTCTAAGATTTACTTTTTCTCTGTCTTTTGCAATAAACTTGCCCTAGCTCCATCGGGGAAACTCTTGATATGATATGCTCAATCTGTGTTGGGTGTGAGATTTGACCAAATAGTCGAACATGTGTCGATTCAGATTACCCAAAATCAAACTGAAGACAGGTTAAGGGAGATCAGGAACCAATCATTTCTTACTTACTCAGTATGATGAATTCTGGGAAACTAGGGGCATTCATCTGAAACCTGTATTCTTGTTCGGAGATGCCATAGTTGTCTCGAATCCTCGCGCCCTAGAGCTTTTTAAGAACTAGGATTTTCTTTCCAATGAGCTACCGATTCATCTTCCTCAGATGGAACGCCACTTCTCTCTGTCAAGTTTCAACATGGTACCTATCGAAAGGCAAATGGTGAACCCCATTACTCAGGACTGGCAAGCCATCTTCATAGGCAATATCCATTATAATAGACGAGTGCGGTCAGCGGTCGCGACCAGGGAATCGGTCAGTTGTTCTGTCGTCGGGCTAGCCCCTGGTAGTTTTATAAATGACCTGAGACCCAATAATTGAGTCTCTGAGGCCGACACCTTCTTGAAATAGATTTCCCGTAAAGGATCGTATCCTACGGGTAGACTGTCGCTGCAGAATTGTATGTGTCGTTCCCCTCCATGGTTCAACTTGACGCTCTGGATCCTGTCGACTTATGGGGATATTTTACAGCAGCTCGGCCTCTACTATGCCATAAGGGGCACTTGCCATGGCCTCTCTATGAACGCAAAGCTGTTCATAGTGCTCCTCGAGATGTACAATCGTCGTACGGGGACCTTTTATACACCTGCTAGGAAGATGGGTCTCGCCCTTCACGAGATGCATGACGTTTCCAAATTGCCCTGGGGGATGAAGTCTATGAAGAGTATACTCCCACGAATGAGGAGTTTAAGAAATTAGAGCAACGATTTCCCGGGTTCCTTGCCGTTTACCGGGAGGTGTTATGTCATCATAGCACTTGTCAACAAATGTCAAAGAAGAAGGATAAAAGTTCTGTGGGGACCCTTCCTCACACCAAGGCCTGGATCAGTTATTTGTTCGACCTTGGCGCTTCGGACCGGGTTGTCCCTCGGAGACCCCAGACTCATGCGGGAGTGGACGCTCAGGTACAAAGTGCCAAGAGAACCAAAGCTTCTGGTGATAGATTCAGAAGCCAGTCCGACACATTCAGCTACTTCTACCAAGATACCCAACCCTTGTTCAATAAAGCCATCTTGGCTGGATTTTTGATGATATGGTTGAGGATTTGTGTGGTCTCAGGGGTGCTGGTTCGATTGAAAGAATCAGCCGCAACCTGATCCTCCCTGCTGTCAAGTTCATTTTCGGAGGCAGGCTAGCTATACTCCAAGCCCTGGTGTGCAACATCCATCATGGTCTTCGTATCTATATATCCAGAACCATAGCTCGTGACGTTACGGAGGATTTCTACCGAATTGAGCTACCCTATCATTATCTGATGGGATGGCTATTAATGCACTGTCCTTCTCTGATGTGACTTGGCCCTGAGTGGAACGCGACGATTAACGATGCATTCATTTATCAATATCATGATATGCCTTCGACCTGTTTGACCATGTTCGTGTTAGGGTTATATACTAAAAGCATCACTTTTTTAGTAACCTTATTTCCTTAAATTTTGAATGAAAATCATATGGGCAAATGTTTGCATATTGTATTTGTTGCAAATGTTAATGCAAATGTTTGATATTCTATATTGTAGATAATATGGTGTGTGGTGTCACACAGAAGATCATATTATCAGTTCCTTATGGAGTATATAAATAGTTCACAACCTAGATGGACTTGGACCATCTATTAGAAAGGTTGTAGTGTAATCTGCTATTAGTCTATCTTGACTATAGGTTTATACTAGTACACTTTGTGTGTATTGAACAGGACCACTTGAGGTTGTTCTCTTTGTACTGACTACATAAGAGAACAAACACCTCGGTTATTATGGATGCTTGTGCTCTTAACCCGGATATAATAACGGACATGTATATGCAGTGTGTATTATTTTGACTCATAAAAGAGTGAGATTCATTATGGATCAACAACCTCTATGAATTGGGTAATAAAATTGTATGTATGATGAGATGTTGATTATAAATGGATTCCATGTCCCGATACATCGGGTTGATGATGTCCCCTTAAGGAGCTCATAAGGATTGTCATATAAACCCTGCAGGTGGATTATATCCGACATGACAAATAAAGTTGAGCGGTACTACTTAAGGATAAAAGATGTCGAATCAATATAGTTGTCAGTAACTTAATTTGATCGACGGACATACGATATCTTAACATGGGGAGCCAAACGAGCATATAATAAAAGAAGCCCACAAACATAATTTGGGATTAGGGAGGTAGTGCAACAATAGCTCATTAGTGGACCGAGCTATTGTTAATGGGCCTGGATTGTGTGTTCGGGCTGAACACGGGATATCCAGATCCGTTAGGAGGCCTAACCCTAATTTCTCCTCATGGTCCCTGCCATAGCCTATATATCCTCTATTCTTTGGCCGCCATATTACTGATCAGAAATCTGAAACTTTCTCTAAATTCGTGATTCACGTAAGGAGAGAAAGAGAGGGCTGCCAAGGAGAAAAAAAGGTTGGGAGATCGTCGCCCACACGACGTCCAACTCGAGGAAAGAATACGTACAGAAGATCTTGGGGTCGTCCGCTCGAGGTTGTCAGGAATTACTTGTCTTCTTTCCGCCGCAGGTATAATTCGTGAACCCTAGTTTCCGCCTATGAAGGGTTAGAACACGTATTAGATATGTTTAACTTTCTATCGATCAATACACACACAAAAGGAAGGGTCCTGGGAATCTCCAGTTACATCAATTGGTATCAGAGCCACTTTGGATCTACGTATTGATTGATACGTCCATGTTGTCCAATAAAACCTGCGCTGTGTAATAGTCGGTAGATGTAGATCTGTTCTAACTCGGTTTTGCAGGCATCTTAGATCCAACTATTATGGTCCAATACATGTTTTTGATTGTGTTGTTTAAACCACGGACATGTCGTGGATGTTGTTGTTGCTGTGGATGTAATTAAAATCACGAGGGTCGATCGTGCTTATTATTTTAATTTTATAATCTAGATTATGTGTGAACTCCTTCGGGAGGCATAGGATTGATGTAATTTTAATTAATTTTGATCAATCGTGATGGCGGTGGTGGCTGTTTCTGACGTCGGACGAGATGCAGGTTTTAAGCAGTCCAGAGGCAGACAGATGATTTTTGATGAAGGAATCGACAGCCAAAACCTAAAAAAAAAAATTGGGGCGCTGCCCCGAACCTCGCGACCTGACCAGGCAGGTCAAACCCCGAATAGATCTGTACAGCGCCAGATTTTAGATTCGGATAGTTGAGGACGGAGCAGCAAAGATGACCATAATAGTTGGATATTTTCTCTTATTTTTGTCATTTTATTTTTCTGATTATGCATGTTTATTATTGTGTGGTTTTTTTTGAAAAACCAAACCTACATTAATAATGGACAACATGAACATAATATCAACTAGTAGAAAAACCCTCATTGTTAAATAACTAAGTGGGAGAGGATATTTATTTAGTTTAAATCCTATAGTCTCCATTACTGGTTTGTAGGTGATATAATTATACTTGCGTGTTGGCTATAGTGCTTTCCTCCATATCGGATGAGTATAATTATGGATCACCAGTACAAACTTTCTTAGGGATAATTGTAGAAAGTTACCTAGTATGTGTTCACTTCTCCATCTGAAGGAACTCATTACAAGGTAATGGACTTAGTATTAAGTAATGGTATACACTTAGATACAAATAATGGTATCCTCCTCATCGGAGTCACTGCTATTATTTGTATGACCAGAGCAAGACCAGCATATTAATTTTATTTGTCATAAAGTTATGTTGACATGATAGTAAATTTAATAAGAAAAACCTACTTGAACAAAGTTGAATTTGTATACGTCCACACTATCGTGGCATGTTAAATTCATGGTGTTCAAGGTGTTGGTAAAGTTTTTAGTATTGTTTTGAGGGAATCAATATTTAGTTAATTCAAAAAGTTTTTTTGCCCTACATAATTTTATTTATGTGATTCTCAGGATTTAAAAAAATGGGTTCTTTCAGTCCACTTATGGTGATTCTTAAAGAAAACAAACTTACTGGACCTAATTATATTGACTGGAAACGTAATTTGGATAATGTTCTAACTGCTGAGGAGTACAAATATGTACTTGTTGAGGAATGCCCACCTAAGCCTTATGCTAACTCTGATGAAGAGGTCAAAGAGGCTTATAAGAAGTAGAAAAAGGCAGATGAGATGGCGCGGTGTTACATTCTGGCATCTATGTCAAATATACTGCAACATCAGCATCAGGCCATGGCCACTGCTTATGACATGATGTATAACCTCAAGGAACTCTTCGAACATCAGAGTAGAGCAGCTAGGCAGTTTGCTATGAAATGTTTGATGAATACAAAAATGGCTGAGGGTACACCAGTAAGGGATCATGTTCTCAAGATGATGGGTCATCTGAATGAGATGGAGATCCTTGGAGCTGAAATCGATGGAGAATCCCAGGTCGATATCATTCTCGGGACTCTGCCTAAAAGTTTTGACAATTTTTGCCTTAATTACAACATGAACAAAAGGTTGTATAGTTTGGCAGAACTTGCAAAAGAGCTACAGGATGCTGAATCTCTCTTTAGGCAGAGCGGTCATGTTTTTGTTTCTGAAAAGGCTTCTACTTCTAAGCCAAAAGGCGGTAAGAAGAAGAATAACATTCAGAAATAGGCAAACTCAGCAAAGAAGGGCATGGGACCTCAAGGCTCGGTGAAAAAGCCGAAAGGCAAATGTTTCAAGTGCAAAGGATCAGGACATTGGAAGACTGATTGTCCACTTCTCAAACAAGGGAACAAAGAAGGTATATCTTATTTACTAGTAGTTGAAACATGTTTAGCGGTGTTATCTACCGGCACCTGGTGTGTAGATACAGGAGCCACTAATCATGTCTGCAATACATTGCAGGGGTTCCAGAAAACCAGACGGCTCAGTGATGGAGAGATATGCTTGTTCATGGGTGATGCTACAAAAGTATCGGTCGTTGCATTAGGAGATGTTACTTTATCTGTTGGTAGAAATAAGTCTTTGACATTGAGAGATTGTCTTTATGCACCTTCACTTAGAAGAAATTTAGTTTCTGTTTCTATGTTAGTTAAGGATGGATATTCAGTTTATTTTAATGACAATATTGTTATTAGAAAGAATAAACATTTTATCTGTTTTGGTGCATTGGTTGATAATTTGTATGTCATTAATCCTATTTCGCCCACAATACAACTTATGGAAATGAATAATATGTCATCTAACTTAAATAAGAGAAAAGAACCTTCTTGTATGAACCAAACATATCTTTGGCACTTGCAATTGGGGCATATTAACCTAAGAAGGATTCAAAGACTGGTTGAAGATGGACCTTTGAGTTCATTGGAAGTGGAGGCACTACCAATCTGTGAATCCTGCTTGGAAGGTAAAATGACCAAAAGGCCTTTTACGGCAAAGGGGTATAGGGCCAAAGATGTGTTGGAATTGGTTCATTCTGATTTGTGTGGACCCATGACTATCCAAGCTAGAGGTGGCTTTGAATATTTTGTCACATTTATTGACGATTATTCAAGGTATGGATACATTTATTTGATACGCCGTAAGTCTGAGTGCTTTGAAAAATTCAAAGAGTACAAGGCTGAAACGGAGAAACGTCATAGAAAATATATCAAGTCATTACGATCAGATCGTGGTGGCGAGTACCTCTTTGGAGAGTTTAGGGATTATTTATCAGAGGCTGGGATTGCATCCCAATTGACTGCACCTGGAATGCCCCAGCAGAATGGTGTAGCCGAAAGAAGGAATAGAACTCTTATGGAGATGGTTAGATCAATGATGAGTTATTCGGATTTGCCAGATTCGTTTTGGGGATATGCCTTAGAGACTGCAGCTTATATTTTGAACTTGGTTCCTTCTAAGTCAGTACCTCTTACTCCCACAGAGCTGTGGATTGGACGTAAGCCTAGTCTGAAACATGTTCGCATTTGGGGTAGTCCAGCACATGTGCTGAATGGAAAAGCAGGTAAGTTGGAATCGCGTACAGAAGTACGCTTGTTTGTAGGCTATCCAAGAGGAACGAAAGGAGGTTTATTTTATAGTCCTAAGGATCAGAAGGTCATTGTTAGCACCAATATCCGATTCTTAGAGGAAGACTATGTGATGAACCATAAACCCACAAGTAGAGTTGTTCTAGAAGAACTGAGACGTGAGACACCAAGTACTTCAGTACCAACAGTACAAGAGGATGAACCACAAATAACTGCACAACGTGTCACAAATGTTACACCACAACCGATAGTGCCTCGTCGTAGTGGGAGGGTTGTGATACAAACTGATAGATATATGTTCTTGGGAGAGTCGTCAGACTTCGTCCCTAAGGAACAAGATTATGATCCCTGTACCTACAATGAAGCACTCCAAGATAAAGATGCAGAGTCTTGGTAAAAAGCAATGATATCTGAAATAGAGTCTATGGATTCTAATCAGGTCTAGGAGCTTGTAGAACCACCCATTGGTGTAAAAGCCATTGGATGCAAGTGGGTCTATAAGAGAAAAAGATGATCAGACGGTAAGGTTGAAACCTTTAAAGCTCGGCTTGTAGCAAAAAGTTTTACTCAAAGAGAGGGTATCGATTATGAGGAAACCTTTTCTCCTGTAGCCATGCTTAAGTCTATCCGGATTCTTTTATCTATTGCAGCTCATCTCGATTATGAGATTTGGCAAATAGATGTCAAGACAGCTTTCCTTAATGGAAGTCTTGAGGAAGACATCTATATGAAGCAACCAGACGGGTTCATTGAAAAGGGCCAGGAGCATCTTGTTTGTAAGCCCAAGAAGTCCATTTATGGACTTAAACAAGCTTCCAGATCTTGGAACATATGTTTTGATCAGGTGATAAAATCCTATGGATATGTCAGGATGAATCATGTGTATACAAAAAGTATGACGGAAACGTGGTAGTGTTTCTAGTACTTTATGTGGATGACATCTTGCTCATTGGAAACAATGTGAAGGTGTTATCTGATGTAAGGGTATGGTTATTCAAACAGTTTGATATGAAGGACTTGGGAGAAGTAGGTCACATCCTTGGGATCAAAGTTCTACGAGATCGCAAGAAAAGGATGTTGGACTTATCCCAAGCTTCCTATATCGATACTGTACTAACTCGTTTTAGTATGCAAAATTCTAAAAAAAGGTTTCTTACCTTTTAGACATGGAATTGCTCTATCAAAGGAGCAATGTCCGAGGACACCTAAAGAGATAGAGAACATGAAGACAGTTCCTTATGCTTCAGCAGTAGGAAGCTTAATGTATGCAATGCTATGTACGAGACCAGACATCTGCTTTGCCGTAGGCATGGTCAGCAGATATCAGTCTAACCCAGGACAAGAGCACTGGACTGCCGTAAAGCATATTTTGAAGTACCTGAAAAGGATTAAAGAGTATATGCTAGTTTACCAGGCAGATAGTTTAGTTCCCTTGGGGTATATAGACTCAGATTTTTAGTCAGATAGGGATTCCAGGAAATCTACCTCAGGTTATGTGTTTACTTTGGGAGTTGGAGCCATTGTGTGGAGGAGTATCAAGCAAAAATATATTGCTGATTCCACCATAGAAGTCGAGTATGTGGCAGCCTCTGAGGCAGCTAAAGAAGCGGTTTGGCTCAGAAACTTTCTGTTGGACTTGGATGTGGTACCTAGTTTGCCTAAGTCTATTACACTTTATTGTGATAATAGTGGTGCAGTTGCAAACTCGAAGGAACCACGAGCCCATAAGACTGGCAAACACATTGAGCGCAAGTACCACCTGATACGAGATTTCATAAAGAAAGGAAAAGTTGCTGTGATCAAGATAGCATCAGCCGACAACCTAGCTGATCCCTTTACAAAGAGCTTACCAGCGAAGGCTTTTGATAGTCATGTTGAGGGAATGTGAGTCAGATGTATAGCAGCATGACTTTAAGTATAAGTGGGAGATTTGTAACAGTATACTGAAAAGCAATGCTTTGAGTATAAGTGGAAGATTGTTAGGATTATATACTAAAAGCATCACTTTTTTAGTAACCTTATTTCCTTAAATTTTGAATGAGAATCATATGGGCAAATGTTTACATATTGTATTTGTTGCAAGTGTTAATGTAAATATCTGATATTCTATATTGTAGATAATATGGTGTGTGGTGTCACACAGAAGATCATATTATCAGTTTCCTATGGAGTATATAAATAGTTCACAACCTAGATGGACTTGGACCATCTATTGGAAAGGTTGTAGTATAATCTGGTATTAGTCTATCTTGACTATAGGTTTACACTAGTACATTTTGTGTGTATTGAACATGACCACTTGAGGTTGTTCTCTTTGTACTGACTACATAAGAGAACAAACACCTCTGTTATTATGGATGCTTGTGCTCTTAACCCGGATATAATAACGGACATGTATATGCAGTGTGTATTATTTTGACTCATAAAAGAGTGAGATTCATTATGGATCAATAACCTCTATGAATTGGGTAATAACATTGTATGTATGATGAGATGTTGATTATAAATGGAATCCATGTCCAGATACATCGGATTGATGATGTCCCCTTAAGGAGCTCATAAGGATTATCATGTAAACCCTGCAGGTGGATTATATCCGACATGACAAATAAAGTTGAGCGGTACTACTTAATGATAAAAGATGTCGAATCAATATAGTTGTCAGTAACTTAATTTGATCGACGGACATACGATATCTTAACAAGGGGAGCCAAATGAGCATATAATAAAAGGAGCCCACAAACATAATTTGGGATTAGGGAGGTAGTGCAACAATAGCTCATTAGTGGACCGAGCTATTGTTAATGGGCCTGGATTGTGTGTTCGGGCTGAACACGGGATATCCAGATCCGTTAGGAGGCCTAACCCTAATTTCTCCTCGTGGTCCCTGCCGTAGCCTATATATATCCTCTATTCTCTGGCCGCCATATTACTGATCAAAAATCTGAAACTTTCTCTAAATTCGTGATTCACGTAAGGAGAGAAAGAGAGGGCTGCCAAGGAGAAGAAAAGGTTGGGAGATCGTCGCCCACACGACGTCCAACTCGAGGAAGGAATACGTGCAGAAGATCTTGGGGTCGTCCGCTCGAGGTTGCCAGGAATTACTTGTCTCCTTTCCGTCGCAGGTATAATTCGTGAACCCTAGTTTCGCCTATGAAGGGTTAGAACACGTATTAGATATGTTTAACTTTCTATCGATCAATACGTACACCAAAGGAAGGGTCCTAGGAATCCCCAGTTCCATCAGTTCGAATGCCGCATTGTGCTCGCGCGGGTGGACAGCTACTCCTTCTTTGTGTCGGTTCTGTCTTTTACTGATGAGGAAATGAGGCGTCTTCATCTTGATGGCAGTATCGTGCCCCAGATTTTATCCGAGAAGATGTTATGTTGGTTGCAGAATCAGTCCTGCGCATCTGGTGTACCGCAACCGTAATGTTGCCTTCTTGGAACCTTACTTGCCCAGCCGGTACTCTAGACAATTTGGGTATTGCCAATTGTTTTTAGACAACTTGAGTCCCTGCTTAGGTTATGAGGGCAGCATCCTAGATAGTATTTGGGCCTGGCATTATTACAGTGCTGTCTGTACCCAGACCATCTTTTCTCTTCCTGATACCAGGGGTTTAGTATACATCTCGTACATGGCAGCCCTCTACCATGTCTCCGTAAATTGGCCTCCCCTCGATGCGAGTACAAGTTTTATAATCGGTACTAAGCTGGCGGAAAAGTGCGAGGAGTCCAAAAAGAGGAACAGGGCAGGGAAGACGAAGGCTGTTGAAATCTCTGATTCTAATTTTACTAATACAGAAGAGGAGCATGAGTACAACGATCTGTTGCCTCCTGCAAGTACTCTGGTGACGCGCTTGCCTTCTCCTGTGCCGAGTCCTTCGCCTAAGAGAAGTAAGTGTGAACCTTCTGTTGCTAATTGGCCTCGTTCTCAAAAATGGGTCCTGTTTAAGAATCGAGGTTCTGACCTTACGGGAGAGGGCAGTGATGCCAAAACCCTTCTGGAGGTAAGTTTCATCCCGGCCGACTACCATGTAACTTCTAGTATTTTATCTTATTGTTTCTCTCTTTCTTTCGTACAGGCTTTTGAAGACATAAACCCTCCGGAGCCCGGTGCTGCTTTCGAGACTTCTCCAGTTATGGGCACTCTGGTCGAAGAAGGCGCCAGTTTTACAAAATTAAATATCGAGGCAGCAGGGTCACGATTAGTCGCAACTGACCCAGCTTCACCTCCTTTTGGATTGACCGGGGCTGGAGTGACAGATGTAGGTGATTCGAATATTGCTGCAGAGGAGGATATGGGGGCAGTGGAAGGAATCATGACTGTCCAGAGCGGGTCGCGGTCTCCACCGCCCTCCCCTGGTAAGCTATGTCATATTCTTACCGACGAGGAGGTTCATTCGCTCTTTCTTCATATCCTTCGAGTCAAGCTGATTGTTAGTTGTTCTGGACCTACAGGCCCTGCCTTTCCACTATGATAGTAGATATGACCGCGAAGGAGGGGATAGCGGACGACGTCGGGGCAGACCTCCTGCCGAAGAGAAGAAGTGGACCTCTCCTCCTTCAAATCGAAAAGAACCCTACTGAGCTGAGTTCAGATCCCCTTATACCACCAACGACAGAGGCGGTAGCTCCTATACCAGCATCGATGGGTGCAGGGCTGGTTGAATCTGCCTCTTCCTCGGAGATTGAACTCGCCGCTCTGCCTAGTCTTCTGCTTCTTCAGGTTACGGAAGAGGAGATCACTGCTGTGTGGGAGTCTCATTGCTCAAAATTTGTTTTCCTTTTGACAGGATCATCAAGCTCAAGTGTGCCTCCTTTCCAGACACCTTCAACTTCCTTAGGTGCTATCCCTTCGATACCGTCCTCTCTGGAGAATTTGGACGAATCGTCAAGGGACATAGTCGAGGGCTTTTATCGTCACTTGAAACGGGGGTCAAGGCTGCTTTAAGGAGAGAGACTCCATTTGACGTGGCCCACCACTATGCCCAAGGCCAGATTGCCCTACTGAAGACGCTTCCAGGTGAAGAAGGGGTAGCCGTCCTTCTGGAGCACAAGCTGGCAGAGGCTAATCAGTGCCTAATCCAGTTACAGAAAATGTGGCAAGTCGATGTGTCTGCCATGGTGGAGCAGGAGCATACTTTTCTTGTATCAGTCGTGGAAAAGGTGAAGACTGTTCAAGAGACGACCAAGCCCACCTTGGAAAAGGACCTCCAGAAGTTGTCCCTTAAGTATGACAAGCTGAGCGAGAGATTTGCTTGACTCGTGAGGAGACCATCACTCGTGCTATGGCTGGAACTAACGAGCAGCTCCTCCAGCTCCAAGATAGGCTAACATCTCTGGGGACTAAGCTCCAAGCCACTCGTCAGGAGAGTGAGAAGATCTGGAAGGAGACTGATGAAGTCACACGAGCCTCTGCTGTTTTAGAGGGAGCACTGAAGAAATTAAAAGAAAATTGGCAAGCTCATGCGTATCTGGAGGACGCCGAAAGGTTATCCCAGGAAGCTGAACGTCGAGTCAAACTGAGAATTGAGCGCTCAACCGCGCAGGTGGAGGGCATTCTTATCAAGTTGTGTGTTGCTGGTGAGAAGTGGATTTTACTTTTTCTCCCCTCTCTTTGTCATTTTTCTTCTTTTTTTTTCTTTTTTTTTGTTTTCAGAATATATTCACTCCATTCTGAGGAGCTTGTAATAGCATTTTGATAAAGAATATCGCCTGGGGGGACTTTTTGTGGACCTATTGCCCTTTTGTGCATTTTTAAAAATGTGAGCAAATAGATTTGAAAGATATTTTGTGGACCTACTACTCTTTGATACACCGATGGTACGAGTAATAGATTAGGGTATTTTTTATGGACTTATTACCAACTTTGTGTACTGGCGATGCGAGTACTGATGATAAGTGAGGAGAAAACCAACATATTTACTCAGAGGTAATGAGGACGTAGTAAATATGGGTCGAAAATAGAGCCTCCCTACTCAGAGGTAATGAGGACGTGGTAGGAGTAGGCCAAATGGGGATACACAGAACAACTCAGAGGTGTTATCAATGTGGAAGTTCTATGTATTGGGTGATTTGTCAGTGATGGATAGGAAAACAACTCAGAGGTAATATGGACGTGGTTATTTTTCTCGTCATGGGAATTTTGTGGACCTATTATCCTTTTTGTGCACTGATGGTACGAGCAATAGATTAGGATAAGTTTTATGGACCTATTACCCTTCTGCGCACTGGTGGTGCGAGTAATAGATTTTGAAACAGAACCCAACAGGGGTGATATGGGCGTGATATATGGTAGTCGAAACATCAAAACGAAAGTTCAGAGGTATCAATATACATGACTTGTCACTCGTAGAGATGCAATGCTAGTCCCCTCAGGGGGAAGAACAGAGTGTAAGTTCAGGGGTACCTGATGTGCATAACTCGACACTCTAGGTAGTATACGTTTTTTTCAATCGGCAGCCTCTTATTGATGAGATAAGAAACTCTGTCCATGGGGATTACATCATCAGGAGAGGGACTACCCGTCTGTGCCACCAGGTATTCGACGAGTTCTACGTCCTCTTTGGCTACCCCCTGCGATCCCCAAAGGTTGGGATGCCGTCTTGGGCAACTTGACCACTAAGGGTTGAACTTGCAATATTGGCTTGTCAGAGTATGTCGGATCGGCATTTAGTTGTCAGCTCGTCTTGGAAAGACGGGTGACAATTGGCTCGACAAGGGATTTTGTGTCTTCCGATTGTCTTTGGACGGATTTCGTCAATCGGATCACCATCGGCCCAATGATGGGCTTTGGCTTTTGACTTTGGGAGCGGATGACCATTGGTTTCGACTGTGCAGCCTGGACGAGAGAACCGGGCACCTCTTTATGCAAAGTTGCGACAAGGGGTGCGACTTTGCCTGGTTTACGGGTTTGGAGATGAAATATCAAGGATTCCAATGTGATGGTCTCCAGTTTGTCAGTGATGTATTTCTTGGATTTTTCATATAGACAAGCCTCCGATGAATAATAAGACTCAACCCCTTTGAAGGGATCAATGTTGGCGAATTCAGTCTTCACGAAGCCGTGCCTACTTATATACTTGAAGCACTGGTGAAGAGTGGATGGCACGATCATATAGTCATGTATCCACGAACGTCCCAAGAGGATGTTGTAGGAGGTGTCTGCATATATGACGTAGCAGGTAACTTCCGACTTCAGGTCACCAATCTAGCACTTCAACCGAATCTTCCCTAGGGGATAGCTCCTTTTCGAGTTAAAACCGCAAATGGCAGTGTTGGTCGCTGCTAGCCGGTGCATAGGAATGACAGAAAGTTGGAACAAGCTTTTTGGGATGATGCTTATTGACGATCCAAGGTCGATATGCATCCGATCCACATTGATGTCGCCTATGTATCCAGTGTAGTACAAGGGACGATCATGTAAATTGGACTTAATCAACATGTCCCGTGGAGTAAGTACGATGTTGGGCATTACATCTGTGCTATCGCTGCCCTGTGGATCTGCTGGCGGGTCTTCCCCTGGAGGCTTGACCTGAGCTAGGTAGGCGTCAGCATTTTGGAGTGCTTCGCTTAATGCGACACGAAGATCCTTGGAGAGCCTTAGGAGCTCATATAATGACAACTTTGCTGGCGTATTAGCCAATTGTGCTAATATGTTGAAGTTATAAGGTCTTTCCAGTCCATGATGTACATCATTGCAGAGTGGCCTGTCGAAGCGGGTTTCCTTTGTCTTGGACTTATTCGCCAGTGGAGGCTGAAATGGCCTTGGAACATCAGAGGAAGGCAACGTTGCCGACTGAGGATCTTCAGCTGAACTATCCCGTACAGGCTGGACTTGTGCTCCAGATCGGGTAACAACTGCTGCAGCTTCTTCAGCTTCGGCTAAAATTGTGTGGTAGGCTCTAGGCTTTCTGCCCTTTTTCTTGCTGGTAAGAGATAACACCTCCTGGGTAACTTTGGGCACCAAGTCTGGATGTACCCACATGATCTCTCCTCGCGATGTGGTGAGGGATACCAATCCAGATGTCTTGCTTCGGACGGGTGGAAGATTAGTAACCTCCATCGTTGTCCGAGGGACAGGTATAGTCCCGTCTGGAGTGCTTGTTGGAGAAAAATTGCCAAACTGAATAGACACCATGTTTTTTGCTACGGTAACCTCTTTAAAGTCTATCGACATAGCTTTGGAGTCGATAAGACTCTGAATGTACCACTTCAATTGGAAGAAATCATGAGTGGCATGATGGACATAGCGATGGAAGTGACAATACTTTGGGTCCTCTATTTCTGCTGCTCGGGGCTCGCGCCTTGGTGGGGGGAGCTGGATCCTACCCCCTTGCAAGAGTATATCGAAGATATGTTTGACATGACTATCTTCAAATGAGTAAGTAACCTTGGGCCACGGACCTCCCGTATGTTTTTGTTCGGGTTTCGGAGTCGCATCAGTGACCATGGCATGTTTGCCCTTATTGTCCCGGTTAGTGGTGGCGCCACTGTTGTTGTTACTGAAGGTGGAACCAGGACGTCTGCCCTTATCTTCTCCGTCTGGGATGTGTAATCCCAGATGGCGAGCCTTCTTCAATTTTGCCTCTGCGTTAGAAGCACTTAGATGAAGGTCGTCCAATCCCTGAACTGATCGTCATCCATCCAGAGGCTAATTGCATGGAGCAGCTTCTTCTGGCAGATTTCAATCAAGGAGCTCTCGAGATTGCCTTGGGGCAATCTCATTGCGGTTTGACGGAACCGCTCGATATAGTTTCTCGTTAGCTCCCTCCCTCCCTGAACGACGTCCATGAGAGATGACATCGTTACATCATGCCCCACTTCGTAGGATCTTTCCAAAAATATGTGCTTGAAGCCGTCAAAAGAATGGATGCAATTGTCGAAGAGGTTGCGATACCAGTCGAACACCCTCCAATGCTCTGATGAATAATCGCGTAAAGATGGCGTTGCTATGCGGCAATTGGTCAGTTGTGACTTCAAAGTAAGTCATGTACCGACTAGCAGAGGTTTTTCCATCAAACAAATCGATATGGAACAGCTTGTACCATGGTGGAAAAGGCACATCTCTCCATGCACCAGGATATAGCTATCGTATTCTGAGATCCCAAGAGTAGTCTCGGGTATTGAACATTGCTCGAAGCTCTTGGACATCCCTCTTTGCCTCCTTGGCTTCATCTGCAGCTGAGGAAACAGATGGTCCTAAGGGATCATCACCCAAAGGAGGGGCGGTCGTGTTGGAGTCCGCATTGACTGCGGGTCCCAAGCTTGTTTGTCCAGGCGTCCTTGCTGGTTGAGTTGGCAAGGCGACTTTGATCTCGTCCACGGACTTGACCAAGGACAGGAGCATGGCTTCCAGCACTTCTAGCCGTTATCGGTCAGAAGGCGCTTCAGGATCATCGTCAGCCATAAAGACTGTCCTCACGTGGGTAGAGGTGGAAGGGATTGTAGCAGAGATGCTCTCTGTGTCACACCCCTGTGCCGAGAAATCATCGGGGAATGTCGGAATGTCTTCCTCCTCGGACTCGGAAGGGGTGCTACCCCCTGTGCAGGAAGCCGCATTATCTTGGTGAAGGTGGTGATCTTCAGGGAAATCTGAGTCTGTTGCACAGTTTTGGGGGACCTCTATCCCCTGTATGTGCTCTTGGTATACCGGGTTATCGCATACATTGAGGGGACTGCTACCCCCAGCTTCATCTACTATCAAGGAAGCCGAAGGTGCACCCCCGGGTGCCGGAAGCTTCTTTTTGGATCGAGTGCCTAAATAGACACCCCCTGTGGTTGTCGATGGAAACCTCCCAGATGAGGGTCTCCTTACAATACTGTCTGAGATGGCCGGGCTGGAAGAGCCTATCTTCTTTCCTCCCTTGCTAGGAGGAACCTTTTGAGTTGAATTACAGGAGGCAAAAGGAAAGTCCTCGTCCCCTGAAATTTGTACCTGTTTCTTGAGTTATTGTCGGGCAGGTGCTGGCTGCTGTAGCCGTCGAAAAACTGACTGTCGACCTTCACGTGCTGCTGATTTGTCACAGCAGCAGTTGATGATGACTCGGGTGCAACGACGTCCCGGGAGGGACTCATCGCATGCCAATGCTGCCACCTTGCGTTTGTGAGTAATCACCTCATGCAAGTCGGTAGCAAGCTGATCTACCTTTGCACCAATCTCGTGGACTCGGGTATCCCGAGCACACGGGTGCTTAGGTATCATATTTGCTCCCTGATCCGTGGCTAGTAAAAGCACTTGTTCTGGATAGTTAGAGGGAGATTTTAAAGACCCACCCTGTCTGTTAGCCCTGGAAGACTGGACGCGGGTGGTTCTGTACCACTTTTCATCAGGAGCCCGTATAACAGTCAACGGGGCCCGCTGACAATCAGCAACTTGGACAGTTGACTGGGCTGGTTGGACCCGTACTGCCCTAGACGTTTTTGACTTACCACCCGAAGGTGCATAGTAAAAAATGTCCAAATTGATACATCCCACATTCTCAATGGACTGCATGGCGTTGGGCCCGCATGAGAGGCGGTCGAACACAGAGCTTCTGGTAGGGCCGTATGAGACATCCCGTCTGAGGCCAGGATTGGCTGCCGCATGGACCATCTTCTTGCGGCTAGAGCGGGCTGCCGTATGGACCATCTTTCTGCGGCCAGAGTTGGCTGCAGCATGGATAGACTACCCACCTCCCTTATGCGGCTTCTTCTTTGTCCGTATGGATTTTCCTTGTGCTCCCAAAAACTCAGCATCGTAGTGTTTTCCTTTGCTGGATTTGGGGACAGTGGGGTCCTCCGTGGTCGGAAGCAAAGCTGCAGGAGAGTTTTGGTCACCGTCTTAGGCTGCAGAAGGAGCTTCTTCGAGAACTTGGTCGGGGGCAACAGTTTTGCGTACCGACGTCCTGCGAGTCCTCTTTGAGTTGGCTCACTTCTGAGACGGGCTGGCGCTCCCTTCAGAGAGCATTTCTTCGAAGGCTTGTTGGTCAAAATGAACCACAAGCATTTGCTGCATAGAGCCGATCTTGGATGCGTCAGATTGCGTCACCAACTTCTCATCATAAGAGAAGGACGTCCCCAGCAGAGTTGCCATCGTGTTTGCCACAAAAAAAAAATCAAAGACAGGTATTATAGAATACTGAAATTGATTGCAAACTCGCTTGTACAAAGAAAAGCCTAGAAAGAAATCCTAGGAAACTATCTAAGTACAATTGTTTAGTTTTGATTCTGGGGGGTGACGGTGGAGGCTCGGAAAAATTCTATCAACTCTGCCTTATTCCGTGGACTATCTGACACAGTCTTTAGATCTTGAAGAAATAGCCTTCTTGAAGGTTGCCAGCCTTTTACAGGGTGTGGCCCCCTGCTATTTATAATAGAAGGTATATTGAGCCGTATAGATGGCCTGCGGCCACGTGGCTGATTGGCATGTGAAGACCCGCTCTTTGGCTGCCATCTGTCGATTTGTTAGGATTTTGTTGCAGCAAATCTGGGTAGTTTTAGGACTGGGTCAGATTGCCACGTGTCCTGTCGCGGAGATCATTTTTTAGCCGCATAGATCTCTCAGTTTTCGACCATGTGGGGCCGCATGAGACTCATGCGACTTAGGTCGCAGACTTCCTTAGCCCAGACATAGCTCGAGGATTTAAGCCGCATAGATTCTGTATTTCGGCCGTATAAAGCTCATGCGGCTTGGATCACAGTTACTCTTGGCCGCATGAAGTTCGGAGACTTTGGGGCCGCATATGTCTGAGCCGCATAAGGTTCATGCGACTTAGGGGACACTCCTTCTGGTCGCATGAAGGCGTACGAACCTTGCTTTTGGACGACGTCTCACGTCTAATCTTTTTATCGAAGTGTCAGAGCTGTCATTTTTGTCAGTTTTGACAGGACTTGTAAGATTTATCAGACGAACTGCTCCTCTTGGCCGTATATATTTCTTCTGTAGCTGGTTGTCGACGGGCCGCATAAGGCATTGAATTAGTCATGCGGCTTTCCTTTATGCGGACCTGTTTGGCCCAAAGTACCTATGCGACAATTTGTAATCCGCATGAACTCCATATTTTCCATGCTTCTACAACCTATAACGATCCAGTCAGAAAAGAAGCAAAGTACAATCCTATTGTATTTAATGTAACTTAATACAAAATAAGCTAGATAGTATAGATGCAGTAAAAAATAAAAAAATATGTAGATGAGCCAAAAACAATAAACATATACAAGAAACCACTTGCAAGAACAAAGATAAACAAGACAACTAGCAATGAACATGTACAATAAACCGATAGTATGTTTGAAATTCTTTTTGACGTGTGAACGGCTGGGCTAATACGGCACGTCATACAAGGACTATCATTCAGTATTGCTATGGCTAACCTGTATATGAGGTGTATGACTTAGCTATCATTCAATAACAATATTTGGGTTTGTTCATACATCTATTTAGTATTTTCCCTTTCGACTCACTAAACAGTCAATAATAAGCAATTATACAATCAAGCCTATCGTGTCACAATCGTGTCAAAATTTGGATACTCAATGAAACACAGTAAAAGATAGCATTATAATGTAAGAAGCACATAAAGTAATAGTGTACATGCCTCGATTAAGTTGCAGTTGTTGTGTGACTTGATCATGTTGGCACAAAATAATCACAGATGTCATAAGTATGCAAGACGACCTCTAATGATGGAACAGATTATGCCATTAGGTCCGGAACGGTCCAATTAGCCTAGGATCGATATGAAGTAGTCAGAATAAAAAAAAATAGAAACGTATGACTAGTCATGATCAAGAAAGAAATCGAAGAGAATAAATATATATATATATATAACCATTTTGGAAAATATTTACTATATTCGAAAACTATATAGATAGAAAAGTACTAATATATTCTTGGGCTTATAATCTGTCACGTCCCAGAACCAGAATACTGGAGTACGGGGGACAGACACAGCCAGCTACGTACATTAAAGTGAATCCCACCTCGCAATACGGTCATGGCTGTCTAGATGCATGAGGGTTTACTACAAGCCATTAGTCTCTTAGGGTCAAGAATAAGCCTAGTGTCTCAATCTCAAGCAAGCAAGTAAATGTAACAAGATGATAGATCATCAGACATACAAAGTAAGGCATCCCAAACATTACATATTCAGATGATCATAAAGCTAGTCATACAAAATGTGAAGATTAGCAAGAGTTTAAGTCATACATGATCAACCCTAGGATATGTCAATCATGTTACAGCCATTAGGCAGACAGGAATGTAAATTCAACACGAGCTAACACTTACTCGGTGGCTAAACGGCTCAAAAGAATAATTTTACAATAGAGTGGGAGAGCAAAATAAAATCCACTCGTTGCCAGGATTGTGCCTAGTGTTCAGCATCTGGCTGGAAGGCTGGAAGATCCTCGGGAGCTGCTCTGAAAATTGGCCATACAAAATCAGCTGGGTCAGACCCCAGAAAGAGCAAGTGCCACAAAGTAGGCTTCACTTAAGAACTAAAACCAACATATTAGCACATAAGGACATAAATGAAATAACAAAAGACATGAGTTAGAGAAAATATGGTGATAAACGATAGGATAACTAAAGGACTATTCCGATAACCAAGTTATATCCCATAAACCAAACAAGGACCGGGGTTGTAACGCTTCACCTGAACAGAACTTAGTCGCTAACCAATTATCGATAAAGTAAAGCATACACAAGCATGTCATAAGATAGCCATGTACTGGATCTAGGCAGGACTAGACAAGATGGGACTCCATCCAACATTCACGGCCAAGCAAAGATTACGGCTTGATACTTAAACTAACTAGGGTTATCACAAGCCTAGTTACTAGCAAGATGCAATGAGATATCCCTACGGCCACAAGCCCTGCAGACTATCCAGGTTATCCAGACGCAAGGTTCATGCTAAGAGTTATCATGACTTGTTAGGTGACTTGAGTGCAACACATGACAGTGTGTATAGTAATCATTTCATGAAGTGCCCCACATGACAGTGAGCTGGAAATGTGCCCTACTCGTCGGTAGGCTACAAGTCCATCAGAGAAGGCACCCAGATAACGGGATTGCTTGTAGCCAGAATAC
Organism: Iris pallida; assembly: GCA_029216955.1. Taxonomy (NCBI): domain Eukaryota; kingdom Viridiplantae; phylum Streptophyta; class Magnoliopsida; order Asparagales; family Iridaceae; genus Iris; species Iris pallida. The sequence goes on from JANAVB010015199.1 coordinate 4,162,278, forward strand.
CTCTCTATATGAACTACTTGATCAATCTACTCATTAACCTAGTCTGATTTAGTATGAATCCCTGACCGTGGTAACCAGGGATACAAGTCTTAGATATGATGCGAGACAAGACTGGTAGCTTATACAAGCACATTCAATACAATCACCTACGGTGTCATTATGAGATTTTACGTAGCATGTCGAGATAGCCGTCGCAACATCATTTAAGATTTTTATGTCAGGTTTACTTATCAAGAGTGCGCCACGACGGGCCACTATTATCATGCCAATGTTGCTTGTCAAGAGTGCGCCACGGCGGGCCACTATCATGTCATGTTACTTGTTACTTGGTAAGAGTGTGCCTTAACAGGCCACTATCGTGTTCTATCCTTATATTATCATGAGTGAGAGAAACTTGCATAAAATAGCTAGTAACATATTCTTGAAGCTAAGGAAAAGATCTACAACTTTTATGTTTGGAGTTGGAAGAAATTCTGGCCATAATTCAGCCAAATAGGACATAAAACAGCCAAAAACAGCCAAAATAGGCACTATGTGGCACTATGCAAGCCATGCGGCACTATTCATTCCTGCGACACTATGCATCCATGCGATACTATGCAAGCCATACGGCACTATTTATTCCTGCGGCACTATTCATTCATGCGGTACTATGCATCCATGCGACACTATTCATTTCTGCGGCACTATGCATCCATGCGGCACTATGCAAGCCATGCAACACTATTCATTCCTGCGGTACTATTCATCCATGTGGCACTATACAAGCCATGCGGCACTATTCATTCTTGTGGCACTATGCATCCATGCGGCACTATGCGAGCCATACAGCACTATTCATCCTGCGACATTATTCATTCCTACGACACTATGCATCTATGCGACACTATGCAAGTCATACAACACTATTCATTCCTGCGACACTATGTAAGCCATGCGGCATTATGCATCCATGCGATACTATTCATGTGGCACTATTCATCGTTCCTGCCAGATTAAGGACAGATGAACTAGAAAATGTCCAAATCTTATTTTGGCCATAACTTTCTCAAAATAAGTCGAAATCTAACTTTTCAAAGGTCCATTCTGGGTAAAATTAAATTCTCTACAACATAGAATAATCAAAACTTGAAAATAATAAAATTTGGTAGATCAAAACCCAAGAAAATCGAAAAGGCTATAAACTTAGATCTACAAAAATCTATCCATCAAACCCAAAAATGTCAAGTTCTAAAGAGCCTTAAAATCAAGTAAGGAAGATAATGGAACAATAAAACTTGAGATCCATCATGAAGCAAGTTGCACTTGCCTAGGACTTGGTAGGTGGGAGGAGTAAATGAAGAAGATGAAGAAGTAAATGAAGAAGTGAATGAGGAGAGAGAGAGAGAGAAAAAGTTGGGTTATATATCAACCCTCTCCATCTCAAACCAAGCCAAGCCAAGTCAAATTGAACCACCAATCAAATAAACCAAGTCAAGATTAAACCAAGACTAGGCTAAGCAAAATAAGTCTAACTATGGTCCACCTGATAAATGCCAGAAATCTCGTATACGCATACGAAAATACGTATAACGGAAAATGGGTGTGACATAATCCCATCTTGAAATCACATATAGCGTACATACTATATTTTAGTCATAATATAATTTAGAAAACTATTATAGAAAATACTCATTATATTTGGAAACTGTATCGTAATAGTCAAGATAAAATTTATAACCTATTTTTAGAAAATAACTATGATGCTCGAAAACATATTCTAGTTAAATATTTGAAAATATAGAAACAATGTTTTAAAGTCAAAAGTATAGTTTTATAAAATACTATGATAATATTTGTAGGCCAAAAACTATATTTCAAATAGACAACTTAATATAATATAGAGAAAAGTTTGAAGTTCAACCCACTATTAAAATCCAAAATAATAATAATAATATTATTATTATTTAATTCTAAAATAAATTACTTAAAAACTAATTTAACCTAATAATAATCTGAAATATAAATCAAATAAGGAAAATTGGTCATAGAAAGTCATATTTTCAATTTTGAAAACGGTGGCAAGCAAAACGAGGCGTGCCGTTGACTAACTAGTCAAACGTTATAAACTCAAGATTTTGAAAGTGTCTTCGTAGATTTCAGGACCACAAGTGCGCTGGAATCGACCGTGCTGCAAATTCACGCTTTGGTCAAAAGATATCGCCGTTATGACTAACCGTGACCAAATCAGTAATTTATCGATCAAATCTGAGTTTAACTTAATCAATAAAATAAAAAACGAACTTCTAAAATTCTGCAAAAATTTTATGACGAAGATCGTCATGTTTCCTTTCCAAAACTTCAAACGGATCGCAAATCGAAGTTTGAGATCTCCCGAAATCTTGAAAACTGTATAGCATGTCGAGTTTTGGACAAACGACACTCAAATAATTTTTCAGACATTCACAAACAAAATATCAGTAATTAAAATATATATTCTAAAATCTGACCTCAAGATGATTCCAACAAAAAAATGGCACATAAAAAGAGGTTGTAGTTGTCCGCAATCGCTCCGTGAAATCGAAAGTCTCGAAGGATCAATCTCCTTAAAAATCGACCAAAAGAAAATAGGGTTTTTAAAATTCTGTAATCATTATATATATATATATATATATATATATATATATATATATATATATATATATATATATATATATATGTTGGATTTCGGTTTGTTTGGATAACTCCGATATATGAACTCGAGCCCAACTCGATTTTTGATCGGAATTAAATATTTTAACTGAAACCTGAATATCTTCAATCATAATCCAACCCATTAACAAATTTATTTGATTAGGTTTGTGGGTTCGTGTTTAGTCCGTACGAGTTGCACCCCTAACTAGTCTCCATGGGAGTGACGGAAAATGTGTACTACTCTCCAAGCGATTTGCTACTGTGGCAGTTTTGACACTTGTAACCTCCCTGGTGCATTCCCCTATGCAACAATAAATAGCACACGACGACAAATATCATTACAGTACCGTAGCAGGCATACTAGAACAACATACAAATACTAGGAAAGTGGCTTACAATAACACTAGTTTTATAAACAAATTTTCGATGTTCAACAACTGGCCTATGGGTTCGTATTGTTTAGAACAATGTTCTAGGAATATCAAGGTTTTGTTGCACGCACATAAAATTTTATTGCATGCACATTTGAGTCCATCCAGATAATAAAAAATATAATTAAATTTAATAAAATATTGTACCCATTAAAATAATTTTTTACTTTTGATTAGTTATATTTTTAAAAAAAATTATTTTCACATTTTTACCATTTTAAAATTGTATAATACTATTATAATTAAAAACGTAGTGGGAGTTTTTGTCTTTATTTCCCTTTAAACAAAGCATGAGCGAAATATTGCTCAGTTCAAACGTAACTATATCATGGGTCTCTCTATAAGAAGTTTTTGGATCTGCCCTGTATCTTCGCCTGATCTTTTCTTATTACTCACTATATATTGCTGTGGTCTATAATTGAAAAATTTTAAGCGACAACGTCTCTAAAATATTAGTAGAAGAAAATAATGGAATAGGACTAAATTCGAGCTTGGAAAAAAAAAACCCACTGATTAATTCATTGTTGTACAGTTTATTAATCAGCACAAACAAAAATTAATAGCAAGATTCTCTAATTGGTCAAAAATTCTCCTATAAAACCACCTATAACAATAGAAGAAAGGTGGTAAAATAAAAGAAAATTGTGCTCTAGCTTAGCTTTGTAACCAAGATGAAGACTTCAGCTACTCCCGTCCTTCGAGTGGTTGACGTCATTGTTGTTCTCGGTACCATCTTATTGTTCTATTTCACCTCAGCTTCGGCTCGTGATTTGAAAGGCACACTAATGCGAAGCACCGGTAGCATTACAAGGAAGGACGTACCTGAAATGTTGCCAACAGGAGTGCATGTTCATAGGGTACTTAAAAGGATTTATGCCCCTGGTCCTCCTCCTCCTTGGTATTGATGTATTGCCTTCTCTTTCTCCTCGTCGATGATGTTCCTTGATGTAGTGTTTACTTTTTAAATCAGGCATTAATATATGGAGCAAACGTGTTTGGTGTTCCAAAATAAACAATGAATGGATCTACAGGTTGACTTTCAGTGATCGATGAACATTGTGAAACCTAACATGCAGTAGCTATACAGTTTACTGACCATCTCATTATCTCCAAACAACTGTATTAGGCTTTATTATTCATGTCTTTTAGGCCTCCTATCTCCAACTTTCACCATTTTAAATGAAATAAATAGTACGTCCCCGTGACTCACCATCAGAATCTTATATCTGGTCTAGTTACTGTAAGATATAGGAGTCGACCAATCTGACGATGATACTAACTTAGGTTAGGCAGTGACTCACCATCAGGGCCAGACTTTATATGAGGCCCATGGCACTCGTCTCAGGCCCAAAAATTATATATATATATATATATATATATATATATATATATATATATATAACATTGTCCATTGCAATTGGACCCAACCGAATTCCGTTTGTGTTTAGCAAAGCAAATCAATAAATCACTTCAAGGCCTTTTAACATAAGGAATAGTTTATTGGAATATTTTATTAGGATTGCCGGCCGGTTGTACTCGACTTTGAGTTGAGTTTTAACCATTTTTTATATATTCAAAAGAGACTCATTCTCATTGTCGGCTCCTAGTCCTGGAGGCTAAAAAATCTAGGAAGAAATGCTTCCTTTGCTCCTCCACGACGGGTCAGGTTTTTTGTAAAATTAATATATATTTTTTATAGTTTTTGATAAGTTTGTTACACACCTATCAGACCTTAAAAGCTTTCCTCCATTCTTGATGCTTCAGTACTTTTTAGCTAATAGTTATTAATATTAAAATGCATCATTCGAAGAATGAGACAATTTGATGAGATCGACAATGAAGAGGTAATCCAATCAGCTAAAGCATCTTTCAAAGTTAATTACTTCCTCTTTATAATTTATCAAGCTCTTTTTTCACTTTAAACTCGATTTGAACAATTTCAAAAATATGAAGAAACATTTTGGTTTTTGTTTAGTTTGGAGAGGTTAAAGTCTGTTGGTGATGATAATCTATTGAGCTCTTGTACCAATCTTCAAAATTCTTTAGTATATGACAGACGCTCTGATATTGATGGATCAGATTTATTTTTAGAACTGAAGTTCTTGACACACTCATTACCAGGAGAAGCAAAAAAAAGCAATTGATGTGCTAAATTATTTGAAAAAAAATGGATGGCAGTTATCCAAATTCCTATATTGCTTACCGAATTTTGCTGACTATACTGGTTAATCAAAACTTATCTTTGGTCAACTATGTCGCAAGAGATTGAATGTCTTGGCAATGTTATCCATCGAAAAAAAATGGTTGAGAAAGTTAATTATGCAAACTTAATTAGTACTGTTGCATCAAAAGACAGTAAGACGAGTAATATTTAAGTGACTGTACGCACTGAGGAAATGTTTGATGGCATAACTTGTTTTTATTTTTATTACCATTATGAAATATCTCAATCATTTTCAGCTTTTATTTATTTATTTATCTGGAGTATAAATTATATTCTTTTGGGGTTTGGAACATCTTCAGTTTTATTAATATATCATTATAACATATATTCTTTTGGATATTAAATTTTGTTTATTATTTTTTTTTCTTGAATTTTGTGTTGAAAATACTACTGTATCATTATCAATAAAAATAATAATATAATATGAACATTAAACTTTTAGGGCACTACTTTTAGAGTTCGTCCCAGATCTCAAAAATCTGAAGTACGACACTGCTCACCATCAGAAGGAAGCAACTTTAAGTGTCGTTCCATCGAAAAAGAGTCATATATGCTAAGAAAGTATATACTTCAGTGGAGAGGAACGAGATACTTCAGTACCAAGGAAGTATTGGAGTTTACCAAGATTTTTGATAAAAAAACCTTGATTCATGGCGTGACGTTAAAGGGGAGATAGAGGATACATCATTTTCAGTGATAATGATGTCGTCAACGTAAACAAGAACGAGAATGAAGATATTAGAAGAGTTGTAGGTAAAAAATGAATAGTCAGCCCCCCGAGATTGCATGAACCTTCGTCAATGACTGCTAAAGATAGTTTTGTAAACTATGGGCGAGATGCTTGTTTCTAACCATAGAGGAATTTATTAAGACGATATACCCGAGAGCCCCCTTTCTTTTGAAAACCTGGTGGGATGCACATGTACACTTCTTCAGAGAAGTCTCATTGTAAGAATGCGTTGTTGACATCAAATTGTTGAAGCGACCATTGTTTGACTGCAGCAATAATCGATGCCTTCCTATTGGATGTAGCCTTTGGCAACAAGTTCGGCTTTGTACTGTTCGATAGACCATCAGATCGAAACTTTATTTTTTTATATCCATTTACAACCAACTACTTTCTTTCCTGGTGGAAGATGAGTTATTGTCCGGGTTGTTTGTTTCCAAATCTTGAATTTCTTTCGTCATGGCATATATCTTTCCAATGAGTAGAGTTCATCGCCTCATTCAATGCATGTGGTTCATCAGAGTTGATTATAAAAGAAAATCACTTTATGAGAGGAAGAAAATGTCACAAAAGGAAGGAAGTATTGAGCGAATATTGAGAAGATGTTGTACAAGTATTGAATGAACAATCATAGTCAGCGAGCCATTATGGAGCACGATGAGAACGAACTGGTCGTATAGGTGGGGATAAATAGGTTTAGAAGGAGCAGCTACTAATGATGGAGAAGAGGTTACAGATGGAAGTGAAGGTGATGAAGAATTTGAGCATATTGTAAAAGAAGGCGGAGTAGGTGTGTGCGATTTTTCATTTGAAGTAAAAATATGATGATTTGGTGATGATCCCATAGAGGTATGTAGATGAGACGAACCGAAATCCATAGGAAAAAATGGACTGGATTTAGAAATGAGTTCAACATTATTACCTACTTTGAAATGAGTAGAATCTCCATAGTAATGTTCTGGAGGATCATTGGAGAGGAGAAAGTCATGTTGAGGTGGTAGTGCATCATGAAATGGAAACGTATTCTCATGAAAAGGAAACGTAGTCTCATGAAAGACTACATCTCGTGAGATAAATGTTGTTTTCGTTTCAAGGTCTAATGTCTTGTACCCTTTATGGTTAAAGGGATACCCAAGGAAGACGCCTGATCGAGCGCGATGATCAAATTTGTTTGTGATAGAGAAATTTTTGGCATAGCATAAGCACCCAATTATCTTGAGATTTTTGTAGTCGGGAGTGCTGCCAATAAAGACCTCATGAGGAGAACGATGAGATAGTAAAGGAGTCGGCATCTTATTTATAAGATAAATGGTTGTGAAAATATACTCTCCCTAATGTTCGAGGATCATACCAATTACAAGTTCAAGATTTGAACTATCAATTCAAACCTCCAACTCATCCATATCAATCATTATGGATAAGGAGGATATTTTTTTATTATATTATTGTTATCTTAGATTATTTTGTTTTATCTTTATTGTTGCTAAATTTCTTATAAAGAAGAAGGTCATCAATGTAATCGATGTAGTTGAGGTTTTTAACCACCTCCATATGTTGATTTTGAGATTTTCATCTACATATTTCTTTTCTTTTTTCTTTTTCTTCTACTTGGTATCAGAGCAGGTTGTGATCATTCGACACAACATTGTTTTTTTCCAAATACATCACACCAAATCCAAACAACCCCCACACAAAATTCAATCCAAACACTGATGCATCAAACCAAATCCAAACAATCCTAAATACCAAATCAAAACAATCCCAAATCCCATTAATACGAGAAATTCTGTACCAAAACCAGATCCAAACAATCCCACTAATGCATCATACCAAATTCAAACAACCCAACACTCCAAATCCAAAAGAAGATCTGATCCTCTTCTTCGTGGGTAGAATCGGAATATTTTCTGAAGAAACTTTCAGATGCGTGATTGACTTACACACAGCCAAGCAAATACCAGAAAAAATAAAGGATATGAAAGATGGTGGATGAACTTGATGCTCTCTCTTCAACAAGCCCAAGATGCTCTCTCTATCTCTCTCAAACAAGCCCAAGATGGTGGATGAACTGCTCTGGAATTATTACGCGATAAACTGTGCATGGACACCACGCGCAGTTTGAGGGAAGATGTTAGAGGATCATACCAATTACAAGTTCAAGATTTGAACTTATCAATTCAAGCCTCCAACTCATTCATATCAATCATTATGGATAAGGAGGTTATTTCTTAATTATATTTATTTTAGATTATTTTATTTTATCTTTATTGTTACTAAATTTTTTATAAATAAGAAGGTCATCAATGTAATCGACGTGGTTGAGGTTTTTAACACACCTCCATATGTTGATTTTGAGATTTCCATCTACCTTTTTTTCGTTTTTTCTTCTCCTAATAGTCGATTGGTAAGTTACATTGAAATCAAAGAGCACGAGCCACATTGAGTAAATGTCGGTGCTTGCTTTCCACTACCCTATTTTGTTGAGGCATGAAAATGCAACTTCATTGATGATGTATACTATTATCACGGAACCAAGATTGAAAATGATTGGACAAGAACTACGTCCTATTATCCATTCTTATTATCTGTAGAATGGAAGATAAAAATGGAAGGAACCAGTTGAGATGCTTGTGACATGTTTAGAGTATTGAGTGAAAACAAAAGAACAAGAAAAACTTGAAAATTTTAATATTTCACTTTTGGAATTCATTAAATATAACCAGGTACAACACGAAAAATCATCTACTATAGTAAGAAAATATCTAGCTCCATTAGAACTTGGGGTAAAGAATAATGGTCCCCAAATGTCACAATGGAGAAGTTTAAAAGAACAAATAGATGAAATATAACTTTTATTAAACACATATCTGGTTTGTTTTGCCATTGGGCATACATTACAATGGAAATCGAATTTGGAATTAATGAAATCAAATGAACGATAAAGAGATTTAAATTTGTCTAGACTAGAATGTCCAAGACGATAATGCCAAACATCTATTAGCATTTTATTTACTAAATTAATACTAAGGGACACCTAAAGCTTGTGGAGACCAACAACACGTTCACCTCTACCAATCACTTGATTCATAATGGGGTCCCGAAACACAAAAGATGTGGATGGAACATTGTTATACAATTCAAATTTTTTGTTAATTGAGTGATAGAATTAAATTAAAATGAAACATGGTATATGATAAAAATTAATCACAATGAGAGATGGTGAGAACGTAACATCACTAATATGCGTCACAATGGCAGTGGAGCCATCTGGGAGTTGAACATTGACTGGACGGTCAATGGATTGATATAAAAAAAGGAAGATAAATAGCAACAAATGTGGTGAATAGCACCACTATCTATATAGCAATTAAGGAGGTGCTGGAGTCCAGTCTGGATTTGGTAACACCATATTTGTAGAATCAAAGTTTAGTTAAATATTTGATTTGATTAGATTTGGATGTACATAATTGGTGTTATACTATTTTAGATATAATATAATTCTTATTTTAGGGCTCCTATGTTGGAAATCCTATTATGGTCTAAAATAGGACATTGTTGGAATATTTTAGGTATAATAGGATTCTAATTTTATTCCTATTTAGAAAATCCTATTATGATCTAGAATAGAATTTCCTCATCCTATATATGGGGTGAGGGTGGAGGCACAAAGCATAACACAAAGGTGAGATTCGGGATGCTTATCCACAGGAGATCTAAGAGAAAGTTTGCACTTTGCTCTTAGGACTTCGTCATACAAGATAGAAGGAAGAAGAGATCTAATCGCGGACTTGTCAACTTCGGTTAGGAAAATTACAATGGGTTGGTGAGTAATTTCATTATAATCTCTGTATTTTTTCTTGAGTGTGGTGAGTGGGTTGAACCTATTAGGACAAAGGGTTCAACATTATTTTTGTCAATCTTTTAATTTTATCTGAGTTATAGAGATTGGGATTTGTCCATGTGACGTAGTAACCGCCATATACTTGTCTTTATCTGTGCTTAGTGTCCATTAGACGGGGGTTGGTTATTTCAGGTGGGTTGGCCTAAGTTTTCGCTGCGGCAATGTCTCAGACTCGGTAGCGGAGCGTAGGAGGGCATGTCTGATTCCCAACATTTGCTATCAAAGCTTTTAAGATTCTGGCAATCATGTCTACAAAGCAGATGAACACTCGTATGATCACCCTCATAGGGAAAAATTGGGCAATTTGGAAGCAAAGGATGGAGGATCTACTCTGGTGCAAGGACTTGCATGGTCTATTGGAGGGCGACAGCGCGAAGTCGTCGAACAAAGCTCCTGAAGACTGGAAATTACTAGATTGAAAAGTCGTTGGATTCATCCGCCAATGACTCAGTGTTTCACCACGTGTCCATAGAGAGTTTGAAAAAAGCATTATGAAAGAAGCTGCATGCGTTATAGGAAAGAAAGATGGCTGACAACAAGGCATTTTTTATTCGCCAACTCGTCAACTCGAAGTACACGGAGGGTGCCTTAGTGGCACAACATCTGAAAGAAGTTCAGGATATCATCAATCAGTTGTGTGCGATGAAGATGGTAATTGAAAATAAGCTTCAGGCCCTACTGCTTTTGAGTTCTCTAGCGAAAAGCTAGGAGACGTTGGTGATGTCGATGAGAAACTCTGTACCGGATGGAGTAGGCATGATGAAGGTAGTCAAAATAGCTTGTTAAATAAGGAGATCTGGTGTAAGCAGGTTGAATCGTCGCAGGAGTCCGCTCTGGTGGTTTTCTACGGGAAGAAAAGAATCAAGTCACAAGCGAAAACATGTGGGAGTTTTTGGGACCTTACGATTGTGGACCGCAAGAAGGACTGCTATTAGTATGGCAAAATAGGTTATATTAAAAGGAACTGCATGAAGCTCAAGGCTGAAAAGGCCAAAGACAAGGACGATCATGAGGATCTCACAGCAAAATGAGATATCATCATCACAGCGACCGACGCAGAAGAATCTTGTAGCAGGTGTCATGATGGTGGCTGGATCATGGATACGGGGGTGTCATATCAAGCGACTCCGTAGAGGAGGATCTTCACGTTATACCATGGTAGCAAGTTTGTACATGTGAAGATGGGCGACAAGGGGGCTACTGCAGTTGTAGGCATCGATGATGTGCATTTGATAATAGAGTTTGGTGAGAAGCTCATCCTCAAGGGTGTGCAACATGTACCGAGTTTACGCTACAACTTGGTTTCGGTAGGGAGGCTGGCAGATGATGGTAGTCGTAGTTCGTTTGGGGACAAAGATTGGATGCTTATGAAGGGTTCCCAACAGCTGGCTCGAGGAGTTTTGTGTTGTGGCATGTACATGCTCAAGCTACTGAGTTGTACAGACAAGCCATAGACATCGGATAGAGGCTCAAGGGGTGTTTGACAGGAGTTGGATCATCGAGAACATGCTGAGGAAGGTCTTCGAGATAGTTTGAGGGTTGCGAAGGATTCAGTTCGTCGAGACAAAGCAAAGAATGAAGGTGATTCAAAGATTGAGGGTCAGTTTGTCGGCCCATGATCGTTGGTCGGTCTCTAAGTGAGGGTTGCTCTACAGATTCGGTTTTAGCGACGGGTGGTTTGCCAATGCTTCACAGAGCGACATTGGTTTTAGCAGTTCGAAACCAACAAGGAGATCAAGGTTTCAACAAACTCAATCTGAGATAGGTGCATCTCCATTCACACAGTTTATGAGGAGCTGTAGGTCATCGACGGCGTGTATGGTACATGATGTTCTGCTCGAGGATACATGTGTACGGAAGATCTTTAGTGTCGGACACGAAGGTGGTTAGGTTCATGTGTTCGGATCTCAGGAGGACCGCACCATCCGCTTGGTTGGGCCAACTAAGTGTGAAGAAGCTCGACAGAACGGTAGCACATTATGGTTGAAGACGAAAGTCGGGGACAGGAAGCCGAGACATACGGTGAGCTGATCATCAGGGACTTCGGTCTTGATCGTGTTATTGATATCGGCAAAATTCCAGTGGTACATAAGGTACTACGTATGGCAGCTAGCGTCGACGTGACGGTCAATAAGCTAGAGATGATTGAAGATATAAAACAGCTTGGGGGATCGTAGATCAGTAGCATGGGAGAGCAAAAACACTATCACGAGGCGGTACGCATAGGGTCTAGTTGAGGAGACATGGGGTTAACACCCTCTCATCAGACTGGATGGAAGATTGTTGGAATCCACTCTGGATTTGGTAACAACAAATTTGTGGAATCCAAATTTAGTTAAATATCTATTGATTATATTTGGATGTCCATAATTGGTGTTGTACTATTTTAGATATAATAGTGTTCTTATTTTAGGGATCCTATTTAGGAAATCCTATTATGATCTAAAATAAGATATTAATGAAATATTTTAGGTATAATAGGATTCCAATTTTATTCCTATTTAGGAAATTCTATTATGACCTAGAATATAATTCTCATCCTATATATATGGGGTGAGGGTGAAGGCACAAAGTTGAGGTTTGGGATGCTCGTCCATAGGAGATCTAAGAAAAATTTTGCACTTTGCTCTTAGAACTTTGCAATACAAGACAGAATAAAGGAGAGATCTAATCAGAGACTCATCAACTTCGCTTAGGAAAATTGCTACGGGTTGGTGAGTGATTTCATTGTAATTTCTGTGTTTCTTCTTGGGTGTGGTGAAGGGGTTAAAACTATTAGGGCAAAGGGTTCAATATTATTTTTGTCAATCTTGTAATTTCATCTGAGTTATAGAGATTGGGATTTGTCTAGGTGACGTAGTCATCGCCATATACTTGTCTTTATCTGTGCTTGGTGTCCGTTAGACAGGGGTTGGTTATTTCAGGTGGGTTGGCCTACGTTTCTGCCGTAACAACGTCTTAGACTCGGTATCGGAGCGCAAGAGGGCAGGTTCGATTCCCAACAGGAGGAAAAGAGATATCAGTACCTACGAGGCTTATCCTTGGAATAGATTCGCCATCATTTGTTGGTGGGTTGATGAGTGCAAGGAGACAATGATACTGGTTGGACGTCAACATAGGTGGAGGTTGAGGTTCAGCAGCAGCTGGTTGAGTTGGGTAGGCGTTCTCATGAATGACGACAGCAGCAGCACGACCGTCAATAGGACAGTTTGAAGTAAAATCATAAATCTAATAACAAGTAGCCTGTGTATGACCATATTTGTTACAATGCTCAGAAAATTGTTGTTGCCGCCTGTTTTCAGTGAAATAAGAAGGCTGGACTTGAAGTATAGTGGAATCAATAGTAGGCATGGAACTATTGTTGCTAAATTGTTGAACCTCTTCCTTCTTGACTAAGTCGAACATCCTTTCTACAAGTGCAGTTGGTTCGATTAAAAGGATTTGACTGTGGACATTTGCAAAGCGATCATAGAGACCTTGCAAGAATTTCGTGGCTCTGTCACATGCCTAGTGTTTCATCATGAGCTTACTTGCACCGCAAATACATGGTTCAACAGGGATGATGGAATCAAACTCATCCCATAATGATTTAAGACGAGTGTAGTAAACAATGATCGATAAATCCTCTTATTTAAGGTTAGAAATAGACGTTTTTAATTGATATAACTTAGAAGCATTGGACTGCAAAAATATACCTTTAAATCTTTCTAAATAGTGTATGCACAATTTGTATATAGACAACTATAATGAATCTCGGTGTGGACTGAGTTGAGTATCCAACCAACGATAAGATCATCGAAGCACTTCCAACAACTAAGTTCGGTGGGATCAGTTGGTTGTGGTAAAGAGCCATCAATTAAAGCAAGCTTTCCTTTCGCATTGAGGGCCTTTGAAATGTCGCATTCCCAAGATGCGTAGTTGTCCCCTTAGAGAAGAGGAGAGTAGAAGATTATTGCTGGACTTTCAGAAGGGTGGTTGAGATAAGGATCCACCATTGCAAACACTGGAGCAGGACGTGGAGGAGAAGTTGGAAGAGTAACCATGAATGAAGTTTGCTCTAATACCATGTTAATATTAAGAATAGAGAAGATTGATTTTGTTTTTTTACACTCAGCGTGAGATAGAATATAATTTGTATATATATATATATATATATATATATATATATATATATATATATATATATATATATATATATATATATATATAATATATATATAATATATATATATATATATATATTATATATATATAATTTGTATATATATATATAATATATATATATATATATATATATATATATATATATATATATATATATATAATATATATATATATATATATATATATATATATATATATATATAAATGTTACATGATTTGAAACTAAACGATAATTATAAAATCAAAATCTTAACTAAAAGAACAAACTAAACCTATCAAGATGTAACAAAAAAACTCAGAATTCAAACTAACAAAATATAATCCTATCCAATATCAAATCAAAATTCAAACTAACAAAATATAATCCTATCCAATATTTGACTTGGTCTTCTGTATAGAGAACATTATATCTCTACTAAAATTAACCTTGGGAGCAGTTCGAGCTTGTAGCGCTGCCTGATCCACCATCTTGTCTATGTTCAATCTCGACGAAAAAGGAGCAATATGTAGAGGAGAGGATGGTTTCTGCTTCTCTTTTTCCTCCTTGGAACATGAATTCCTTTTCGAACATGAACCTTTTCGGCAAAAAAATTATCAAGATCATCATCCAGGGACATACTCCACAACTCTCCCTTCCTCCCTGACTGGCAGACCGAGAGTGCAATGGGCTATTTAATTTAGTTCTAGCACTTAAAAAACACAATTTATTCCATAATTCGAGCAAATTAAACAAATAAGAAGGTAAATTTGTAAACTTTTCCTATCACCTGAATTTGCATTGGTGGTCGGACCAACCTTGGCGACCTTTAACCATAATGGGGCCAAACTGGGCTCACTCCTCCATATCCCAAACTCAAGCTAATGACAAATGTTGCTAAATCATTCAACAAAATTTTCCAAAAAAATTCAGCAAGAATTCAGAAGAAATCAAGATGGGCTTCTTATAAAACCCTAGAAAAATATATAGGAGGAGACATCCTGGGAGACATCTATAGTGGGGAACTTAAGGGGTTAGGAGGGAAACTAATTAAGAGGCCAAATATTAGAGTGAGGATTTATGAGGGAAATAAATTAGAAAACAAAATATTAAGACGAAAAGGAACATTACCCTTCTTCTTCTTCTTCTTCTTCTTCTTCTTCTTCTTCTTCTTCTTCTTCTTCTTCCTTCTAAAGGGGTAACCTGACGTTTTTATAGTTGCATATATTCAACATTCTTGACCAAGCGCCCATAAATTCCTTAACATTTAATAGCAAACGCCTTGTATTTTTCAACATTTATTGTCAAACATCGGTGTATCATTTCTAAGCTGACTTGACCGTAAATACAAGAAAAAAATGTCGGAAAAGCCCCACATATTCGAGTTGTGAGCAAACGTTGGTATTTCCTTGACATTTAAAAGAAAATGTCAATATTTTTTTACTGTTTATTGAAGAACGTTGGTATATCATGCCTTAGCTGACTTTGTCATAAACATTACAAAAAGAATAGCTAGAAAAGCCCTATTTTCTAGTAGTGAGTGTATAGTATATCAAGAAATTTTTGGATAACAATGTGTATAATTATATCGCCAATATTAATCACGTAAATACATTATATGAGAAGCAAGAATCCTTGTATATGAAGAAGGTTGGGATCAATAAATTATTTTTGATCTAACAGATAATGGGTCTTAACTACAAGGATGGTTCGTCTATTACGAATTACTTGAGTGAGTTTCAGTGCGTATTTGACATGTTATCCATGATAGGAGTAATGTTCGACGATGAGGTACATGGACTTTGCTTGCTATGTATATTGCCAGACTCATAGAAACCATACAAATGTCGCTTCTACTCCATAAGGGATGGTAAGTCTGGAGCTTTTCAAGAGCAGGGTATTGAGTGAAGAGATGCGAAGAAAATCTTAATGCACTTCATCTACAACTTATTCAGAGGCACTTGTTTCACATAGTTGATATAGGAGTAAAAGTTAGGGTCCTGAGAGTGGCAGATACAAGAACATAGAAAAGCCCAAGATTAGTATGAGGATTTGAATGTTCCTACCGTGGCAAGAAGGACCATGTTAAGCAAAACTATTTCGCTTAGAAGAGAGAGAACAAGGGCGACAAGGGGAAACAAAGTGAGAACACAATAACAATTGACTTAGCATATGGAGGCGATATCATTATTATAACTGATGAGGTTATTAAGGAACTTGCCTGCTATGAAAATATTTGGTCGGTGGACTCAGGGGCTCCGGCGCACGTATCTTATAACATGGAACAGTTGGCTGTATTCACAATAAAAGACTATAGAATATTGAAGATGGGCAATAGGAATATGTAAAAGTTGTTTTTATAGGATATATGCATTTAAAGACTTTTCAGAAGAATTATTATGCTCAAAGGTGTACAAATGTCCCCGATATCCATTTCAACCTGGTGTCGGTTGGAAGGGTGGGTGATGAAGGATTCTTAAATATCTTTGGAACTATACTTTGTAGTTTTTTACAGATTCTTTGTCGATTGCAAGAGGAAGCAAGTAGTTAGCTTTATACTATATAAAATAAAGCACATAGGGGGATCGTTAGTTAAACACCGTCAATGATGCGTCTACCGAGTTGTTGCACATGCGGCTTAGCTATTCAACGAGAAAAGAATGAGATATTTGTTGAACATAAAATTGATTCCATGGATGATATATACATAACTAGAGAGATTCACTCATTGTATGGCTTGAAAGCAGAATATGGTGTCTTGCAAAGTCACGCTTCTTCAAAGAAGTTGACGTTGCTCGAGTTTATTCACTCGGATGTTTGTTGTCTAATTAAGATAAAATCAATTGGTGGTGCTTCTTCTTATATAACTTTTATTGATGATTATTCTAGAAAACTTTGTCTCTATGTTATAAAGACCAAGGATCAAGTGTTGCCTTTTAAGGAGTTTTAGACCTCAGTTGAAAGGAAGACAGACAAGAAGTTAAAGTGTGTTCAGTCCAACAATGGTGGAAAATACATTGGTCTTTTTGATGCTTATTAAAAAAACAAGGGATTAAACATTAGAAGTTTTTCCAAAGTTGTCTCAGCTCAGTATCATATTGGAGCATATAAACATGAAACTGATGGAGAGGGTTAGGTATTTGCTCTCAAATGAAAACTTACCAAACAATTATCGGAGTAAGACTCTTAATACTGCTACTTATGTTACGAATTTATCTTCTAGTATTCCTTTGTAGTATAATGTGCCTGATAAAGTATGGTATAAAAAAAAGTCATCGTACAATATCTGTAGGAACGAATCGTAAAGCGTAATAATCTAGAGGGGGTGAATAGAGTAAGCAACGAAAAATAGCTAATTAAAAAGTTAGCAGTAAGATCACAGAGAATGTATATATCACAAGTAAATAAATGTAAAGACGGATATCAGAAAGCAAACAAAAAGACGATGATGTATACTAGTTTCACTCTTGTGAGGACTATTCCAGTCAGAAGAACTCTAGCTTCCAGTTGAATCCACTATTGGAAAATACTACAAGTTTTTATACGAAGTCCTTGCAACTTCTATAAACACGAGCTTTGATACGAAGTACTCGACCAACTTCAATTGTAAAGTTTTTTTCTTCAATCAAATCTCTGATTACAATCACTCTGAAACTTCTAGATCGTACCGTACTGACAAATCGACTAGAGGATTGTAACTGGCTTGGGATTTGAAAATAAATAGCTCAGAATACTTTAGAAGAACTTATTAAGCTTAGAGAGAAGAGATGAAAAAGTGAATGAGTGAGTTGAAATGAATGAAATCCTTTTCTATTTATAGGTTTTCCAAAGTCAAAATTCTGACAGAATTTGGGCAGAATTTGGGCAGAGTTCTATGATAAAATCTCGGCAAGTAGCCATTGCATCCGTAACTGCAGGGAGACCAAGTTTAAAATCCAACGGAAAGTAGGCAAATTTTGGCCGAATTCTGGACGAATTCTCCTAGTCTGATTTTTGATTTTCTGGCCATTAAAAAGTAGATTTTAGGTTTTGGCTTTTTAGAAAAAGTTTAAGTAGTTAGGATCTTTTGTAAAATGGGTGTTTTTCAAAACATAGGATATTTTTAAAACGTTTTGGGGTATCCTACTTGCCAGTACGACTCGCTGTACAATGTATTCCTAGAATCAATAAATGTGAAAATTATATTGCATAAGGAAATATAGACTCATACGATAAAATTAGCTTCGGTCTTGAACAGATAGGTAAACTACAAGAATAAGGGCTTTTCTTGACGGTGATTCTCCGTCAAGAAATGGGTATCTTGACGGTTGCGGATCCGTCAAGTAGGCCGGAGTCAAGAAAAGGGCCCCCCTTTCTTGACGGTCGATGGAAGGGCTTTTCTTGACGGCTTTTTGCCGTCATATGAAGTACTTTTCTTGACTGTTTTTAGCCGTCAAGATAGCAGTTTTTAGAAATCGTCAATGTAGGCAAATACTTTTCTTGACTCCGGCCTAGATAACGGTTATTAGCCGTCAAGAAAAGCATTTATTCACAGGCTTTTATGCAGCATGATTTGAATTAAAATTGATGTTTGACAACCGTCAAGAGAAGCTATCCAAAGTACCGTCAAGAGAAGCTATCCAAAATTCTATCAAGAATTATATATAATATTAGTCAAACACACATAATATCAATCCAGAAGCTACACACATCAAATTACTATAAAACTCAAATTTCATATTAACAAACTGTATTGTTCATATATACAACAAAAACTTTCAATACATATCCCACCATATGCATTCTTCACTTGTCCAACCACAACATAATCCAATTAACCACAAAGTACACATATCCTACATTTGCTGTTTCCATACCACTTAAACTTCTAAACCACAAACATCCATCACTTGTCACCACAAAACATAATCCAACTATACAAAATGAAACCAAAAAAGTAGCAAACCAGATCAGAGCACAGCCCTCACATATCCACTCATCAACTCCAACTGCCAGAATCCCACAGCCAGCTAGCTAACTGTCTGTAACAGAAACCTGTAACAAAAATCCAATGTATCAGACAATATAAATAGAGGTAATGAGAAAAGAAAGACATGGAAAAAGTATGGAATTACTTAGCTTTAGTTCATTAGTTTCTTGTATAGCTTTTCTTTAGATGTATGTAAACCTTCTTTCTAGCAATTCAATAAATCCCATTTATGTTTTACCCCATTAGTAGCAGTCCAAGAACACAATATATCCAGAGTTTTGATTACATTCACCATCTGAATCATGGGCACCCAAGCTTCACTCAAGGACATGTGTTAACCCAGCAACCTAACCATCAACCAAGAGTAGCACGAGAGCCACTATCAGTTGGGATAAATTTTTCTCCATTAAATTCATTATTTGGGAATGTAACCACTGGACATGCTTCATTTGGGATTCCATCAGCACAATACCCATTGAATGCTTCATTTGAGACCCATCAGCTCAACAGCATACATGTTATGAAGGAATTCCTGCATACACTAACCCAATAACTGCACATGTGGGTCATTTGAATTCCCTAAACCTTGCACAGATAGGATCAATTCCTGCACAGTTTGAACCCAACCCTTACTTATATGTTCAGACACCACAAGAGTCTCCACAGCAGGTATCTCAAGGATTTCACCCAATTGGAGTATCAGAAAAGCCACATACAGGGTATGCACAGATAGGTGTCAGTAGTCCAGCCATGCATACCTATGTGCAAACACCACAAGAATCTCAAATACTAGCTAAGTTATCAACATTATATGGAGTTATGAAACAACCTGCATCTACAATTGTACTGATATTAGTCACTTGAATAAGTTGAGAAATGCAACTTAGATGGAAAAAAGGTGAACACCTGATATTTTAACTATAGTGCTCTTAAATTTCAAGTATCACATAAGACACATATATTTTACTTTAATTTAATAGGCCTTTACTAGTTTGTTTACTAGAAAAGACCCTGGTACCTCTTCAACATCTAGGTTTGAAGTCAAACTTACTCTCACAATAAGACTTTAGAATTTATCTATTTAATCAATATTTTAACTCTGCAGTCCCAATAGAATCATTGCCAGCAAAATAAACTATTACTAGAGATGGTTGCACTGGTGCATCCTAGGCAATGAAGGTAGATATGATAAGTGAATTAAATTACTAGGCTGTGTTTGATTGGGCTTTTTTCCATGGACACAAATAAGGAGGTACACGATACATGACACTACACCTACTTTGCCTTGTCATAGTATACACTATAGTGTTTGTGTGGCGTCTGATATGTGTCTGACATGGGTAGATTAGTTGTGTTGGATGGTTTACTTGCCTATAATCCTGATTCTTCTTCATAAAGAAACAAGGTTTAGTATAATTTTTTTAGTAATTTTTTTATTTGTTTCTTGTCTTTACATGTCTATCTTATTTTCTGAATCCAAAGTCTTAAATATGCATAAGATGACTCAAGTAAAAACTGATATGACACATCTTCTTATATGTATCGTATCGGATCAACCAATACATGACGAATGTACAATACTAGCAACATAGGTTGCAGGTTATATGGCTACAGTTAGATGGCTATGTGAAATTGAAGGCAAAGTGTAGCTATTAGCTGCTCGACAAACCAGTCATACATAGCTTTGGAGATGTAGGGAAATATTCTGAAACAACAGAAACTCTGAGAAATTTAATCAAACTATGCATACTCCCTTATGACAGGGAACATTATATCTGGAGAAAGAAAAAGAAGGAAGAAAGAAGAATCGAAAAAGTGTGTGCGCCTCTGCACGCAATCGATCAGTCAGTTTTGGACCCTCTAATGTCGATTCAAAGATCAATTTTAACCAATACTTAAAGCTTTATTAATATGCCAATGAAGTATGTTAACTTCCAAAGTAAACGTCTAGCATCATATCATTCACACCTACTTAGGACTTTACAGTTTGTTGCCATCAAGTTGAAGCTCCAATAGAATAATTTAGGTAGAGGGAAGCAAAGGAATTCACCTTTGAAAAAAATTGTCGATTACTTGAACTGAGCGCCTCTAGTTCCAACCAATATATCCTCACACCAATATGTTAGCCTGTAGCATATAAAAATAAAAATATCGAATTAGCCAAGCATTTTTTAGAGATGTATTGAAATTCAAAAGTTAAGAATAAAGGATAAACATTAGGTTAGCAATTAGCAGGAAAAAATCGAAGCTCAAACCAGGAATCTCATGAAATGTTAAAATAATATAGCTGCTTGAATTTGGAAACCAGTTGGAGGATTCTTGGTAGATTTTTTTAAGAATATATAATCTACCCTTATATTACTCATCTTCCAGTGTTTTTTACCCAAATGAAAAGTTACTCCTAAGAAAATTTGTTTGACAAGTAAAAGACACTTGTTATAAAAGAGCCTTTGATAATGGTAACAGGTTAAAGAATATGAAGTAGCTCGAAATTGCAAATCAAAGTAGCATGTTGTGTAGAAATAAGTTTTTAGTGCTATCAAGCTAGAGAATTTTGAGTGCCACTTCTATCAACAAAAGAGTGCACACTAGACAATTCAGGTTGTATTGAAGCAGGATTATCAAAAACTAAGAAGCACGGACACCACACCATAGCCATTCCAAAATTCAGGTTGTATTGAAACAGAACAATGTTTTCATGTGATAATAAGATGTCACAATAAGAAATCATCACAAGAATAAATTTAGCGGTCCGAATCGACATGGTATGATCCAGATTCATAGTGCCTGATCGACATGGTAGAAGCATTCCAGTTCATAGTGCCTGATCAACATACTACCTGATCGACATGGTATGATCCAGTTCATAGTGCCTGATCAACATGGTATGATCCAGATTACTAAATTTAGCCGTCCGAATCAATTATTGAAATATATAAAGACAGGGCATATGTATTCAAATAGGTAACTGAACATCAATGAAGGAAAAGACTGATACTCAAGAATGTTAGGACTAAATCAATATATCCTAAAGGATTGTAATAAATATATCCTGATGTTCTGCAAGAGATAGAAAAGCTACAAGAAACCTAAAGCAATAGAAAATTAATAGACATACAAAGCGGCTCAGGTTTGTCCTTCTATCATACATGGTACTGAAGGTGAAAGCAATATAAAATTTCTTCTCTCTCTCTCTCTCGACAAATGGCTGCAAGTGGTAGCCATCCAAAGTTGCCTCGCCAAGCTTGAGAAGTCTGAATTAGGCTATGAACTGATCTGAGGATATCAGACCTAGTCTGAAACCATGGGCATATTAAAATCATCATCGCCTCTTTTGTACATCCAAAGGGAACAAGCTCACTTGCAACATTATACAAGAACATCCTCACACGTAGATGCAAAATTCAAATATAGGATAAAGGAACTAGAACACCATGCCATGGTGGAGCTTTCACGACATTTGAGTTAAGCGAAGACTTGGTATGGCATAGGTGCATCATTATGAAGGTTAATGATATCAAAAACTGAAAGAGGTGGACAGATGGTTAAAATATGTCTGAACTTATTACTGAACAAAGGGGAGTTAAGACCAAAGTCTGAACAAATGCCCTTGTTGTCTCTCAAAGAGGAGAAAAAATGAAGAACCATTTATTTCTATATGGTCTGTATTCAAAGCAAATAAGAATGTAAAGTAAAGCAGAGCATCGTGTCAGAACCTTTTCATATAATACTAATTTAAATTTTAAAATGTATTCTAGAACAGGAACAAAATTCAGAGTGGGAGAATTTATTGTAGGGAGAAAATTTACCCAAATTCTTGCACAAAATATGCTAGAGCGACTGGCACATTTGTGGTAATATATAGAGAACTCGACGTTTTAAAATGCACCCTAGGTCATTTGATCTTTGGAAGATCACCCCATTGTATAAACAAATCCATAAATTAATCCAAACCGACATGATAACATAGATTAGGTTTTTAGATCCCCAATCAAGAACGCGGAACCACCAATAACTAGAATTAGGGTTTCCAGAACCAAATCAAAATCCAGAAACAGCAAGCATAACATCACAAATCATCAAGAACATCTCCTAAGTGTAGGAGGTGTAGATCCTACTCATCACAGACACCTATAAACCCTAGGGACGGAATTACCCAAGAAATGGAATACTTAGCTCAGGATTAGCCATCAGATCGAGATCAAAACCTCTAGTAGTGTCCTCGACGAGTCCAGAACCCAGATTGTGTCCCAAAGTTCGAGACACGAATCGCTCGTCTCCGACTTCAGTCTTAGAGCCTCCACCAGATCTAGGGTTAGGGTTAAGATCTACCAAGGACTGTACGCGTGGCGGCGCCAGAAGAGAAGAAGTCGATGGAGAGGGGTGGTGTGGAATAGAAGTCTTCAAAACCCTAGCTAAGGTTCCTTCATATGAAATAGAGAGAGGGGAGAAGCAATTGGATCGGGATAAATATAGAAAAGATTGAAGAATAATTACCAAAATGGCACATGA
This sequence comes from Iris pallida, assembly GCA_029216955.1. Taxonomy (NCBI): domain Eukaryota; kingdom Viridiplantae; phylum Streptophyta; class Magnoliopsida; order Asparagales; family Iridaceae; genus Iris; species Iris pallida. The sequence goes on from JANAVB010015199.1 coordinate 4,185,856, forward strand.
ATTCTCCTTTAGAACCGTCACGAAATATAAAACGTTTGAAAAAATTACCAAAATGGCAGCTGAAAAAATCCTGCCAAGTTTTTCACACATACATTACTTGACGGTTATCACCAAACCGTCAATAAATAAATTGCTGTTTCTTGACGGATCATTCGAAACCGTCAACATACGTGGTATAAAATTGCTAATTTAACAAATAAAAGGGCATCTCTTGACGTAAGCCTAAATACGTCAAGAAAACCACTATTGTTGACGGCTTTTGACGGCCGTCAACTTATAAACCGTCAAGAATCGTCACTTTGCTTGTAGTAGTAGCAGTTCTTTGGCAGTTGTCTAAGTGTCCAAATAGCCCATATATCGAGACAGAGTTTGATTAATTATTAAAATCAGATTCGACCATGACCAATGGGCCAACAATCTTTCCCATTTTGATAATTGACAAATCTTGACCGATATAACATCTTGATCTTTTAGAATTAAAAACAATCAAAATATTATACTGTACTGTCCTGAAAAAAATTCTTGTATCCTGCAAAAGATGTTAGATCCTATTTCTTTCCCGTTGTTACTTAGCAAAATAATTACAAAGAGAGAAGCTTCCCCACAATTCATGCATAAGGAACAAAAGTTGAAGAAATACAAAAATAATATGGATAAACAAATATTTCACAGACAATTTATAAGATGAAGCAGAAAGAGATAGTGCTATAAAAAGAAATGAGGAATAATGCTAAACTGAAATAAAATATGCTAAGCAAAGCATAAAACATATGTTCAAAATACATCATCTCAGTCAACACAGTCTCAGTGCAAAATAAAAATAAAAGTACTAAATGATATCTTGGAATGTCGGAGCATTTCTAAGTAAACATGGACAAAATAAAAGTCTCACTAAGTGACATCTAGACAAAATACATCACGTCTAGATCACATATCATCTAAGTCATTATCGTCAGCAGTGCCAGCAGTGCCAGCAATACCACCATGTCCAGATGGACCAGCTCCAGAAGTGCCAGCTCCAGAAGGGTGTGGAGTAGCACCAGAACCACGGTACCAATCATATGCATTATCGGGCTAAAAGAAAGTATGGACCGCCTCATCCTCATAATGGTAGCCTGAAACAACTGGATCTCTAGGAAGAGAACTGGCAGAATGTCTAGTCTGAGCGAAACGAAGGTCGACAAAAGACTTGGCAAGAGCCTAAAACTGACTCACATCACGGAACTCGCGTTCCCTGGATGTGTCAGTGATAAACGTACGCAGATCCGGAAGATGCTGATGGATCGATATCCTCAAATGACATAGGGTAATCCTGGAGAGGTGGAGCAGGAGCAGTAGGAGGAGCGGCTGTGCTACGACGTGACAGCTGAAGATACTTGGGCTCAGACTCAAGAGCATAAGTGGATAAGTCAATATCAAAATGCTGGAAGATGAGAGAGATAATCATCGCATAAGAGAGGTTGTGATCTCTTCCGCGACAACGACCCATCATCTGAATAATAGTCTCGGGAACCGAAAATGAAATTCCCTTGCGAATATAATAGAGGGCAGAAAGTTCAAGGGTAGTGACATCATCTTTTGAAGTAGATTACGGTAAAATAGTGGAATAAATGATGCAGTACAACTCATAGTTGAATAAGTTCAAGTTTGCAGCCTTGAACTAGCCATAACGAACACGGGCAGGAGAACAAAGTTCGTTCTTGAAACATATAAGAGTCGTGCCATCAGAGAAATCAAACTCAGTGATACCATCAAGCAGGGCACCTTCGTTAGGAACACTAAGGATTTTTGCTAGAATGGTATCATTGAACTCGATGTTGATACCTCCGACACGGGTTCTAATGTCAAAAGTGTCCAATATGAAGTTGCAATTGAATAATCTAATAGCATTAGTAGCTTTAGGGAATTTCTGGATGACAAGTTTGTGTAATCCTAATGTCTCAAACAATTGACGATGTTCAAGAAATACAGTCCATTTAATCGGGGCTCCGGTACATATGTTACGCATCGCAAAACGGCGTACCGTAACAAAGATTGATCATGAGTTTCAAAGTATGACTCATTGAACGCATCGTCGGCCGATTGGACCGGGAAAAAGAGTGAATCCTCTTGTGAATTCGAAGACGAAGCCTCTTCACTGGCTTGGGTCTTATTCCTCTTGGAGAATCCAAAGTTTGGATGGAAATCTCCAAGTAAATTAGGAGCAAAAGCTTGGAGAAGAACTAGGGTTTGGAGAGGGGCTCGGGCGGCAACTGCTGTGAATAGAGGAGTTTGGAGGAGATGAGAAGAAGGGGGCCTCGGGTTCTGACTTAAAACACAACATCACCAACAGAACTCTGGCCGAACTCGGGCCGAATTTTGGCCGAGTTCGCTAGGGGTTCTTTTGATAAATTTGTTTAAAAAAATTTGTAGGCCACTTTCTTTTCATCAACTCTTTCAATTATTTTATTCCAAGTTTAGTTATTTTAGATTTCAAATAGTATAATTAATATTATTTTATAAACTAAATTTTGTTACATAGTAACTATTTCACATTAGCTGTAGGGGTACTGTCCCAGCTAACGGGAGTTCACCGGGGAACAATTAAATTCCGCTTTGCTTCGACCGTAGTCGTGGTGACAGACAGACCCTTTGTAGGCTTGTCTCAAAAACAATTTTTGAGTATTGAAAAATAATCTAAAAGACAAGATTAATTAATACTATTGATATCTAAAATTCCTAATTCTCGACGTAAATAATTGAAACGATCTTCCGCTAATGGTTTTGTAAAGATATCAGCTAGTTGATTCTCTGTGTCTACATATACAAGGTTTATATATCCATTTTGTTGATGATCTTTAAGAAAATGATGTCGAATCTCGATATGCTTAGTGCGAGAGTGACATATTGGATTCTTAGTCAAATTTATAGTACTAGTGTTGTCACAGAAAATGGGTATGTGTGTGTAAAGTAAAACAAAGTCTTCTAAGTTTTGCTTCATCCATAAAATTTGTGCACAACAACGTGCTGCGGTGATATATTTAGCCTCAGTCGTTGATAATGTGACAAAATTTTTTTCTTGCTAAACCAAGAGACTAGAGCTTTGCCTAGGAAATGACATGTGTCGCTGGTACTTTTTTATCCACTTTGCATCCAGTAAAATCAGCATCCGAGTAACCGGTTAGGTCAAACGAAGTGGTTTTGGGATATCATAAGCCGACAGAAGAAGTACCTTTAAGGTATCGGAAGATACGCTTAACCGCGCACAAATGTGATTCCTTAGGGTTAGCTTGAAAATGTGCACACAAGCAAACGCTAAACATTATATTTGGTCGACTAGCAGTTAAATAAAGTAAACTACCAATCAAACCTTGATACTTAAGTATGTCGACCGGTTTGTCTTGTTCATCAATATCAAGATTGGTTGAAGTTGTCATCAGAGTGCCAAGTGGTTTGACTGTTTCCAGATCGAACTTCTTCAATAAATCTTTTGTGTACTTGGCTTGATTAATGAACGTCCTATTGTTGGTTTGTTTGATTTGCAGTCCGAGAAAGAATTTCAGTTCTCCCATCATGCTAATCTCAAACTCATTCTGTATAAACTTTAAAAATTTTTGACAGAGAGATTCATCAGTAGATCCAAAAATGATATCATCTACATAAATTTGAATTAAAAGAAGATTTCCATTAAAAGATTTTATAAACAGTGTAGTATCAACCTTGCCTTTTATAAAATCGTTGTCAAGTAAAAAAGAGCTTAGACGATCATACCAAGCACGAGGGGCTTGTTTCAAATCGTATAAGGCTTTTTTCAACTTGAAAACATAATCAGGATTTTTGAAATCGGTAAAACCTGGAGGTTGAGCTACATAAACTTCTTTTTTTATAAAACCATTCAAAAATGCACTCTTGACATCTATTTGAAATAATTTAAAGTTATAAAAGTATACAAATGCACATAGCATGCGAATGGATTCTAATCTCGCAACTGGGGCATAGGTTTCATCATAGTCGGTACCTTCTTCTTGATTGTATCCTTGAGCTACGAGTCGAGCCTTATTATGAGTCACTAAACCATTCTCATTCAGTTTATTTTGAAATACCCAGTAGGTGCCAATGAACGGATGATCAATGGGCTTGGAAACAAGTTTCCAAACTTGATTCCGTTCAAATTGGTTCAATTCCTCTTGTATAACATCTAACCAAAAATTATTACTACATGCTTCTTCAATATTTTTGGGTTCAAATTGGTTCAATTCTTCACGAAACACTTGTAATCATATTGTAGAATCAAAGAAATTATGGCACGATTCTTCACGAAACACTTGCTATCAAACTGCCGGTATTGAAAATGAAAAATGTACTTTCCTATGTAATTCTACTTAGCCTATGCAAAACAATGAATGAATCAATTTACGTTTATCGCAACGATATGGCTAAGTGAGTAAATCGACTAAGTTCAAAAGAAAGGCTGAGTTTCGCACATAAAATAGAAAGGATAAGGTTCTAGAAAAGAGATAGCAATTTTTAAGACTATGCAAAACGGTCATTGGACAACTTGTCGACAAGATGTAGTTTCCTCAAACGGTTGCCTAGGGCAAGGAACCGATTCGGCCTGGGAGGAACGTGTATAGCAAGCGCCAGCCTTACGTTGGTGTGGGTTATTCGAGAACTTTCGTACAGGGCTCGCTACCCGCCGCGAAAGGCTCGCCGTCTAACCCAGCTATAGTCTGTGATGGCTTGACCTTGGCAAAAACCTTTATACCCTTTTCACTGCTTAACTAATGCACGTGACATGAGATGAATATGATAGCTGCTTAATGTATACAATTTTATATGCTTGATTCAAAATATGTTAACATACAAATCGATCATGATGGTTAGAAAGACCACAGAAATAGCTAGCTAACATGTTTATAAAACTGTTTGGATCAAATGTAGAGCTTGGATTTTAATTAGCCATTCGTCAGTATATGTGATCTTACTGATTCTCGCTCCTTGCAAGTCCCGTGAATCAAGAAGGACGTGCCAACTAGCTCGGTGACGTTCGTGATTTTGAAGCTTCGGTCGCGCATCGAAGACTTTCCCCGCAACTCCACTTTTGAAGACTCTCAACGGTCCAAGAAAGATGGCTTAGCGTCCCTCCATTCTAGGACACTGGAATACTCTATTGTAAATTGAGGGATGTGTACAATGTATGGAACGGCTATCTCATCGGTACTCTTTTGTAATCAAGTTATGTTGTAGCCCGCGCGGCATGAGTCTTGTACTGAAGTCTGTAAATGATGTCCATTATCAATAAAGATCAAAGTTCTCTTTACTTAATGTGTGATTCAATTTGTCTGCTTACTCTCTTAGATCTTGTGTTTCGGATTACCTTATGACTATGCCTTGTGCGATCGTAAATTAGGTTAGAACGGCATCACGTCCGGGGGACGACTAACGATTCGACAGAACCGGGGTGTGACATAATGGTATCAGAGCACGGCTTTACGTCCTTGGCCTCGAGTGTCGAGTTTCTAGTCATAAACTATTGACCTCGTGTCGATGACATGAGTTATTCCATACGCTGAACCCAGGGCATTTTCTGAAACTATCGAGAGTTGCCTTTCTTTTCCCTGCAGTTGCAGAAGTTCGGGCAGATGATGAGATGAGTGCTTCCAACGGCTCGAGTAGTTCCAGCACCGAGCATTCCATCAACCCTATGGAGATGACGCCTACCGTAGCCGGATCTTTCGGTGACCCGATACAGCAGATGATGCAGATGCTCGAAATACAACAACGCCAAAATGAGCTCCATCGTCAGCAGGCGGAAGCCCGTCAGACCCAGTTCGAGAATTGGTTCGAGGCTTAATTCAAGCAATAGCAGCAGCAGCTGAATACACTCCAATAAATCGTACAATCGGTCATAGCCAACAACAATTCAACGATGACGCCTGTCGTGATCGAGCCTCCGGTTCGATCCAACGAAGCTGAACCGGAGGCGCCCGTGCTCTCACCTGCAGCACCGAGAAGTTCTAACTTCGACGTGTCAAAATTTATAAAAAGTTGTCGCACTTTCTTCAACAGTACAGAAGATCCCTCCGTGGTGGTCCACTGGTTGGAGGAGGTGGAAGGCAAGTTTGAACTTCTGGGTGTCGAAGATTCAAAAAAAGTTGCGTGTGCTCAACTCCTACTATGAATGAACGCGCACGATTGGTGGACCGTACAAAAATAGGAAATTCGACATGAAGACGAGTCGACGGCGATCTCATGGACCACATTCAGAAATATATTCGAGACTGAATATCTTTCTGCAGCCGTGCGACAGGAAAAAGAAAATGAATTTATGCAGTTGAGGCAAGAGAATATGACAGTATGACAATATACGACCGAACTCAACAAACTAGCCAAATTTGCTGGAGCATATCTACCTACAACTGTAAGTCGAGCTCGACGATTCGAAGTGGGCCTGTGTTCCTCTATTCGTGCCCATATTTTGGTACCTGAATACAAAACCATGGGCGAGGCACTCAACCATGCCCTCCCTCTGGAGTCCGATTATCCTCCTGCTACTACTGGCATTATTTACTTTAATAACAAACGCTATAGTAATACGGGAGGCAACTATGCCCACAAGCGTCAAAATTACGACAACGGGGATGGAAACCAGACAAACGATCGAATAGTCTGTAATTTCTGCCACAAGGAGGGGCACGTGGCCAACTAGTGCCGATTGAAGAATGGCGCAAGCATTGGGTGTGGATGAACGGACCACATTGAACGCAACTGTCCGTAGAAGCCGAACTAGCGCCCCTAACAACATCATCAGAACCGAGGCCAAGCACCTCATACTCTACAGACCGCACAATAGAATGGCCAAGACCGTCGCCCCAATGCTCATGGCCTTGTCTACGCCATGACTCGAGATGAAGCATTCGCATCTGACATAGTCGTGACAGGTATACTGCAATTCAATAATAAACCTGCTCGTGTATTATTTGATTCAGGTGCCACGTATAGTTTTATATCGGCGGACTTCACCGTCGAGCACAAATTTCTTCTAAAACTACTGGGTCTCGATCTTACTATTAATGTACCCTCGGGCATGTCTCTACTTGTAAATTTAGTTTGCGAAGACGGAATCATCTGTATAGGTGGTCAAAAGATCAGTCTTGATGCGATAGTTCTAGATATTAAGGACTACGATATCATTCTGGGGATGGATTAGCTCGGTCTGTACAATACAACCATAGATTGTGCTGAAAAGAAGGTTACATTATGTATACCTAGAGTGCCTGAATTCTGCTATTCGTGTGGTGAGTCATCGTCGACCTGCATGGTGATCTCCGCAATATCTGCTCGAGGGATACTGCATTCCGGGTGCAAAGGCTACCTAGCGTCCGTTAGAGACATGCAACAGGATAGTACAAACGCGGGTCAGACCGACGTTGTGGCAGAATTCCCAGATGTGTTCCCGGACGAACTGCCCGATATGCCACTGAATCGAGAGATTGAGTTCACTATTGATACATCCTCCGATACCCGACCAATCTCTAAAGCACCGTACAGAATGGCCCCTGCAGAGCTTAAAGAACTCAAAGTACAGTTGCAAGACTTGCTCGACAAGGGATTCATACGACCCAACGTCTCGCCATGGGGAGCGCCCGTACTGTTCGTAAAAAAAAGGATCGTTCACTGCGTCTTTGTATCGATTGCCACGAGCTGAATAAAGACAACGTCCGGAACAAATATCCTCTGCCCCGTATAATAGATCTGTTTGATCAACTGTAAGAAGCTAAGGTGTTCTCTAAAATTGATCTGCGCTTGGGTTACTATCAACTCAAGATCAAGCCGGATGATGTGCCGAAGTCTGCATTTCGCATTCGATACGGCCATTACAAATTTCTGGTAATGCCGTTCGGCCTAACGAACGCCCCAGTTGCTTTCATGGATTTAATGAATCGGGTGTTTTGACCATTCCTCGACAAGTTTGTAGTAGTCTTTATCGACGATACACTGGTCTACTCGAAGAATAGCCAACAACACATTGAGCATCTACGGTCCGTGCTTCAGACCCTTCAAAAAAATCAGTTATATACGAAGCGAAGCAAATGTGAATTTTGGTTGAGCAGCGTCGTATTCCTCGGAGACATCATTTTTGCTGAAGGTATCGCAGTCGACACCCCAAAAAAAGTTGAAGCCATTGTCGATTGGAAACGACCAGCATCCGTCGGCGAGATTCAAAGTTTCCTTGGCTTAGCGGGATACTACCGATGCTTCGTGAAAGACTTTACGAAAATTGCATCTCCTCTGACTCACCTCACCCAGAAAGGAGTCACATTTGAATGGTCAGACGACTGTAAAGCTCCCTTCCAAGAATTAAAGCAACGACTCATCTCGGCCCCGATACTCGTACTTCCAGAAGGGACTGAGGGTTTTCAGATATTCAGCGACGTGTCCGGTCAGGGCTTGGGGTGTGTGCTGATGCAGCAGAATAAGGTGATATCTTTTGCTTTTCGACGGCGAAAGCCGTACGAGAAGAACTACCATACTCATGACCTGGAGTTAGCGGCGATTGTGTTCTCGTTGAAATTATGGCATCACTATCTTTATGGCGTGGTGTGCACAATCTATATCGATCACAAGAGCCTCAAGTATCTATTTACGTAGAAGGAACTGAACTTGCAGCAAAGGTGTTGGCTTTAACTGATCAAAGATTACGACTTGACTATTGACTATACGCGAGAAAGGAAAATGTTGTGGCAGACGTTCTCACTACTAAAATAAAGCAAATTAGCGATGTCCAGATACGTCACTAATTAAGGAAAATACGTCGCTAAACGTAATTAGCGACGACTTTAGCGACGAAAGATGAAGGTCGCGAAAAAACTAGTCGCAGATGACTAATTCGTCGCCCTCCGTCGCTATTTGCAACGTCACCCCAATGTCGCTGGGTCGTCGCAAAATTAGCGATGGATGGCGACGAATTTGAACGTCGCCAAATTAGCGACGTAGTGCGACTACGTAGCGACGTTATTTCTTTTTATGTGATGACATGGCATGCCTGCCACGTCAGCAGGGTAGCGACGTACATCGACCGAATTAGCGACGTCAACTCTCAGCCATGTCAGCTATTGAGCGACGGATAGAGACATGACAGCTCTAATTAGCGACTTCTGGATACGTCGCTATACGTCGCAGAACATCGCTATACGTCGCAGATATTATGAAAAAAATTTAAAAAAATATGTTTGGTATTTTTGTTATGCTGTGTCTGTGTTTACACAGACACACATCATCACAAAAATACCAAACATATTTTTTTAAAATTTGGACAGCACCTCCTTTGTATATCAGATCATCGCTTATAACCCAGCGTAGGTATATTTGACATCCCCGTCGCAGATATCACAAACATACATGTCCAAGTAAATACCATACATGTACTCAATAAAAATACCAACAAAGTAAATATCACAAACATACATGTCCAACAAACATACATGTCCATAATGGAGGGCAAATAAGAATGAAAATTAGTGTACAGAACGGTCAATGGGCCCATAGGGCCAATACATACAAAGATGATAAAAAAATTTACTGGATCACTAAGGACCCCTGCCGCACATCTGAGATAACATGTACTCATACTGTTCCTGTGTGAGCTGTACCGTAGGGGCAGTAGGAGGCAGTACAATGTCTGGAGTCGGCACCGTCGATGGACCGGGAGGACGTATCTGCTCCAGCTCTCGCAATCGCTCACCATACGCAGCAAGGGTACTCACCATCCTCTGAGTACTCTCCTCAATCGAAGTTTATACCTGAGTGAGTGAGGCAGACATGTTCCTCTGCGATCCCTCCAGCTCGACCTGTCTATGCTTTGTGCACTGCATAAACTCGGTGAGCGTGTGCAAGCTGGTAGCTGTATCCTGCTACAGACTCATCAACTCCTGTATACTGCGCTCGATCGCATCAAATCGTCCGATGATCATCGGATCGTCGGATCGTCACTCTGCGGTATGGGGATCAGAAATCTGCTGCTTTAACTCGCGATGCAGCTCGTCGATCTGACGACCAATATCCTGAGCTTGGGATGATGCCTACGAAGCTGGAGACTGCGCACTGACAGAGGGGGCCCGGGATGACTCTGAAGCCAAATAGGCGCCGTAGGATCCCATACCGTAGTACGTACCCTTCTGAAGACCACCAACGGCGGTCATCCAGAGGTCATCCGGCGATGGAGCTGTAGGCGGCTGGGAGGAAGTACCAGCCCCTCCCTCTACTGATGCACTAGCAGCAGCATCCGCCTCCTCTTGTAGCCGAAGAAACTCGGCCTAGAACAATGTTTGCTAACGTCTAAGTGTTTGCTAAAGTCTATATTGATATCTATTTTCCTGTTTTCTAAATTATAGTAAATTAATATAAAGAATAGAACGTATATATGTCTGCGTCGCCCTCTCGTCAATGAACTCCCCAGCCCTCCGATGGGTAACCAGGAAGACGGTCACCATGTTGGGGTCCTTACCCTTTTTTACATGTTAAAAAATATTATCCATTATTAGTATTAAACATTCTATCCAACTATATATAAAATGATGTCCGTCATAGAAAATGTACCAGATGATGAAAATGCTCTGTCATCAGAATCGAGCCATTACACCACTTACTGGCGCTCGACCGTGCCACCTTGGCCTTGTCAGACCGCTCCTGGTACCTGGCCTCGCCGAATCTAGCCTTCATCACAGTCCACTGCTCTGGCGTGATCCAAACATGGATCGGTTTTCTGGAGCGATCATGAGACTTCTGGTCGTGGATCGTATCACGGATGAGCTTGCCTGTGACGGCAGAAAATTGGGCCTCGATCTTCGTCGCCCGGTGTGGTGGATAGAAATAGGTCCTCTACAACAAGTAAAATAGAAAATTTGTATAATATACACAAATAATTATTAAAATTTAAAAATAAATAATTTTTTTACCTTGAAGTGGGGCAACCAAAAGGCTTTTCTATCTGCGGGAGCATCTGAGTAGTTAATCCAAGGCCCATCATAGTTCTGCCTCAGAAATAACCCCAGCTGTCTCTGTACTGCAGGAGGCCGATATCTATACAATAATAAATTTTATGAATATATATGTACATATAATCATTTGAGAAATATATATTAACTAATTAACTTACTTCGTAGGCCCGTCCGTCCAAATCTCCATATGCGTCTCGTCTGGGAGAGCGCATGGAGGGTCGCTCTCACCTCCTATCTGGGCATGATCAATCTGATCGTCGTCCTCCATATGCTCGGCATCGGCTCTCCCCATGGAGTCGTCGGCAGAAGGAATACTGGACGCGGGAGGAATATTGGACACGGGATCAGAAATACTGGACGACGAGGGAGGAGTCACCAACCTGCTGGAACTGCCCTATCCCGGTAATGGATCGGGAACAGAATGGTACACTGGCGTACTCGAAGATGAGGATGAGGGTATAGAATCTGTATCCCCAGCCTGAGGCAGACGGGACTGCCTAATATAATATCCTCCGTGTCGTCCTACTGGTCTAGTCATACCTGATAATAACATATGACAATAAAACAAATATACATATTTATATGATAGACATCACAGTTTATCCGATTGGGTTCGACCCGTGTGTGTGTGTCCGTGTGTGTCTGTGTGTATGTGTGTATCCGTGTGTCCATGTGTGTGTGTGTGTGTGTCCGTGTGTATGTGTGTGTCCGTGTGTGGGTGTCCGTGGGAGAGGAGGAGGAGAGAGAGGAGTTAGGTTAGGGTTTACCTCAGGAAGAGAAGGAGTAGCTCGAATTGTGGAAGGAGAAGCTCGAGGAGGAGGAGCTCGACGGGGGGGTAGGGGCCGCCGGGGGGGGAGGGAGTCGCCGGGGGGGGGGGAAGGGGTCGCCGGGGGGGAAGAGCTCGAGGAAAATTTCTAATTTTCGGGTGAGCAGGAAAAAGGAAACAGCGTGCCCTAAGTAAAAAAGTTAGCGACGTCAACAGTCTACGTCGCTAAACGTCGCAAATATTTTAATATATGGCGACATATTTTAATAATCTGTCGCTGAACGTCGCTATTCAGCGACATAATCTATCTAATATCGCTGAACGTCGCTATTCAGCAAATTTTTGTGATGTCTATAGAAAGGAGTCGCTATATTACATATCTAGCAACGTAATTTTATTCCCTCGCTAAATTACGTCGCTAATATAGCACATTTTAGTAGTATCTGAGTCGAAAGTATATCGCCTCGCTATTAATTGACCGCAGATTACAACGCGACCTAGAAGAGATGGGCATCAAACTCCGAGTCCGATTCAGGAATATGCAGTTGGCAAAGTTGCAGTCAGAGCCAAGCTTGCAAGAAAAGATCAAGACCGTTTAGAAGGATGTTTCGTACCTGAAAAAAATATGAGAGCTAATCTCGATGGGTAGGACGACCGACTTTACGAAAGACGAAACCGGCATGCTTCGATTGAAAGGTAGGCTCTACGTTCCGGTCAATGCAGAACTTAGAAAGGAGATATTATCGGAGGCACACTATGCGAAGTACACCTTGCATTCCGGTAGCACAAAGATGTAAGGACCTCTGCACAAATTTTTGGTGGCACAGAATGAAAAGAGATGTGCCACTCTTCGTGTCGTAATGCATAGCCTGTCAGCAGGTGAAAGCTGAGCACCAGAGACCGGACCGGAAGATGCAGAAACTGGCAATTCCAGAATGGAAGTGGGAGCACGTGTGCATGAATTTTATTGTTGGTTTGTCGAAGATGCCACAAGAAAATGATGCCATCTGGGTCATCGTCGATCGACTAACCAAGTCAGTGTACTTTATTGCCATTAAAGTTACTTGGAGCATTAATTGCCTGGCACAGATTTATCTTGATGAGATAGTATGGCTGCACGTAGTTCCAGTATCCATCGTCTCTGATCCGGATTCACAATTTATGTCATAATTTTGGAGTAGCCTTCAGTCGGATCTGGGTACCAAGTTGCACTTTAGCTCAGCCTATCATCCCCAGAATGATGGCCAAACGGAGCGCGTCAATCAGATTCTTGAAGACATGTTACGGCTCTGCACAATTGACTTCAAGTCGAGTTGGGACGTTCATCTACCAATGGCCAAATTTGCATACAACAATAGCTATCAATCCAGCATCCAAATGGCACCATATGAAGCTACGTACGGACGAAAGTGCCGATCACCCATTTGCTGGGACAAAGTCGGAGAGCGGCAGATTCTCGGCCTTGAACTGGTGAACTGTCGATATTGAAAATGAAAAACGTGCTTTTCTATCTAATTCCACTTAGCTTATGCAGAATAATGAATGAATCGTTTAACGTTTATCGCGACGATATGGCTAAGTGAGTAAATCGACTAAGTTCAAAAGAAAGGCTGAGTTTTGTACATAAAAGAAAAATGATAAGGTGCTAGAAAAGAGAGAGCATTTTCAAGCCCTTGCAAAACGGTCATTGGACAACTTGTCTACAAGGTGTAGTTTCCTCGAACGGTTGCCTAGGGCAAGGAACCGATTCGGCCCGGGAGGAACGTGTATAGAAAGCGCCAACCATACATCGGCATGGGTTATTCGAGAATTTTCTCACAGGGCTCGCTACCCACCACGAAAGGGTCGACGTCTAACCCAGCTATAGTCCGTGATGGCTTCACATTGCCCGTGACCTTCACACCCTTTTCACTGCTTAACTAATGCACGTGACACGGAATAAATATGATAGCTGCTTAATGTATACAATTTCATATGCTTGCCTCAAAATATGTTAACATGCAAATCGATCAGGATGGTTAGAAAGATCACAGAAATAGCTAGCTAACATGTTTATAAAACTGCTTGAATCAAGTACCGAGCTTGGATTTTAATTAGCCATTCGCCAATATATGTGATCGTACTGATCCTCGCTTCTTGCAGGTCCCGTGATTCAGAAAGGACGTGCCAACTAGCTCGGCAACGTTCATGATTTTGAAGCTTCGGTCGCGCGTTAAAGACTTTTCTTGCAACTCCACTTTTAAAGACTCTCAACGGTCCAAGAAAGATGGCTCAGCGTCCCTCCATTCCTGGTCAATGGAATACTATGTTGTAAATTGAGGGATGTGTGCATTGTGTGGAACCGCTATCTCATCGGTACTCTTTTGTAATCGAGTCGTGTTGTAGCCCGCACAATATGAGTCTTATACTGGAGTCTTCCATTATCAATAAAGATCAAAGTTCTCTTTACTTAATGTGTGATTCAATTTGTCTGCTTACTCTCTTAGATCTCGTGTTTCGGATTACCTTATGATATGCCTTATGCGATCGCAAATTAGGTTCGCAAGGCATTACGCCCGGGGGACGACTATCGATTCGACGGAATCAGGGCGTGACATAGTTACCTGACTGTAAGCCATCAAGCATATATTTGCAACATCATCTGATTGTTCATCTTCTGAGTCACTGGCTTCACTTTCATGCCATATGCTTGTATTGGCATACCTTCTGGATGTAGATTTCTTCAGGTAGCCCTTGTCATATTTGTTGCTTTTTCTGGTTGATGATGATGCTGTTGGACAGTCCTTCTTCATATGTCATTTCTTCTTACAACCATAGCAAATAGGATCTTCTTCGTTGTTGTTGTTGTTGTTGTTGCTGTTGTAGTCCTTTGTTCTTCTATTGAAACTCGTAAACTTCTTAAACTTTCTTACCATGAGAGCTTGATCTTCAGAGTCAGAGCCACTATCGTCAGATTTATCTTTGACAGTTCTTCTATGTTGAGCCTTGAAAGCGATCGACTTCTCTGACTTCTCCTTTGGTGCAACATCTTCAAAGTCTTTAAGTTCCAGCTCGTGAGTAAGTAGCTTACTGTCACGACCCGGTCCCAATTTCTTGGGTCGAATCGAATCATGCCCAGCCTGCACCGTTGTTGAGACGGCGGCAGTAAGCTGTTTCACTCATGCAGGTAATCAACAACACAGTTCTAATTATCACAACTTAATATTTTGATAAATAAAATTTGTCCAATACAAAGTTTCAAATACAAACCACAACTGAAATAAAATATTTGTTTTCCACATAATCATAAACTGGAAATAAATCTAATTAGCAGTCTCCTTATTATCATCCTCTGGTAGAACAGCCGGATACAGCTCAGGGTCATAGTAGCTACTTATCAATAGCTCAGTATCGTCCACAGTACCTACGGGGAATCCAATCAGGAAAGGAGCAAAGTACACTTCATGATAATTTAACAATTGAAATAATAATAGAGTTATGCACTTATAAATAATTTGAAATAAATAGTTTTCCAGCAGTTAAAATATTGTGATGTGAATAGGTAATGAATATGATCGGATTAGGTTGTACAGTTGTATCCTATTGATACGATATGGCTTATCCCCGTGTGTATGAGGGGTAAGCTAACACAGTCATTATACTACTTTGGATGTAGTCATACTCATTACACTACTCCCCCAGTACCCAACAGTTAATCAGTTAATGCTCTCAAAGAGAGTTCCGTATTGCATCGTGGTTTAAACTTGCAATAAAACGATTATTAAATAATTGTAAACTAACACAAAATGTACTTGCCTTTGTTTATGACTGGTTTGAAGAGTTTGTTCCGGGATAGACAATCAGACTCGTCCTTGAAATCCTACAATTTATAATCCTGACTCAGAATCAAATTGGAAACCATTCTAGGTGTGCTAGTTACAATCTCCAGAATTTTATCCTAGTCAAGTTTTATATTGTTACAATTATACTACTATTACACGATTATCGATACGAATTAAAATTATTAATTTACTAAAAAAAATTCAATTTAACATTTATTGGGAAAATTCGTATTTTCTGATTATTTTGCAAAACTTTGTATTTTGTAATATATCTAAAACTAGGTTTTTCTTTGAATGAGAAAAACGTGAATATTATTTAAATTTCAAACTTGTAATTTATTATTACTTAATATGATAAAGTTATTTAATTTTCTATATATAAAAAAATAATATTCAATTTTATTATTCTACGCGTTTTATGAACAAAACAACAACCCAAAAATAAAGAAAAAATCTACGCTACACAATACAGGATCGCAGAAATAAATAGAAAACTGGGCTTATGCCCTTTACAGACTTTTTGCATAAATTTAAAATAAGAAGAAAAACATTTGTTAGTCTCTAAAAATTATCCTACAATTTAATCACAAAATAAAACTTGTAATTAAATTAAATTAAATTAATTTTGAGTCTCAGACTTTGGTCCAATCGTCAACATAGCTAATGCCTCAACGTCCGGAACAATGTCGGCTTCGTTTGCATTTTGCTAAGGGCCCATTGACCGATATGATCGTCGTCCAAAAATCTATTTTATAAAATATTTTCGAAAACCGATTTGAAATCCATTTATAAATTTTATAAAATTTCGGCAGCATTCCCTCTATTTTCGGGATAACCCAAAACTGGGAAAATGTGCTACAAACACCAAATACAAGTCCCATACCAGGGAAACCCAATTTCGAACCAGAAAATAATAATAATATCCAAAACCCGAAAATAATATCCACAGCACGTTTCCGAAATTCGAAAAACCAAAATTAAACTCGAAAATTCCGAAAACTTCCAGGACCAAATCCAACAGAAGAATTATTCACTCAAAACCAATATTTCCAAACCACAGCACAAAAACGTCAAGCCAGAACTTCTTCCGAAATGGACTTCGGAAAACCCGAAATCATCTAAGCCGAATCCCGTAACGGGATCGGGGACCGTATCATCATCGACTAATCTAATTGGAGGGACACGGGGACACGAGATATACCTCGGTTGCTCAGCTAGAGCTCTCAGATGTAATAAGGAAGAAGAATTGGATCCTGCAAATCTTGGAAGATATGGACAGCAAAATCGGGACAGCAATCGGCTACGAAAACTCCGAATCTGAACCCGCGAGGTGCTGTGAACAACGGATCGGGGCACGTGGGATCGGCCGGGGACAGCCGCGGGGAGACCGCGTGGATCGGAACAGCAGGGGGCCGCCCGGGTTGGGCTGGCGTGCACGATCGCGGGGAGGCGACGGCCTCGGGAGGATGGCGCCGAGCTCGGGGTCGGCCTAGGCGCGGGTCGGGAGGAACTCCGGGCGGTGGAGCTCGGTTAAGGCACGGAAAATTAGAGAAAGTTGGAATAGTGATGGAGGAAGATGGTAATGGAGGGGGTTGTATATATAGGAAGTAGGATGGAAGGTTACCGGAAGAGGAGGGGTCGGCCGTTCGGGAAGGCCGGCGGTCGCCGGAGTGATGGCAGTGGTGGCGGTTGGAAAGGGGAAGCGAGGGGTCGGACGTTCCCGCAAAAGAGGGAGAGTTTTAATAACTCTTCACAGTGAGCTAAGAATGAATGGATGGAAAGTTTATTCTTTCATAAATGTAATGAAATGGTACTGGAGTGGTTGATAATGAGTGTAATGGGTTATGGGCTTCAAGTAATGGCTAATGGAAAATAAATCATTCTCTTGATGGGTTTAAAGGGTGATGGTTTTAAAAGTATTCTTAATGGATTTTAGAGATTATGGGCTGTTGGGCCTTAACATATAAGTTTTATTTTTAAGAAAATTTCTTTTCTTTATAAATACTAAAGTAATTCGAAAAATAGATTTGTGCTCAAAAATTGGTTCGGGGCAGGGCCAGACAAACAAAAGTCCAAAATTATTTATTTTGGAAATATATTTTTCTTGAACTGTCAATAACAATAATAATAATAAATACTAATAATACAAATAAAACCAAAATATGTTATGACCAAAACAATTAAAAATACCGAACGAAATCCGGGAAGCGGGTTTCACAACCTTTCCTCCTTAGAAAATTTTGTCCTCGAAATTTAAAGGATAGGGTTAGGAATTACCTCAGATCTCAAATAGATACGGATACTGCTCCCGCATCTCATCTTCTCGCTCCCAGGTAGACTCGTCTGGGGAATTGTGTCTCCACATAACTCTGACTATGGGAGTCGCCGAAGTCCTGGTCCTCTTCTCGCCTCTGTCCAAAATCGCCACAGGCTTCTCTGGCACTGTAAGGCTGGATCCAATTTCTAGCTCTGAATGGTCCAAGATGTGACTCAGATCCGGGATGTAGCGTCTAAGCTGCGAAACGTGGAAGACGTTATGCATGCCCTCAAGACTAGCTGGTAGAGCTAATCGATACGCTACTTCACCAATTCGGCTCAAAACTTCAAATTGATTGATGTATCTGGGACTCAGCTTCCCAAGTCTGCCAAATCGGATAGTTCCTCTGGTAGGAGAAATCTTCACAAAGATACTATCTCATTCTTCAAACTCCAGTGGTCGACGAATGCTATCAGCCCAATGCTTCTGCCTGTCCTGAGCAATTCTGAGCTTGTCTCTAATCACCTTCACCTTCTCTGCTGCGTCAGTCACCATTTCTGGTCCCAGCAGTATTCTTTCTCCTACATCATCCTATGCAAGTGGAGTACGGCAACGACGTCCATAAAGTGCTTCGAACGGTGTCATACCGATGCTAGCTTGGTAACTGTTGTTGTAGGAGAATTCTACCAAATGCAAATGGTCTTCCCAAGACCCTCCAAATTCTAAGACGCAGGATCTCAACATGTCTTCAAGCGTCAGGATTGTCCTCTCTGATTGTCCGTCAGTTTGGGGATGGTAGGCTGTGTTGAATCTCAATTGTGTTCCCAAGCTGTCATACAAACTCTTCCAAAAGTGTGAGGTAAATCTAGTGTCTCTGTCAGATACAATACTTACCGGAATTCCATGAATCCGGTAGATGTGTCGCATGTACAATGCCACCAACTTCTCGGTGGATAAACCAACCTTGAAGGGATAAAGTGATCTGACTTAGTTAGTCGGTCCACAATAACCCAAATGGCGTCCTTCCCTCCTTGGGATCGAGGCAATCCTGACACAAAGTCCATTGTTATATGCTTCCACTTCCACTCCGGAATGTCCAGCGACTGTAGAAGTCCTACGGGTCTCTGTCTGCTAGCCTTTACTTATTGACAAATCAAGCATCTAGCCACAAATCTGGATACGTCCTTCTTCATTCCATACCACCATACAATGGTACGCATATCCCGATACATCTTGTTAGCTCCAGGATGTATGAAATACTGTGACTGGTGCACTTCTTGTATCAGCTCATTCCTTAGTTTGCCAGATGGTACACATAGCCTCGTACCATTCTTCAATGCTCCGTCACTGGCGATAGAGAATCCTTCAAGTATTTCTGCCAGCACTTAATCTCTGAGTTTGCAAAGCGTCTCGTCTTGGAATTGTGTCTCCTTGACTTTGTCCATCAGACTTGAATGCAATTACAACTGCAGCATGGTTGCGTCAGCTCCAGTAAAATAGCTTCTCACCCTAGTTCCTTCATCTTTTTCTCAGGCAGTACAATCTCCAGACCAAGCTTATCTTTGTCCTCCAACAAGTGCCGCTCCTTAGTTAAGAACATCGCCACTGGGTATCGACTAAGTGCATCTATAACCATATTAGCCTTACCCGGATGGTACTGTAAGTCAATGTCAAAATCTTTCATCAGTTCCAGCCATCTTCTTTGTCTCATGTTCAGCTCTTTCTGAGTAAAAACATATTTCAGACGTTTGTGATCTGTAAATATTTCTACTCTCTCTCCATATAGATAATGTTTCCACAGCTTCAAAGCAAAGATGACTGCAGCAAGCTCCAGATCATGTGTGGGATAGTTCTTCTCATGAGTCCGTAATTGTCTAGATGCGTAAGCAATCACTTTCCCATGTTGTTGAAGAACGCAACCCAGTCCTTTTCTAGAGGCATCACTGTAGATTGAGAAACCGCCGGTACCTGCGGGTAGCGCAAGTATCGGTGCTGTTGTAAGCCTCTTTTTCAATTCCTCAAACGATGCCTGGAAAGCTTCCATCCAGATGAACTCTTCATTCTTCCGAGTGAGCTTCGTCATTGGTTCAGCAATCCTGGCGAAATCCTTCACAAACTTCCGGTAGTAGCCAACCAAGCCCAAGAAACTTCTGATTTCAGTAACTGAACTTCGGGTAGATCACTTCTCAACAGCAGCTATCTTCTTAGGATACACCGAAATTCTTTCTCCTGTGACAACATGGCCAAGAAAATCTACCTTGTCTAGAAAGAATTCACATTTGGATAGCTTACCATATAGCTTCTCTTTCCTCAAAGTTTCTAGAACTTTTCTGAGGTGCTCTTCATGCTCCTCTTCAGTCTTAGAGTAGATCAGAATGTCATCGATGAAGACAACGACAAACTGATCTAGGTATTCATGGAAAACCTTGTTCATAAGGTTCATGAACACAGTAGGAGCATTTGTCAGTCCAAACGGCATGACCAAGAATTCAAACTGCCCATATTGGTGTTAAACGCCGTCTTGGGAATGTCCTCCTTTCTGACCTTGATCTGATGGTAGTCGGATCTTAGGTCATTCTTCGAAAACACCTTAGCTCTACTTAATTGATCAAACAGGTCATCGATCCGGGATAGAGGGTACTTGTTCTTGACGGTAATATTGTTCAGTGCCCGGTAGTCGATGCACATCCGCACAGCTCCGTCCTTCTTAGGAACAAACAAGATAGGTGCTCCCCAGGGTGAAGCTCCGGCTCGAACAAATCCTAAAGCCTTCAGTTCATTGATCTGGTCCTTCATTTCCTTGGCTTCCTTCGGGTTGACTCTGTAGCATCCCTTAGAAATGGGGGAAGAGCCGGGGACTAGGTCAATGGTGAACTCTATGTCTCGATCTGGGGGTAACCCGGGAAGACTATCAGGGAAGACGTCCATAAATTCTGCTATGATAGGATGGGGAGGTCCGGGTTCTTCTGTGATAGAGGTGTAGGTAACACACTCCATATCCTCCGGAGTTCGAGAGATTTGAAACTCCGGCTCTCCAGGTGGGCTGAAGACTACACATCCTCTGTGATAATCTATCAGCGCATGCTGCTTACTCAGCTAGTCCATTCCTAGGACTACATCATAGCTGGGTAAGGGCATCACAAGCAAAGGTGCTATAAACTGGTGGCCTGATATGGTGATAGGGCAGTTACAGGTCTCAGTGATGGGTAGGGGTCCTCCATCGGTCATGACTCTACATATCTTCTTGCTAAAGCCCGTAACTATGTGGTGTGCAGAGATAAATTTTGTTGATATAAAACTATGTGATGCACCCAAATTAAATAATGCTAAAGCAGGATGTGAATGCACATAAATGAAACCTGCGATGACATCAGCTGTAGGTTCCTGCTCTGGCTCTTGTTCCTCTGCTGTTAGGGAAAAAGCTCACCCAGTCTTCTGTTGATGTTGTCCAAATTATTGTTGCTGAGTGGGCAGAGGACCTTTTTACTGAGTTGCTCCAGTCCGGTGGATCGACGAGGGACAGTCCTTCACTTGGTGGGTGGCAGACCCACAGACTAGGCAGTGTCCTAGCCTCTTCCTGTATATGTTAGACTGATGTCCTGACCTCTTGTAAAAATCACAGACAGGGATCTGCCTCTGAGGTGCTCTATCATTGTTTCTCTTCTGCTGGTGGTGCGAAAGCCTGTTGTTGTTGTTGTTGTTGATGGGCTTCTTCTCATTACCATGGAAGTTGTTAGTTCCAGGATAATCCTTCTTTGAGCGAGCATATTGACTCTTTTCTATATCCTGAGCTCGCTCCAGGATCCTTTCATAAGTCTTAGCACCGCCTGAGATCACATGGGTGCGGATCTCTTCTCTCAGCCCATATCTGAACCTTTCAGCACGATCATCAGGGTCAGCTACCAAATTCTTGGCAAAACGGCTGAGTTGGTGGAATTCTGTCGCATATTCTCCAACAGTCATATTTTCTTGCTTCAGGTTCTGAAATTGCCTTTCCATCTCCCGCAACTCCGATGTTGGGAAGAACTTCCTCTGGAACAACCTCTTGAAGGTATTCCAGTCAAGCTGCTTGTCCTGGAGTCGGGGTTCATTCCGATACCAGGTACTTGCTACATTTTGTAGTTGGAGTCCTATTGCTTCGGCCTTGAGGTCTTCTGGAAGTCGTGCGACGCTTAGGAGACGCTCCATGCTGTCGAGCCACTCGTCGGCATAGACGATTCCTTCGGTTCCCTTGAAGGGTCGAGGGTTCTGCTTCTTGAAACTCTCAATATCGCCCACCTTGGCAGGCCCTGGTTCAAGTTGAGCTGCTTCTCCTCTCCCCAGAGCAGTCATAGCCACGTTATGAGCATTCTCTATGCTTTCCCTCATAATCGCGGTTTGCTCTTGATGAGCTTCCGTTTGAGCTCTCTGGGCTTCTAGCACTCCTCGTAGTAGACCTATGAGGTCGGTGGGGTCCACAGGCACCGGTAGGGCAGCTGGAGTGGGTATTACCACAGGGGGCTGCAGCTCAGTCTGGGAAGATGATGGATCCACCGTTGTAGCAGCATACATCCCACGGGATGCATTATGGGGACGGTCGGCCAGCTGCCGAGGTGTAGGATCCGGACTCAATTGGGGAGGTGGGGTGTGATCGGGTGATGACATCCCATCGCCAACAGGATTGGTGGCCATATTCTGGAAGGTTTAGGATTGCAAAACATAAGCAAGGTAGCCTACCAGTCTATAACAAACAAAAATATTTATTTAATATATATTTTGGTCCTATGTTGTGACAAATTAATGTTCTAGTGTTCTAAATGTTTCTAGATATGTTTTCCTAAGTTGTTGATCCTGACCTGCATGGGCCACCACTAAAAACATGTCACGACCCAGTCCCAATTTCTTGGGTCGATTCGAATCATGCCCAGCCTGCACCGTTGTTGAGACGGCGGAAGTAAGCTGTTTCACTCATGCAGGTAATCAACAACACAGTTCTAATTGTCACAACTTAATATTTCGATAAATAAAATTTGTCCAATACAAAGTTTCAAATACAAACCACAACTGAAATAAAATATTTATTTTCCACATAATCATAAACTGGAAATAAATCTAATTAGCAGTCTCCTCCTCATCATCCTCTGGTAGAATAGCCCGGTACAGCTCAGGGTTATAGTAGCTACTTATCAATAGCTCAGTATCGTCCATAGTACCTACGGGGAATCCAGTCAGGAAAGGAGCAAAGTACACTTCATGATAGTTTAACAATTGAAATAATAATAGAGTTATGCACTTTTAAACAATTTAAAATAAATAGTTTTTCAGCAGTTAAAATATTGTGATGTGAATAGGTAATGAATATGACCGGATTAGGTTGTACAGTTATATCCTATTGATACGATATGGCTTATCCCCGTGTGTATGAGGGGTAAGCTAACACAGTCATTATACTACTTTGGATGTGGTCATACTCATTACACTACTCCCCCAGTACCCAACAGTTAATCAGTCAATGCTCTCAGAGAGAGTTCCGTGTTGCATCGTGGTTTAAACTTGCAATAAAACGATTACTAAATAATTATAAACTAACACAAAATGTACTTGCCTTTGTTTATGACTGGTTTGAGAGTTTGTTCCGGGATAGACAATCAGACTCATCCTTGAAATCCTACAATTTATAATCCTGACTCAGAATCAAATTGGAAACCATTCTAGGTGTGCTAGTTACAATCTCTAGAATTTTATCCTAGTCAAGTTTTATATTGTTACAATTATACTACTGTTACCCGATTATCGATACGAATTAAAATTATTAATTTACTAAAAAAAAGTCAATTTAACATTTATTGGGAAAATTCGCATTTTTGGATTATTTTGCAAAACTTTATATTTTGTAATATATCTAAAACTAGGTTTTTCTTTAAATGAGAAAAACGTGAATATTATTTAAATTTCAAACTTGTAATTTATTATTGCTTAACGTGAGAAAGTTATTTAATTTTCTATATATAAAAAAATAATATTCAATTTTATTATTCTACGCATTTTACGGACAAAACAACAACCCAAAAATAAAGGAAAAATCTACGCTACACAATACAGGATCGCAGAAATAAATAGAAAACTGGGCTTATGACCTTTACAGACTTTTTACATAAATTTAAAATAAGAAGAAAAACATTTGTTAGTCTCTAAAATTATCCTACAATTTAATCACAAAATAAAACTAGTAATTAAATTAAATTAAATTAATTTCGAGTCTCAGACTTTGGTCCAATCGTCAACATAGCTAATGCCTCAACGTCCGGAACAATGCCGGTTTTGTTTGCATTTTGCTAAGGGCCCATTGACCGATATGATCGTCGTCCAAAAATTCATTTTATAAAATATTTCCGAAAACCGATTTGAAATCCATTTATAAATTTTATAAAATTTCGGCAGCATTCCCTCTATTTTCGGGATAACCCAAAACTGGGAAAATGTGTTACAAACACCAAATACAAGTCCCATACCAGGGAAACCCAATTTCCAACCAGAAAATAATAATAATATCCAAAACCCGAAAATAATATCCACAGCACGTTTCCGAAATTTGAAAAACCGAAATTAAACTCGAAAATTTTGGAAACTCCCAGGACCAAAACCAACAGAAGAATTATTCACTCAAAACCAATATTTCCAAACCACAGCACAAAAACGTCAAGCCAGAACTTCTTCCGAAATGGACTTCGAAAAACCAGAAATCATCTAAGCCGAATCCCGTAACGGGATCGGGGACCGTATCATCATCAACTACTCTAATTGGAGGGACACGGGGACACGAGATATACTTCGGTTGCTCGGCTAGAGCTCTCAGATGTAATAAGAAAGAAGAATTGGATCCTGCAAATCTTGGAAGTTGTGGACAGCAGAATCGGGACAGCAATCGGCTGCGGAAACTCCGAATCTGAACCCGCGAGGTGCTGTGAACAGCGGATCGGGGCATGCGGGATCGGTCGGGGACAGCCGCGGGGAGACCGCGCGGATCGAAACAGCAGGGGGCCGCCCGGGTCGGGCTGGCGCGTACGATCGCGGGGAGGCGGCAGCCTCGGCAGGATGGCGCCGAGCTCAGGGTCGGCCTGGGCGCGGATCAGGAGGAACTCCGGGAGGTGGAGCTCGGTTAGGGCATAAAAAATTAGAGAAAGTTGGAATAGTGATGGAGGAAGATGGTGAAGGAGGGGGTTGTATATATAGGAAGTAGGATGAAAGGTTACCGGAAGAGGAGGGGTCGGCCGTTCGGGGAGGCCGGCGGTCGTCGGAGTGATGGCGGTGGCGGCGGTTGGAAAGGGGAAGCGAGGGGTCGAACGTTCCAGCAAAAGAGAGAGAGAGTTTTAATAACTCTTCACAGTGAGCTAAGAATGAATGAATGGAAAGTTTATTCTTTCATAAATGTAATGAAATGGTTCTGGAGTGGTTGACAATGAGTGTAATGGGTTATGGGCTTCAAGTAATGGCTAATGGAAAATAAATCATTCTCTTGATGGGTTTAAAGGGTGATGGTTTTAAAAGTATTCTTAATGGATTTTAGAGATTATGGGCTGTTGGGCCTTAACATATAAGTTTTGTTTTTAAGAAAATTTCTTTTCTTTATAAATACTAAAGTAATTCGAAAAATAGATTTGTGCTCGGAAATGGGTTCGGGACAGGGCCAGACAAACAAAAGTCCAAAATTATTTATTTTGAAAATATATTTTTCTTGAACTGTCAATAACAATAATAATAATAAATACTAATAATACAAATAAAACCAAAATATGTTATGACCAAAACAATTAAAAATACCGAACGAAATCCGGGAAGCGGGTTTCACACTTACCCATGAGTGTTTCAAGAGATATTGTTGGGAGATTGTTTCCTTCAATAATGGCTGTAGCCTATGGAATCCAATTCTTCGTGAGAGCTCGTAGAAGTTTGAGAATCTTCTCATGGTTACTGTAATCCTTGCCTAATGATGACAGAGAATTTACAATATCCAAGAATCTCGTAAACATCTGGGTGACAAATTCTAGAACCCCTCTTCCCAGAATTTTGGAAAATAGTTTTAAATTAATTCTTTGAATTAATTTGGTGAATTTGTGGAAATTTATAAACTTCAATTAAATAGTTATTACGGTGGAATGCTTTAAGTCATGGTTAGGAATTGGAGTACAAGGTGACTATAAATCGTGGCACAGATAGTGCATTGGTGTGCCTTGGCTAGTGTTTTAGCCATAGTAGGAAGGCCGAGCCATAGGAGTGATCTAACTAGGAAAACCTGGCCAAGTTGCAACTTGACCCCTATAAAATGATTTAATTAGTTTCATTATGATTATGACTTGTTAGGAGACTCGGATAGACCGTTTTAGGCCAGACTTGACCCGAACCCAGTTCCAGCCCATGTAGGAAGGTAGTGCGTCCAGAGATGTCCATGTAGACGTATAAGGTACTGGTATTTTACTTTAGTGACTTATGAGACAATTTCGAAAACGGTTGTTATCTATACATTATATTTGTGCTTGCTATTAAATTACTATTCCATTTATATGATAGCTAATTTCCTTGAGTTATCCTTGTGTATTTAGGATTTTTGAGCATACATACGTTTGTATGAACACCCATATTGGCTTTACCTTATTTCGTTATCCTTATTAATTTGTTATTATTATATGGTTATTACTATAAAAAAATATTTACTTTATTCTTTGTTAAATTTATTAATGGTTACATGATTTTTTTATATATAGGTAAAGGGTTGTGTCTAGATATATATATATTAGAGGTGTAGATATATAAATATTTAATTATTATTATGGATACAATGCTAGATATGTACATGAGGATATTTATTCAGGTATATATATATATAAATATAATAGAATAAGCAATGAATAAAGAAGAAAAATAGAATAAAATCAAAGCCACTCGAGCCCAGCCCACGAAGGGGGCCAAACTGAGCTTGCATTTCCCCCCCAACCCGGCCATCCCGAACGCCAAACCCGGCAACCGCATGTATGCACATATAACGAACGAGAGTTCAGAGATTGAGCGAAACCCTAAACTCCAAACCCCCTTCCTTCCTACGCGTGCCGCCTGGCCGTCGTCGGCCGCCGATAGACGCGCGGCCGGACTACATCAGTAACAGCAGAGCCGCCAAGCAACACCGACAGCAACAGCAGCAGCATGGCCAACTTTGTTTCAACTTTTCTGCCACCCCGCTTCACCGTTTCTCGATCCATCTTCGTAGGTGCCATCCCTTTCTATACGTCTCTTAACCCCATCAATTGGTTTTATTTAAAAGAGATTAAAACCCCGAGAAAATTTGATATGAAGTTGACTAAAAACCTGTTTGCAAACAGCTAAAATGGCAGTTCCAACCACGACTTTGAAGTCATTTTCTGGACGAAATACTCAGAGTTTTTGAGATCCAATTTAAATCAGTTGGAGACAACCTATAAAAGATCAAATACCTCTTGGTAGAACTAGTTTTCATCTATTATATAAAAAGTTATTCGATGACCAAAATCAACAAAAATAGTTTTCAAAATAATAGAAATTCTTAAAAATCCTCCTGATACGACGTGTGTCCCGTCAAACAAAGCAACGTGGTCATGAAACGAAAGCATCGAAAGGTGCGTATCGATTTCGCAGATGTGTGGGCTTTGACAGAATTCAAATTGATCGCGTGTGTGCGATGAATTTGATGCGTATCCGTTAAAATTCACCGTATCGGCCTTTTTGCAAATTTGTCCATTACTTTGTGCATGTTCGTAAGATCGAAACGAAACTTACGCCAACAGGACCGTATTATTTTTCTGGTCCTATATGCCAAGTTTGGTCCGATTCTGAGACAGTTGATCGGATCGCCGTTTTGCGGGTCCCACGATCCGACTAAACGAACGATTTTGTGCACGCCCCGTCCAAATCCAACTTTGGACATACGGTGGGTTCATATCATCAAAACGAATCCGTAGACATGTATTTTTATTACTTTAGAGACCATTGACTCTGGCACGCTTTTCGGTACAAAGCGGGTCTAACGACGGATATCGTTTTGGCCCGAAATGACGTTTTCCCCCTGTGTCCAGAATTTGACTTTTAGATAGGCAATTCCAGCTAATTTAACTATTCTGAAAATATTGGTAATGTCTATTTTATCTTTCGGAGACAATTGTGAGATTTGGACTTTATGGCTTACTAGTTGACGGTATATTGTTGGTTCCTCGTGCTACCACCAGGCAAGTATACCTTGCCTCCCTCTACAGTTTATTTACATGCATATTCTTATTATTATCTAGTTTTACTAGTTGATTGTTGACATGTGATTTGTATATCATGCATGCTAGTATATATATATAGTCCTTGTTCATAGTTAGTTTTGTAGTTCATATTGGATTGGTTCTCCCGTGTATCTTGACTGAGCCTTGTCGTGTCATCACCTATACTTCAACTGAGTCGCATTGTGTCATAGGATGAATAAGTCATACCAGAACTATTGTACCTTGAATTCTTGAAGCTAACCTGCGAGTCCACACTAGGGGCGAGGGTTAGTAGTTACCTGTCCACACCTGCGAGTCCATATTAGGGGCGAGGGCGATTCTTGAAGCTAACCTGCGAGTCTACACTAGGGGCGAGGATTTGTAGTTGTTCAAACCTATGAGTCCATACTAGGGGCGAGGGTTTGTAGTTGTTCAAACCTATGAGTCCATACTAGGGGCGAGGGTTAGTAGTTGTTCAAACTTGTTTAAAGCACAAAATAAAGCATTAATAGCACGTGCATCAAGACTGGCCTATTTTTTCATCCTCAGTATACTTATCATGGGGTTTTTCAACCAAAACATCTTCATTAAGAATACGAGGAGGCTTTTTATAGCCATCAATAACAATAGACCATAAGTCAAAATCTAGAGAGTTCAAGAAAAAACTCATCCATGTTTTTCAATATGTGTAATTTGTACCGTCAAACAGTGGAGGTCTGTTTGTGGCTTGGCCTTCACTTGTGAACTTCAAGGTGCCATGTGTTATACCGTGATCTATGTAACAGCTAAAATAATAAGAATATAATCGTAATGTTACCTTGCTTTACCTGTATAACCCACTCTGATACCAATTGTAGGAACGAATCGTAGAGCGCAATACTCTAGGGGGTTGAATAGAGTAGGCAGTAGAAAATAGCTAATTAAAAAGTTAGCAGCAAGATCACAGAGAATGTATATATCATAAGTAAATAAATGTAAAGACAGATATCAGAAAGAAAATGCAAAGACGGCGATGTATATTTGTTTTTCTCTTATGAGGACTATTCCAGTCGGAAGAACTCTAGCTTCCAGTAGAATCCACTATTGAAAAATATCGTAAGTTTTCATACAAAGTCCTTATAACTTCTACAAACGCGAGCTTTGATAAGAAGTACTCGACCAACATCAATTGCGAAGTGTCTTTCTTCAATCAAGTCTCTGATTACAATCACTCTGAAACTTCTAGACCCTACCGCACTGGCAAATCGACTAGAGGATTGTAACTGGCTTGGGATTTGAAAATGAATAGCTCAGAACACTTTGGAAGAAGTATTAAGCTTAGAGAGAAGAGATGAGAAAGTGAATGAGTGAGTTGAAATGAATAAAATCCTTCTCTATTTATAGGTTTTCTAAAGTCAGAATTCTGACAGAATTCGGGCAGAGTACTATGAGAAAATCTCGACAAGTAGCCATTGCATCCATAACGGCAGGAATACCAAGTTCAAAATCAAACAGGAAGTAGGCGAATTCAGGCCAAATTCTTCTAGTCTAGTTTTTGATTTTTTGGCTATTAAAAAGCAGATTTTTGGTTTTGGCTTCTAGAAAAAGTTTAAGCAGTTAGGAGCTTTTGTAAAATGAGTTATTTTTTAAAACATAGGATATGTTGAAAACGTTTTTGGGTAGCCTATTGGCCAGTACGACTCGGTATACAATGTATTCCTAGACTCAATAAATGTGAATATTATATTGCATAAGGAAATACAGACTCATACAAAAAAATCAGCTTCGTCCTTGAATAGATAGGTAGCAGTTCTTTGGCAGTTGTCTAAGTGTCCAAATAGCCCATATATTGAGACAGAGTTTGATCAATTATTAAAATCAGGTTCGACCATGACCAATGGGCCAACAATATCCTTCGAGTGTTTGGATATAAGGCCTTCGTGCATGTACCAAAGGACGAGTGGTCCATACTTGAGCTGAAGATGGGGCACTACCTCATTGTCGGCTATAGGTAGTACATCATTAATGACTTAGTTAAATTTGTTTATTACTTTAGACGATAGTATGCAAGTTATTAGCGTACTGAAGTCCATAACGTCCGGGACACTTTTAATTACTGAGTCCATCCCTCTGACAAATTTTTATAGTGTCATATACGCTGAAGTTGAGAGCCATTGCTGGCTAATTGATAGAAGGATCTAAAAAAGTATTGAGATCTATTATTGGATAATTCCTCTAAGAGGATTTTAAGCAATTTTGAGAGACATTGTTGGATAATAGATCCGAAGGACGTGTATAGTTTAGAAAGCCATATCGGACTTATAGATCTAAAGGATCTTGTAATCTAAAACCGTTTTTGGCTATTAGACCGTTGTTCGTAGCAGTTTGGTGGGAGTGTGGGGGGCGCTCTTTAGAGGAAGAATCCTTCTAATTTTTTTGTTTGAAGAAAAAAAATAAAGATTTAGGTTATAAAATCAATTTCAATCATACTTACCTTTAGGATTCGAGGATAATCGTGTGATCTTGTGCTTCGCGTGGTAAAGCTACATGCTAATAACTTGTTGTACTCAATTTCTTGACTAAGAGATTTGAAAGAGATAGGGAGATGAATACTCTAATGGCTGAGCACTTTTACCGTTCTCCAACAAGAGTAGAAAGAGATAAATATATATTAGACTGGTTGAGCACTTACCTTTAGGATTCGAGGATAATCGTGTGATCTTGTGCTTCTATTTATATTAGACTGGTTGGTTAACAATCAAATACAATAACATTTTTACAAGATTAAAAAGAGATAAATATATCTCTATTACTTGTTGGCACAATCTTCCAATAGTTAGTCACAACAAACTTACAACATATTTCAATAAAATTCTACATTAATTATATTACTTAAAAGCAAAATAGCACGAGAAAATATTTGGTAGATACTATTTACCTAGTTGGTTCATGATAACTTTTAATCCTAAGGAAGCAAAGTAATTATTCCAATTATCTTCTCTCATATTATTTATTGAATGATGGGCAATGTTCATGCTCACATATTGCTCAAATGAGTATAAAAGAAGAGTAGAAACTTTCCACCCATTTTATTTCGAGTCAGTTTGTATTCCAATTAGGATAGCTCCATCATGTTATGTAATGCATAGGATTAGGAAGAAAGGGAGCATTCTGGAGGCAAGCCTTGAGGGAAGTGTCACGAGTCCTGGAAGTATTCCTGAATTATGAAGATCTATCTCAGTGACTGGATCTTGGCGGTCTCGTTCTCATCGAGCGTGCATCCATCCAGTTAGAAGAGGAGGCAGGGCAGGAGCTACTTCCAGAGTACTACACGTACACATCCGGATTAAAGTTGCGATACTAAGCTCTGAAGGGCGCCTGGCTCCAGTCGATCCCTATTTGTCCTCTTCTTGTAGTCCATGCTTGGCCGTTCCAAAATGTTGGCGTAAATGTTCAAGGGATACTCATTAGGATAGGGAATTCCTTCTACATTCCGTACACCCTTATCGGTGTCTCGTCGACAAACCACCTACAAATTAATGCATGTCTTCCATGTTACAGTAGAGAGTTTGTAACGAGAGAAACTAAACCCAGACTAGCTAGTCGTTAAATTAATCAAATTAGGGGGAGTTGGTACTTAACGTTATATTATGTGGATTCCAGAGGATGGAATAAGTATGGAAATCCTGTCTAGAATCAAACCACAAGTAGAATTGTTGTTCCATGTCGCCCGTTTCCTGCACCCACAGATTCGTATGGAGTACGTAGGGCTCACTCTCACTGACATTACCAAGAAACTCGAAGTCAATCTCGTTATTGTTTGGCCGAGGTGATTGCAGCTGCATAAGTCCATATAACTACTATTTACATTGAAATGATTAGTAATGTTCTTAATTTTTGGATGCAAACACTATAGCAAGTATATTAATGTATATGGTATGCATGGTACTTAGCTACATTGAAAGCTTATGTAGAAGTCAATGACAGTGCCTGCAGAGTTTCCAGGAATGAGCTTCATTTGGACATTGAACCTACCAAAAAGGTACTGGTTCTTGAACTAATAGCCCGAGTCGAAGGCTTGGTCAAGCGTCGGTTGCAAGAGATTTCCATTTTCCAATATCTGTACTCCCTCACCGCCCCAAGTGTTTCCCATTTTTGAGTTAAAATCGGTAGTTACGGCCATCATGGCGGCCGCGAAGAAGGCTGCCAGAATTAGAACGGAGGGCTTAGCCATTGCTACAAATGTATCGAGCTTGGTGTTGTTGGAACATTGATTTTGATAACATTAACTGTATCTTTGTATTTTGGTTTCTGTATCCTTTTCAGAATTAGATATATTGCTAAATTCTCTGAAAGGCTGCTATAAAAGATCGGTGAAAACAAAGTCATTACAACAAGCCTCTTGGAAGACTTACGGACTGGCATAAAGAAAAACTGAAGAGAAGCTATCAGCATACTCAAAGCTCACACTCAAAGATCCAAGTTCCTAGAGTCTGTACAAGGTCTAGGACAACTACGAAACACTTAAGGTGGATGACAAACCAAAAGCGTTTTCCAAAATTATGTTTTCCTACAACAACGGGCTACCGAAGGTACACCGGTTCGTACCAAAGATACACCGAATTCTGTGGGCATAAAAGGTTCTGACCATAAATTCAAAATACCGACGGTATACCGATTTGTACCGATGGTATACCAGATTTTATACGCAAAAAAGGTTATGTCTACAAACTCGAAATACCGACGGTATACCGATTCGTACCGACGGCATACCTAATTTTGTGTGCAGAAAAGGTTCTATCTACAAAATCGAAATACCGACGGTACACCAAATTTCATACACAAAAAAGTTTCGGTCTATAAATTCAGCATACCATCAATATACCGTTTCATACCAACGGTATACCGTTTTACACATACTTTGAATTTTGAGTGGTCAGATCCATAACATTAAATGCTCCAACGACTAGATTTATTACTGTTACCATTGCAGAATGGTATACCGACGAAATTTCAATTGGTACCAATGGTATATCGATCGTTGAATGTTTGGAGCATTAAATGACTTGCTCTCTTGATGGTTATATATAAAGAGGTTGAGTCTTCTGTTTGAAGACATCCACTTGAGCTTTAAATTTTCTCAACCACCCTGAGCTCCACCATTACTACTCTACAAAGGCTTTAATTTGTCTTCCAACCAAAAGTGCTAGAGTAATCAAGAGTTGTAATATTCAATCTTTATAATGTTCTAAAAGATCAAAACCTTTCTTTCTCTCAAGTTGAATTTGACGAGCCTTCGGAGGAAAACTTGTGTGTAAGAAGTTGACAAGCCTTTGGAGAAAAACTTGTGTGTAAGAAGTTGACGAGCACTTCGGATCCAAACTCGTGTTAGAAGTTGACGAGTTCTTCGGATCCAAACTCGTGTGTTACTATTTACTCAAATAGTGGATTAAAGCCGGAGAGAGTTCCGGGACTGGAGTGCCCTTTGGGAGGATACCAGGATGCATCGAGTGTTTGATTCTCTCACACATTTATTATCCTTTAAATTACTATTTATTCTTGGTAATTATTTTATTACCCTATTTACCCCTTCTAGGGTTCCACAATTGGTATTATATTCTTGTCTCTAGATTTGGATTTACATCCTTAGAGTGATCCATGGCCACTAACTCTAGTACCAACTCATTCTACAATAAGGGACACTCCACAAATATACCTCCTCTATTTGATGGAACCAACTATAACTATTGGAAAATTAGGATAGGCATTTACTTAAAATCTCTAGACTTTGATATATAGGATTGTGTAGTAAATGGAATTCCTAAATCTTGTATAGTTATTGAGGAAGTTGTTTCGAAAACCCTTAGAGATAAACTCTCCGACAACGATAAGAAGATTGCTAGTCAGGACACAAAAGCTATGAACATTCTCTATTGTGCTCTCGATAGCAATAAATTCAATAAGATCTCTACTTGCAAAACTTCCAATAAAATTTGGAAACTTTTGGAAGTCACTCACGAGGGAACATCTCAAGTGAAGGAATCAAAGATTAGTAGACTCACACAAGAATATGAATCTTTTAAAATGAAACAAGACGAGTCTATTACTTTCATGTTTACTCGATTCTTTGATATCATTAACCCTCTCTACTCTCTTGGCAAGGAATATCCCACTCATGAAAATATTAGAAAGATTCTCAGGGAATTAACGAAAGGATGGAATCATAAAGCTACCGCCATCATTAAAAGGAATGATCTAACAACTATGAACCTTGAGACCCTCATGGGAAACCTTATGACGCACGAGCTAGACTTGAAGGACCAAGAGGAATCCTCTATATAAGAGAAAGAGAAGGAGAAAATAAAGGAAAAAGAAAAATCTCTTGCTCTCAAGGTCACCAAGTTCGCGTCAAAAGTTAGTTCCGATGATGATGAATCGGATGATGAAGAAATTTCTCTCACTACCAAGCACTTCTTAAAGTTTCTCAAGTTCAACAAAGCAAACCGTACAAGATGGGACAACGATGAAGAACCAGCTTGCTACAACTACAAGAGAACCAGACACATCAAAAGAGACTATCCTATAGGAAGAAAAGAATCTAGCAGATACGAAAAGTTCAGCAAAGAAAGCTCATCTTCCAGGAATTACGCCAACACTATCATCTAGTGTGAAAGTGACGCTAGTGACTCGGACAACGACGAAAAATGCAAGCATAATGCAAATGTTTGTCTTATGTCAACTGAGGTACTCGATGACTTCTCTATGAATTCTCTTTCTTATACTGATTTAGAAAATGCTATTCTTGAATTACCCGATGAACACAAGATTATAATAAGTAAGTATAGAAAATCTCTTAAAGAGATTGATACTCACAAACAAGAAATAGAAAGACTTTCCAACAACATTTTTGATATAGAAGGAAAATATCTTGCTTTTGACACGGATGAGATAGAGTCTCTGCGACTCAAGCTCCAAGAATCCTAAGACGTCATCAAGAAAAAGGACATCAAAATTCAATCCCTCAAAGAATGATAAGAATTTGCTATGCATAAGACACTTGCTGCTAACCAAAGATAATATGCAACCTCTATCAAATACAATAACCTTTTTTCAAATGGCAAGAAACTAGTTGATAGTGACATGGCTCACACAAATACACAATGCCATAATCCAAGGCACACCAACACACATCATAATACTAGTCACAAGAATCACACTCACAAGAATACAACACATAGGTCCTATCCCAATCAAACGCACACACGAAAAGGACCCTTTGAAAAGAAAAAAAAACTTCACATCATGCTTTCTATTATCATCACCATAATACTCATGTTAGAATTCCTCATTTTACTAGAACTTCTCATACACAAGACACTCACTCTCCTCTAGACCAATAACACCTATGATATGCCACTATTGTGGTCTACTTGGACACACATCTCATTAATGTCAAATGGGAAAACATGTTGATATGAGAATGTTTAAATGGGTTCCTAAAACAAACAATAAGGACCCAAACATTCTTGGGTACCAAAGTCTTCATCTTCAACTTATGTTGTAGGTGAACCCTCCTTCGCATGCTAGGAGCAAGTGGATCCTCGATAGCGGTTTCTCACGGCACATGATCGACGATGCTTCACTTTTTGCAACGCTATCGATGAAAAAAAAGAATGACACGTATCCTTTGGCAACAATCTAAAGGGGTACATCATAGGAAATGGTAATATCGGCTCCCTCCTTATCCGTGCATTAATAATGTTTATCTAGTTACAAATCTCAAGCACAACCTTCTTAGCATTAGTCACCTTACGAATAATGGCTATGATATTAATTCTGTTAAACACAAGTGCTTCATCACCGATATCACTAGTGGTTGTGTATGAAGGTATTAGAGAAAACAACATTTATGTTCTTTATCTTGTTGAAAGCACTAACAATGACAGGTGCTTAGTAGAAAAGAATGATGAGAGTTGGCTTTGGCATATGAGACTTGGACATGCCAACATGGATATCATTTCTCGGCTAGCCTCCATGAAGCTCGTTAGATGACTCCCAAGCATTCCATTCAATAAAGACATGATATGTGAAGAATGCGAGAAGAGTATAACAAAGTCTTCTTTAAAATCCATCAACTCGGTGAGCACTACTAAACCTCTCTAACTTATTCGTATGGATTTATTTGGTCCTAGTAGAGTAGCTAGTCTTGGTGGTAAACTCTGCTTTCGTTTTAGTTGATAATTTTTCGAGATTTACTTGGGTTATTTTTCTTGCAAATAAAAGTGATACTTTTCATGAATTTGTTGCATTTTCTAAATGAGTTTAAAATGAAAAAGGCATTGAGATCAACAAAATTATAAATGATCATGGAGAAGAATTTGATAGTGCCGATTTTACAAGATTTTGTGAAAAGAATAGTTTTGGTCATGATTTTGCTTGTCCTAGAACTCCACAACAAAATGGTATTATGGAAAGAAAGAATAGAACCCTTGACGATATAGCAAGGGTCATGTTAAACCAATACAAGCTTCCCCAATACTTTTGGGCGGAAGTCGTTAACACGGCATGTTATAAATAGAGTCTTGATTAAACTTATTTCTAAGAAAACTCTGTTTGAGCTTTAGTTTGAAAAAAATCCCTCTATAGAATATTTTAAAGTTTTTGGATGCAAATGTTTTATTTTGAACACCAAAAATAACCTAGAAAATTTTGAAGAAAAAGTCTATGAAGGTATCTTCCTTAGTTATTCTATGTATAGCAAAGATTTTTGTTTATTTAACAAAAAAAGTTGTAGTCGAAGAGTCAATAAATGTCTCCTTTGACGAACTTAACATTTCTACATCTAGCTCCTCAAATGATGTTGATGGCTTATCTTTTGGTTTGGAGAACTTTTCTCTTGGAGATACTAGTACTCCTTTATCTAACAATGAAGATGAGACTACTCCACCCGAAGATTCTCCACCAATAGAGCCTCCTCAAGGGAACTCCCTAAAGAATGGAGATTTTTCCCTCATCATCCCAAGAAGATCATCATTGGTGACCCTTTCTCACGGGTTAGCACTAGATCCTCTATACGAGATCACTACGCAAATATGGCTTTTATTTCACAAATAGAGCCTAAAAACATTAATGATGCTTTTAATAATAAATTTTGGATGATTGCAATGCAAGAAGAGCTAAATCAATTTAAGCAAAATAATGTTTGAGAACTCGTTCCTAAACCCGACAACTATCCTATTATTGGGACAAAATGGGTGTTTCAAAATAAACTCAGCGAGGATGGTATCGTCACTCTTAACAAAGTCCGATTGGTTGTTAAGGCTATAACCAAGAGGAAGGCATTTACTACGAAGAGACCTATGCTCTGGTTGCTCGTCTTGAATCCATTCGAATGCTTTGTGCTTATGCTTGTTATGCTTGTTTCAATGATTTCAAACTCTTTTAAATGGATGTCAAGAGTACCTTTTAAAATGGTGTTATTAAAGAAGAGGTGTATGTCAAGCAACCTTCCGGTTTTAAACATTTTAAATTTCCTGATCACGTCTTCAAATTGCACACAGTCCTATACGACCTCAAACAAGCTCCTCGTGCTTGGTATGAGCATCTTAGCTCCTTTTTTATCTCTCACAAAGGGCAAAGTTGACACCACACTTTTTATTAAAACACACAATGAGATACTTCTATTAGTTCAAATCTATGTTGAGGATATTATTTTTGGTTCCACTAACAAGACACTATGTGTAGAATTTCCCAAAGTTATGCAGGACTAATTTGAAATGAGCATGATAGGGGAACTCTTATTCTTCCTTGGATTACAAATCAAGCAAGGACCAAAAGGCACATTCATCAATCAAGCTAAATATACAAAGGATCTCCTCAAGCGCTTTGAACTAGACTCCTCCAAATCAATGGGAACTCCTTTGGCCACAATGACAAAGCTTGATCATGATGAAAATGGTATCTCCGTCGACATTCATAAGTACCGAGGTATGATCGGTAGCTTACTTTACTTAACTGCTAGTCGTCCCGATATCATGTTTAGTGTCTGTCTTTGTGCACGGTACCAAGCAAATTCCAAAGAATCATACTTATGTTCCGTTAAGCACATTTTTCGGTATCTCAAAGGCACCATTAACATGGGACTTTGGTATCCGAAATCTCCATCCTTTGAGTTTATCGGCTACTCGAATGCAGATTTTACCGGATGCAAGATTGACCAAAAAAGTACTAGCAGCACATGTCAATTCATTGGAAAATCCTTGGTCTCTTAGTTTAGTAAGAAACAAAACTCAGTTGCTCTTTCCACAACTGAAGCCGAATACATAGCGGCTGAATGTTATTGTGCACAAATTTTTTGGATGACACAAACACTTGTAGACTATGACATTTCTTCAAACAGTATCTCTATCAAATGTGACAACACTAGTTCTATCAATCTCACGAAAAACCTAATTTGTCACTCACGTACCAAATATATTGAGATTAGACACCACTTTCTAAGCGACCACCAACAAAAAGAGGATATTCATCTTGAATTTATTGACACTATATATCAACTTGCGGACATCTTGACAAAGCCTCTACCCGAGGATCGATTCATTTTTCTCTGTCAAGAATTAGGCATTCTAAACCTTGAATCGTAAAATTGAAATCTCTGTCGACCGGAACACCGACGAAATTTACCGGAACTCCGACGGTATACCGATTTTTTCTCACATAAAGGTTTTGTCCAGAAAATCGACATACCGACTGTCACGACCCGCACCCACTGTAAGGGTACGAGCACGTAACAACGCCCAGCCTACGCCGCAGTGTCGGCGGTAGAACGCTGTTCTTGGCCGCTATCTAACCAACAACTCACGCAATTATATGATGTACTTTTCAGAATCTCAACTCCGAACGGGGGACAAGTATAGATATAATGTAATCTCAATCACAGTCTAAGCACGATATGATAACACAGAAGATAATAACTAAGACTAAATACAACAATAAAACTAACTACTAATATAACATAATCTCCAACAATCTCAAAACATCATATCTCAACTTAAATACAACTTAATTTCTAAAACATGAAAGCTAAAACAAGACAACTAGCTAAACTCCCGATCACTCCTGAGTGTCGGGGCCATAGGTAGCTAAGCCGTCTCATGGTCCATAATACGTAGGGCATGTGTCCTCAGGACAATTATCTGTAAAATTTTCAACAGGTCCAGTCAGGACAGGAATGAGTACAATTTATCAAGAAATCCCAAGTAAATGACAGAGAACTATAAAGCAGTTATAGACAGTTTTATTGATGGACATGGTGGTTTGTATACAGGTGATGGTATAGAGAAACAGTTAAGATACAAGGAAAGTAAGGTAAGCAAAGCAAGAGAAGAATCATAGCAATAAAGACTGTAAATAGAAACTAGCTGAACTAGAGCAACATGATATAAGTCCAGAATGCAAATATAAACAAGTACAAAATCCAAGTAAATCTAGACAACATGAAACTGATACCAGGTGATTCCAGTACAAGATGAGTCCAGTATAAGATGATTCCAGTCATAGTGATCAATGATTCCAGGGTGAGTCCAGCCTATACTCTAACAGTGTGTTTTAAAATACCGAGATCAACATGTAAACGGCTGTAGGTAATATGGCACATCACACACCTGGCCGGGTGTGAGATAGCTATCATTCCAGTAGATTTCAGTAGATTCTAGTTGGAAGATTCCGAATTGGGGTATGTCTACATGTCTTACTCAAATATTTCCCCTCCCAGCAAGTACAAGTGAATCCAGGATACGACACGAGAATCGAGATGAGTCCAGCCAAAATATGATGATTCCAGAAATAGATTCCGGAATAATTCCAGTGATTCCAGTAATAGAGGCCAGATAAGTATGGTATGTGTGTCGCATACATGAATCCAGAAATATCCATACGTGTTGTAACAGGAAATCACATAAAACTAACTATAACTGAAGTACAGTAATTGACAATTAAATGAGAGAACTATCAGAGAATGTACTCGCCTGATACTCTGAAAAGAGTAGTGTAATGTCAGATGTCTGCACCGGAGTCACAATGTCCTAAATAGAGCAGTACAGGTTATAATGTGTTTAAAACAAGATAAATGATGTTTATGATACAATCTACATGAATTCTAAGCCAATCTAGGTCGAAGTCAACTCTAAGTCAACCCTGGCCAACTGTCTAGGTCAAACTAGGTCCAAGTCAAACTTGGTCAACTCTGGGTCAACCCAAGTCAATACTCTAGTCAAACTAGGTCAATTGGTCACATCCAGACTAAATATTGACTTTTGGTCAACTCCAGTCAAACTAGACTAGTCAAACTAAGTCAACTAGGTCAAGCCTAAGCCAAACAAGTCCCACTAGGCCTAACCAGCCTATTCTAGCAAGCACACACACTATCTAGGCTATACAAGCCAACAACACATGTTCACTGGCATTCATGCCATATACATAGGCAATGAGCCATAGGCTAATACCCTAGGATACCTTAGTACTATATCACATATACCTATTCCCCCTATAGAACATATACATACCATACCTCTTATATATCCTTATCTATATGTATAAATATATATATCTAACCCCACATCAATTTCTCCCTATAGGTATCTAACTATTACCCATACCATATATGTATTAGCCTATACTCATATGGTATTCATAAGATATAGTTAACACTATCCATACATTTATATAGAGGTATACTCAAGATAGGATTCACTCCCAAATCTGAAAACCCTTATGAACTCTAAAATTTGAGCCCCATGCTCCCCTCAACTAGACTGTACAACCCCCAGCCTTCTAACCTGTCTAACCCCAAACTTCTGCCCACACCTACATATATATATATATCTAAACTCATAATTTCTAACATACTCAATATTCAACCCCCATATACAGGCCATTGGCCTGCTGCCCAAAATCTGGGCTAACAACCTATTGCTACTGCTGTTATGGCTACTGCTACTGTTTACCAAGTCAAGGCCATGCCCAGCCAGGTCAGGACAAGGCAAGTGGCAAAATGTCACTGCTGCACTAGATGCATGAAATCCCTTGCTTGCAGGGAAGTGCATAAGGCCAGGCCAAGGCAACCCACTGCCTCACTCCCTACCTGTTCTAATAATTCAAACACACACACACATATATCCCAATCTATAAATGTATAACCAAAGTCATACATTCCTGTATACAAATATATACATAGATAACAGCCCAACTCAATCTGAGCACTCAACCCACACAACAAAATAAACTCACTAACCTGCACTAATGCACAGGCCAACATGGCCTATGCTGCTGCCACAAGGGGCCAGCCTACTGCCACTGCAAATGCAGGGCCAAGGGAAATCCCTACTGCTAATACAACTGCTACTTCCTGCCATTGCTGCAACCATGTTGTATTGCAATGAAACCAAGCCATGCCTTCCTGCAAGTGCTTGCTGCTACTGCAATGCACCACTCGAGCAGCAGGGGATCTTGCCTAAGGGAGACCCCTCTACTGCCCTGCAAATGCAAAGCCAGGCCAAGCCGAAGCAGGGCAAGCCAAATGGAACCCTGGGCTTAAATAGGAAATCAATGCAAGGCATGTGGGTAGTGCACAGTTCAAATTAGTGTGCAAAAATTCTCAGTTCAGTGGGAAAAATGAGGAGAGTTGTGTAAGAGTGTCAATGTGGGTGAAGTGAGGGTGAACAAGTGTTTAGGTATGTGTCATGTGCATGTGGCAAGTGTCTAAAGTGAAACTGAAATCAGTTGTGTATGAGTAAATCTCAGGAAATATTCTGGGTGTTTACAGGGAATTTGATTTGTGTCTAATAGAAAAATTCAGTGTGGTGTGTGTCCACAAGAAATTGAAGAGTGTGCAAATCAGTGAAAAACAAAAAAAAACATGGCATTGGCAGTTTATACATTAAGCTAACAGTTTACCCAATGTCCCCAAACACCAATTTGAAATTTCCATTCACCCATTCAAAACCCAAACTCAAAAGCAATCCTAAACCAACATTTAAGTGATGCAATACACATGAATCTAACATGCTAAATTTAATACCAAATTTCAGTTTAAATGGAATGAAAGGTTCAGGAGTTATTCCTGGACTGTGTATCAGTCAGCTCATATTCGAAAATCCCAAACAAAACCAAATCTAACAGGCAAATCCCAATTAGTAGTAACTAATACATGTATATGAATCTAACCTATCAATTTAAATCATGAAAAATGGGTGGGAACACATTTCAAATCCAGGAATTGAAAATCAAGAACCTGTGTATCAGTGCAATGGGGTAATTTGAATTTCGAAACAGAAATCAAGTTAATACTATAATTTATTGGTTGGTAAACAATAGTGTAGGTGTCATAGGGCTACACAAGTCTTGTGGTATCCCCACGATAGGACATGGTGTGTCTAATCAGGTTCGAACACACAAGGACACTCGCACAGGCACACAGCGTCGTGCACGAGTGTGTGTCGCTCTAGGACACGACACGTTGCACGACACATGTCATAGTCATGTCCATGTGTTCGCCCCATATAGGGCTACGTGTCCATGGCCGTGAACCGTGTCCTAGACGCGTGTCGTGTCGGTTAAATGTGCGTGTCAGCAGCTAAAACTCACGCGTGCACAGCGCACGCGCACGGCCAGTGCGACCAGTGCGAGGAGGAGAACTCCTCGCACACTGCACCAATTGGCCCCAAATTTTGGGAGGATGATGTCAGTCCGTGTCCTGACATCCTCCCAAAATTTGGCGAGTCCACGTGTCCGGTACAAGAAGAAATCAAGCCCATGATGCAGGACAGTGCACTCGTGTCGTACACGCATGTCCAACAGCAAAAACGGACACAAAATGACACCAAAATACTTAACATCCTTCACAAAAATTAATGTACATCCTTAGATCTACAAACTCATGTAATTACATTTTCAAAAATCAAAAATAAATTCCTAAGGGGCATTCTATCAAACACCTACACTTACACATTGACACGTGTCCGATACGGACACCAAACGGACACAAAATTGGCTCAAACTCCGGGGACAAATAGGGGACTCCTAGATCTAGCCCTAAATGCAAAGAAAATAGAAATTTAAATCAATTTGAGGAGTTTTACCAATAGATGCAAATTACAAGGAAAAGCTTCAAATGGGGGATTCTTCCTCTTGATGGCAAAAGCTCCAAATTGATCCAAAGCTGGGATTAAACCCCACAATCAGAAAATAGGATAGTATTAGGTTCTAATGCAAGAAACTAGGATTAAAAAGGAATAAAAATAGATTTATGGAGATTTTTGGAAGGGGGAAAAATACCTTTTCTTTCTCCAAGTGTTGGAATAAAATAAAGAGAGGCAAGCCCTAATGAATAAGTATTTATATAGGGTGGGGATCTCTATGTGGTTGGTCATAAGCTCAATAAATAGGGTTAGGGTTTACTAAATGGCCCATGGGCTTAAGTCATGATCAATCAAATCATTAAGCCATAAGTCATTTCATGAAACCACAAGCCATGACTTAAATTCACTAAACCAAATTCCCTCATTCTAAAACTATTCTCTAATGACTAAAATAGGTTAACTCAAGTTAGACTAGGGTTACCATAGCTAGGGTTAGGTTCTAGGCTAGTCCACTAGGTCTCAACAAGTCAAAGTCAAACTAGAATTCACCAATTCATTAAATTAATTAAAAATTCAAATAAGCCAAAATGACCAAATTACCCTTAGGCTAAAAATGATAATTAAATCATCCTAATGATGTGGTTAGGCTCTAGGTCATACAATCTTTAGGGTTTCACAGGCAGCAAATCAAAATCATAAGTCATGACTTAAAGCAGTTTTTAAATAGTTTAGAAATGATTAAAAAATCACCAAAAATCATAATGTAAAATAAATATCAATAAATAATAATTATAATTATAAAATTTCAAAATTACCCTCATCTGGAAAACTGGGTGTTACAATCCTACCCCCTTAGAGAAATTTTGTCCTCGAAATTTAAGTCGGTCGTACTTCTTCTAGGTCAACCACCCACAATCAAAGTCTCTAAGCAATTTCTAACTCATACAATTTGAAGAATAATATATAGAGCCATGGTCAACAATAGCAGTTGAAGGTTTCATCTAGATGGACTAGTCATTTTAGATCAAACAGTCCCATGGTATCAACATGCAAGCAATTTAGGGTGTTCTGCTGGAAAGATAAGGAAGCAACAAATCATTAAGGTAGGGGACAGTCTACCATCCTACATGAAACTGGTAAAGACAACTAGGAATTAATTATGAAGGATTACCATTCCAAAGATGATCAAAATTGAAAGTTTAAGGCACGAGTGTCAATAGCATTGAAATCCAATAATACAATATATAAAAGAAGATTTAGTCCCGGCACGATCTAAGTTGATCAATTTCAGGATAAATCGAAGTTTGGGCAAGATGGAGAACGAGGCCATTGAAGTCTGAGCACGAGTATCCAAGATTTGATATCCATGTCACAATTGAATTAATTCAATTGAATAAGACTCCAAATACTGGATGATAAGGAGGATGACCCGGTCGACTGGTCACGATCAAGGAATTAGAATTTAAGGGATGATGCAAGGGTATAGAAATAAGTCAATTTCCTCCTTTGGATAGGAAAACTAAATGTGATACCTTGGGTTGATCTATCAAGTACAGTGCCTTTTCTTTCTGAAATATGCGAAAGGCAAAATAATAAAGAGTTCAAAGACGATGCTATTAAGTACAATACGTGG
Organism: Iris pallida; assembly: GCA_029216955.1. Taxonomy (NCBI): domain Eukaryota; kingdom Viridiplantae; phylum Streptophyta; class Magnoliopsida; order Asparagales; family Iridaceae; genus Iris; species Iris pallida. The sequence goes on from JANAVB010015199.1 coordinate 4,230,681, forward strand.
TTCATAGGCGATGGAAATAATTCAAAAGAGACTTGCCAAAGCTGTCATTGATGAGACTCTAGGGCAAATTTAACTATGTCTCCCTCCACATAGAATAACATATGAAAAGCGAACCAAAGTGCAATAGGTTGATCAGACCATCATGTACCAGTTCTGATTAGACAATATATTAGTGGGTGCCAGCCCCCAATAAAATATGTCATGATCAAGCTCGAAAAAGATAAGCTTGCAAAACTGGTACTAAATTAGCAACATAAGATAGACAAAATATAAGTAAGGGTAATGATGAAGGAAGTTAATAGTCTAAAATCCTTTAAACATCAAGGAGTGAGGGTGAATCAAAACAAGAGGAAAATGATTTTCAATTCGAAGTTCATAATGAGATTCTCAAGGGTCGTCCAGGAATCTCTCAAGTAGTCCTAACTGTGATTGAGTAACCTCTCTGCTAAAGCCTATTCCTTAGTTCCTATCGCAGGCTGTAGTGATACTCTAGTTCGAATACCACTACATAAACTCGACCTGCATGGGCCACCACTAAAAACGTGTCACGACCCGCACCCACTGTGAGGGTACGAGCACGTAACAACGCCCAGCCTATGCCGTAGTGTCGGCAGTAGAACGTTGTCCTAGGTCGCTATCTAACCAACAACTCACGCAATTATATGATGTACTTGTCAGAATCTCAACTCCTAACGGAGGACAAGTATAGATATAATGTAATCTTAATCACAGTCTAAGCACGATATGATAACACAGAAGATAATAACTAAGACTAAATACAACAATAAAACTAACTACTAAAATAACATAATCTCCAACAATCTCAAAACATCATATCTCAACTTAAATACAACTCAAGTTCTAAAACATGAAAGCTAAAACAAGACAACTAGCTGAACTCCCGATCACTCCTGAGTGTCGGGGCCATAGGTAACTAAGCCGTCTGATGGTCCATAATACGTAGGGCATGTGTCCTCAGGACAATTATTTATAAAATTTTCAACAGGTTCAGTCAGGACAGGAACGAGTAGAATTTATCAAAAAATCCTAAGTAAATGACAGAGAACTATAAAGCAGTTATAGATAGTTTTATTGATGGACATGGTGTTTTGTATACAGGTGATGGTATAGAGAAACAGTTAAGATACAAGGAAAGTAAGGTAAGTAAAATAAGAGAAGAATCATAGCAATAAAGACTGTAAATAGAAAGTAGCTGAACTAGAGTAACATGATATAAGTCCAGAATGTAAATGTAACCAAGTGTAAAATCTAAGTAAATCCAGACAACATAAAACTGAAACCAGGTGATTCCAGTACAAGATAAGTCCAGTATAAGATGATTCCAGTCATAGTGATCAATAATTCCAGGGTGAGTCCAGCCTATACTCTAACAGTGTATTTTAAAATACCGAGATCGACATGTAAACGGCTGTAGGTAATACGGCACATCACACACCTGGCCGGGTGTGAGATGGCTATCATTCCAGTAGATTCCAGTTGGGAGATTCCAGATTGGGGTATGTCTACATGTCTTACTCAAGTATTTCCCCTCCCAGCAAGTACAAGTGAATCCAGGATACGACACAAGAATCGAGATGAGTCCAACCAAAATATGATAATTCCAGAAATAGATTCCGGAATGATTCCAGTGATTCCAGTAATAGAGGCCAGATAAGTATGGTATGTGTGTCACATACATGAATTCAGAAATATCCATACGTATTGTAACAGAGAATCACATAAAACTAACTATAACTGAAGTACAGTAATTGACAATTAAATAAAAGAACTATCAGAGAATGTACTCGCCTGATACTCTGAAAAGAGTAGTATAATGTCAGATGTCTGCACCGGAGTCACAATGTCCTAAATAGAGCAGTACAGGTTATAATGTGTTTAAAATAAGGTAAATGATGTTTATGATGCAATCTACATGAATTCTAAGCCAATCTAGGTCGAAGTCAACTCTAAGTCAACCCTGGCCAACTGTCTAGGTCAAACTAGGTCCAAGTCAAACTTGGTCAACTTTGGGTCAACCCAAGTCAATACTCTAGTCAAACTAGGTCAATTGGTCACATCCAGACTAAATGTTGACTTTTGGTCAACTCCAGTCAAACTAGACTAGTCAAACTAAGTCAACTAGGTCAAGCCTAAGCCAAACAAGTCCCACTAGGCCTAACCAGCCTATTCTAGCAAGCACACACACTATCTAGGCTATACAAGCCAACAACACATGTTCACTGGCATTCATGCCATATACATAAGCAATGAGCCATAGGCTAATACCCTAGGATACCTTAGTACTATATCACATATACCTATTCCCCCTATAGAACATATACATACCATACCTCTTATATATCCTTATCAATATGTATAAATATAGATCTAACACCACATCAATTTATCCCTTAGGTATCTAACTATTACCCATACCATATATGCATTAGCCTATACTCATAAGGTATTCATAAGATATAGTTAACATTATCCATACATTTATATAGAGGTATACTGAAGATAGGATTCACTCCCAAATCTGAAAACCCTTATGAACTCTAAAATTTGAGCCCCATGCTCCCCTCAACTAGACTATACAACCCCCAGCCTTCTAACCTGTCTAACCCCAAACTTCTGCCCACACCTACATATATATCTAAACTCATAATTTCTAACATACTCAATATTCAACCCCCATATACAGGACATTGGCCTGCTGCCCATAATCTGGGCTAACAACCTATTGCTACTACTGCTATGGCTACTGCTACTGTTTACCAAGTCAAGGCCATGCCCAGCCAGGTCAGGACAAGACAAGTGGCTAAATGTCACTGCTGCACTAGATGCATGAAATCCCTTGCTTGCAGGGAAGTACATAAGGCCAGGCCAAGGCAACCCACTGCCTCACTCTCTACTTGTTCTAATAATTCAAACACACACACACATATATCCCAATCTATAAATGTATAACCAAAGTCATACATTCCTGTACACAAATATATTCATAGATAACTGCCCAACTCAATCTGAGCACTCAACCCACACAACACAATAAACTCACTAACCTGCACTAATGCACAGGCCAACATGGCCTGTGCTGCTGCCACAAGGGGCCAGCCTACTGCCACTACAAATGCAGGGCCAAGGAAAATCCCTACTGCTAATGTAGCTGCTACTCCCTGCCATTGCTGCAACCATGTTGCATTACAATGAAACCAAGCCATGCCTTCCTACAAGTGCTTGCTGCTACTGCAATGCACCACTCGAGCAGCAGGGGATCTAGCCTAAGGAAGACCCCTCTACTGTCCTGCAAATACAAAGCCAGGCCAAGCCAAAGCAGTGCAAGCAAAATAGAACCCTGGGCTTAAATAGAAAATCAATGCAAGGTATGTGGGTAGTGCACAGTTCAAATTAGTGTGCAAAAATTCTCAGTTCAGTGGGGAAAAGTGAGGAGAGTTGTGTAATAGTGTCAATGTGGGTGAAGTGAGGGTGAACAAGTGTTTAGGTATGTGTCATGTGCATGTGGCAAGTGCCCAAAGTGAAACTGAAATCAGTTGTGTATGAGTAAATCTCAGGAAATGTTCAGGGTGTTTACAGGGAATGTGATTTGTGTCTAATAGAAAAATTCAGTGTGGTGTGTGTCCACAGGAAATTGAAGAGTGTGCAAATCAGTGGAAAACAAAAAAAAATGGCATTGGCAGTTTATACATTAAGTTAACAGTTTACCCAATGTCCCCAAACACCAATTTAAAATTCCCATTCACCCATTCAAAACCCAAACTCAAAATCAATCCTAAACCAACATTTAAGTGATGCAATACACATGAATCTAATATGCTAAATTTAATACCAAATTTCAGTTTAAAATGGAATGAAAGGTTCAGGAGTTATTCCTGGACTGTGTATCAGTCAGCTCATATTCGAAAATCCCAAACAATAACCAAATCTAACAGGCAAATCCCACTTAGTAGTAACTAATACATGTATATGAATCTAACCTGTCAATTTAAATCATGAAAAATGGGTGGGAACACATTTCAAATCCAGGAATTGAAAATCAGGAACCTGTGTATCAGTACAATGGGGTAATTTGAATTTTGAAACTGAAATCAAGTTAATACTACAATTTATTGGTTGGTAAACAATAGTGTAGGTGTCATAGGGCTACACGAGTCTTGTGGTATCCCTACGATAGGACACGGTGTCTCCAATCAGGTTCGAACCCACACGGACACTCGCACAGGCATACAGCGTCGTGCACGCATGTGTGTCGCTCTAGGACACGACACGTTGCACGACACTAGTCGTAGTCATGTCCATGTGTTCACCCCATATAGGGCTATGTGTCTATGGCCTTGAACCATGTCCTAGATGCGTGTCGTGTCGGTTAAATATGCGTGTCAGCAGCTAAAACTCACGTGTGTACAGCGCGCACACGCGGCCAGTGCGACCAGTACGAGGAGGAGAACTCCTCGTATACTGCACCAATTGGCCCCAAATTTTGGAAGGATGATGTCAATCAGTGCCCTGACATCCTCCCAAAATTTGGCGTGTCCACGTGTCCGGTACAAGAAGAAATCGAGCCCGTGATGCAGAACAGTGCACTCGTATCGTGCACGCGTGTCCAACAACAAAAATGGACACAAAACGACACCAAAATACTTAACATCCTTCACAAAAATTAATGTACATCCTTAGATCTACAAACTCATGTAATTACAATTTCAAAAATCGAAAATAAATTTCTAAGGGGCATTCTATCAAACACCTACACTTACACATTGACACGTGCCTGATACGGACACCAAACGGACACGAAATTGGCTCAAACTCCAGGGACAGCTAGGGGACTCCTAGATCTAGCCCTAAATGCAAAAAAACAGAAATTTAAATCAATTTGAGGAGTTTTACCTATAGATGCAAATTGCAAGGAAAAGCTTCAAATAGAAAATTCTTCCTCTTGATGGCAAAAGCTCCAAATTGATCCAAAGCTAGGATTAAACCCCACAATCAGAAAGTAGGAGAGTATTAGGTTCTAATGTAAGAAACTAGGATTAAAAAGGAATAAAAATGGATTTATGGGGTTTTTTGGAAGGGAAAAATACCTTTTCTTTCTCCAAGTATTGGAATAAAATAAAGAGAGACAAGCCCTAATGAATAAGTGTTTATATAGGGTGGGAATCTCTATATGGCTGGTCATAAGCTCAATAATTAGGGTTAGGGTTTACTAAATGGCCCATGGGCTTAAGTCATGATCAATCAAATCATTAAGCCATAAGTCATTTCATGAAACCACAAGCCATGACTTAAATTCACTAAACCAAATTCTCTCATTCTAAAACTATTCTCTAATAACTAAAATAGGTTAACTCAAGTTAGACTAGGGTTACCATAGCTAGGGTTAGGTTTTAGGCTAGTCCACTAGGTCTCAACAAGTCAAAGTCAAACTAGAATTCACCAATTCATTAAATTAATTAAAAATTCAAATAAGCCAAAATAACCAAATTATTCTTAGGCTAAAAATGATAGTTAAATCATCCTAATGACATGGTTAGGCTCTAGGTCATGCAGTCATTAGGGTTTTAGTGCCAGCACATCAAAATCATAAGTCATGACTTAAAGCAGTTTTTAAATAGTTTAGAAATGATTAAAAAATCACCAAAAATCATAACGTAAAATAAATATCAATAAATTATAATTATAATTATAATTACAAAATTTCAAAAGTACTCTCATCTGGAAAACTGGGTGTTACACCGACGGCATGGACAGGAATTCTGCCGGTATGTCGTTCCGCGTCAATCCTGCCAACAATCGCATCTTTCAGTTCCTTAGGCCCACAAAATCTCCCAATTAAATTCTTTCCATCCTTTTATATCTCCCTCATTAATGTTTTAATCTCCTTTTCTACTTTCCATCTTGTCACCTACACCCTCTATCCAATCAAATCTTCCCTTTTTCTCCAATATCCCTTCACCTTCTCCATTAAACCCCTTTCCCATCATCACTATTTTTCAAAAACTCTCCTCTTTATTTTTTACCCATCTTTTCATCTTCCCTACACATCTTTTAATCCTTTTCCCTCCATTAAACTCCCAACTCTTCACCTTCCCATACATCTTTTAATTCTCTTCATCTTCCCCATACATCTTTTACTTCTCTATATATCCTTCTCTCTTCTTCAATTTTTCACTCTATATCCATTTCTTCACCATAGCCCATGCTAAACGCCCATGCTCCTCTTCCTCCTCCAAGCCTTTCATGCCAACGGCGTCTCTGATCACAAGATTTTTAAGTCCAACACTGCTGCTGACGCCTGGTTCCAGTCCTTCGACAACAATACAGTGTTCGAAGGAAGGCCTATCAACTTCAATATCTTTCCTAATCATCTTCCTTTCTTTAAAACTGTGGGACTCGTCCAACTCCTCGGCCGTCAGGTTCTAGTCTATCCAGCTGTAGTATGCTTGTTCTACTGCAATCTCGTCTTTGATCTTGCTAACAATGCTATCGAGACTTTCGTCAATGATCGCCACTTCTGTTTCGCGGCCAGGGATATTGCTAAAATATTAGAAAATCCAAATCGGAGAGGTGCCCTTTCTACCTTCGTGGGACTTCAACCACCTCCAAATGTTTCCTTCAACGAGTTTTACGGCATCATTGCCAAAGGACCAAACGTGCCTCCAATTCCAACTCTGTCAAAACAACTGGAGCTATTCTACTACGAGCTCTATCGCATCGTGTGCTACACTCTTACTTCCAAATCTGGCAACTATAACTCCATCACCTCCGAAGCTCTTGTCTGCATGTACTACCTATATGCACGAAAGTCTTGATCGTTTGCTAAAACTCTATTGAACTCCTTGCTCTCTATTCACTCTTCCGGAAGGCGTGCACTGAAATATGATATGATTCTTACTATGATCTCGGAAGCCAAGGGTGTGGACCCCAGTCTCTGCCACACGGATGGTGCTCCCTTCTTTTTGGCTCTGTCACACTTTGCCACTACTGGCTAATCCTCTCACTCCACTCGGCCTTCCAATTCTCAACCTTCTGCTACTGCTCCCACTGATCCTTCTCCTCCGGATGTTACATGCCTCTCACTCAGCATTACTTCAATATGCGGATGGCTCAGGTTAAGGAGGAAATGCAGACCAACACTCGGGGACTCGGCACCGTCTTCCAGAATCGCATTCATGATTAGTGCTACTTTATTCAGCACACTCTTCAAGCCAGGAATGCCTTTCTTGATCCCGATCTTCAGGATCGTGATTATCAAGCTTCACGGTTCTCCGATCATAATGTTTACAGGTTCATGTATCCCGATGGGATTGATCCTTTTGGCACCTTTCAGGGTATCCCGGGTGATGGAGGTGATGATCCGGCTGATGAATAAACTCTGGTCCCTAGCGTTGATGGTCTCCTAGTGTGTGGTATTTTCTTTCAGTTGTTTGTCTTTTGTGGTCCTTCAGGGACCGTGGTATATTTTAAGTTGTTGTCCTTTGCGGTCCTTCGGGGACCTTGTTTTGGTGTGTCTCTAAAAATTTGTCTTGTGTGATCCCAGTAGGGATGGTCAGTCGTTCTACTATCTTATCAGTCATGTGTCAGTATATAGAAGCCATGTACTCATCACTCTCTTATTTAATATATGCAGTTGTTCTACTATATACATATCTTGTTAATGGTCTCACCTATCTTTGATTAAGTGACAAAGGAGGAAAAATGTGTTGAGGGGGAGTAGTCTTGTTCCAGGGAGATACCCTCTAAAACATGATATTATCTTTTTGTCAATTATCGAAATGGGGAAGATTGTTGGCACATTAATTTTGATAACATTAACTGCATCTTTGTGTTTTAGTTTCTCTATCCTTTTCAGAATCAGATACACCGCTAAAGTCTCCCAAAGGCTACTACAAAAGATCGGTGAAAACAAAATCATTATAACAAGCCTCTTGGAAGACTTACAGACTGGCATAAAGAAGACTGAAGAGAAGTTATCAACATACTCAAAGCTCACACTCAAAGATCCAAGTTCCTAGAGTCTGTACAAGGTCTAGGACAACTGTGAAACACTTAAGGTGGATAAAAAACCAAAAGCCTATATAAAATGTTTACCAAAATTTCGTCCGTTTTCCTACAGCAACGGAATACCGACGGTACGCTGGTTCGTACCGACGGTACACCGAATTTTATGGACAGAAAAGGTTCTAGCCATAAATTCGGAATGCCGACGGTACGTCGATTTGTATCGACGGTATACCAAATTTTGTGCACAGAAAAGGTTCTATCTACAAACTTGGAATACCAATGGTATACCGATTCGTACCAACGACATATCAAATTTTATGTACAAAAAAGGTTATGTCTACAAAATCTTAATACCGACGGTACACCGAATTTCATGCACATAAAAGTTTATGTCTAAAAATTTGGCATACCATCGGTATACCGTTTTACAAATACTTTGAATTTTGAATTGTCAGATCCATAGCATTAAATGCTCCAATGGCTAGATTTATTACCCTTACTGTTACAAAATGGTATACCGATAGAATTCCGATTGGTACCGACGGTATACCGATCGCTGAATGTTTGGAACATTAAATGGTTTGCTCTCTTGATGGTTCTATTTAAAGAGGTTGAGTCTTCTCTTTGAAAACAACCACTTGAGCTTTAAAATTTCTCAACCACCAAGAGCTCCGCCATTACTACTCTACAAAATCTTTAATTTGTCATCCAACCAAAAATGCTAGAGTAATCAAGAGTTGTAATATTATTCGATCTTCAAAGTGTTCTAGAATATCAAAACCTTTCTTTCTCTTAAGTTGAAGTTGACGAGCCTTCGGAGGAAAACTCGTGTGGAAGAAGTTGACGAGCCTTCATAGGAAAACTCGTGTGTAAGAAGTTGACAAGCTCTTCAGATGCAAACTCGTGTTCGAAGTTGACGAGTTCTTCGGATCCAAACTCGTGTGTAACTATTTACTCAAATAGTAGATTAAAGTCGGAGAGAGTTCTGGGACTGGAGTTCCTCTTGGGAGGATACCAAGATGTTGGCCTTGAGATTGAAACTAGGAACCAGAGGTGAAAATAGGAAGGATTCGTGGAGAAAGAAATTAAAGCTGTTGTGTTATTCATCATTAGTTTGTGCCTTTATATAGGCTTATACAAAGATTGAATATGTGGATAACAACAAATAAAGGGGAGTGCTTCACTCCTGGCCACACATGTCCTATGGACCAGAACAAAGGGAGGAGTAGTTTACTCCTGGCCACACATGTGTCTATGGACCAAGTAAGCAAAAGACTAAGCAAAAGTATTATAATCTAGATTAACTAATATTCTCCTCCTTAATCTAGATTTGAACCAGGTTGATAACTCTAAGCATCTGCTGCATCTCGGCAAATTTTACTCTGGCGAGAGTTTTTATGAGAATGTCGGCACGTTGCTTTCCAGTACACACAAACTCCACCTTTATTTGGCCTTTTTCAACACACTCGTGAATGAAGTAAAAGCGAGTGTTAATGTGCTTACTGCACCTATGAAATACAGAGTTCTTCATCAACGTAATTACAGACTTGTTGTCGACATAGAGTATGACTAGCTTGGGCTCGCGACCAGTCACTTCACTAAGAAGATTCCTCAGCCACAAAGCTTGACATGCTGCACTCGTTGCCGCCATGAACTCAGCTTCACAGGAGGACAATACGACAGTTTTCTGCTTCTGAGATGCCCAAGTGATCAGGTTCTTGTTGAGGTAGAATGCCATTCTACTGGTGCTCCTCCTGTCGTCGACATCTCAGGCTAAGTTGCTGTCGGTGAATCCGTGCAGTTCATCTTCAGCATGTCCTCTTTTATACCTGAGTCCATACTCAAGTATTCCCTTCACATATCTGAGGATCTGTTTCACAGCCTGGTAATGTGTGGTTGTTGGCTTCTCCATGTACCTACTCACCATTCCAACAGCATAAGAACTATCCGGACGAGTGTGAGTTAAGTACCTGAGACAACCAATAATGCACCTATATTGCGTCGGATCGACTGGAGTTCCTTCAAGGTCCTTGCTGAGTTGCAGTTTAGCTTCCATGGGATACTTGGTCGGATTGCAATCTCCCATTCCAAACTGCTGCAATACTCTCTTCGCATATGCTGATTGCTTCAGTGTAATACGATCACCCCGTTGGTCTATCTCTATACCAAGGTAGTAGAAGAGTAACCCAAGGTTACTCATCTCAAATTTCTGTATCATCTGCTTCTTGTGAGCCTTTACTGTAGTTGCTTTTGCGTCAGTAATGATTAAGTCATCAACGTACACTTCGACAATGAGTTCACCCTCTTTATTGTTCTTCTACATCGCATGCTCTTGAGTGCATCTAATGAATTCTAGCTCCTTTAAGCAGCTATCCAGGCGTATGTTCTAGGCCCTCAGTGCTTGCCGCAAACCATAAAGAGGCTTGAACAATCTATACACCTCGTGCTCCTGGTTCTTGACGATGAAGCCTTCGAGTTGAGCTACATATACCTCCTCTTTGAGGTCACCATTCAGGAATGCAGATTTAACGTCCAAATGGTGAACCTCCCATCCGTGCTGGGTTGCAAGGGCGATAATCAAGCGAACTGTGTCGAGTCTGGCCACTAGAGCAAACACTTCATCAAAGTTAACTCCATGTTGTTGGACGTACCCATTTGCCACAAGTCTAGCTTTGTGCTTGAGGATCTTGCCTTCACTGTCTCTCCGTACCTTGTATACCTATTTTAAACCGATGGGTTTGTGCCCAGATGGTAACTCAGTAAGCACCCAAGTCCCATTCTTCTCGATGGCTTCCAACTCCTTCTTCATAGCTTCCCGCCACTCATGCTCAAGTGCAGCATCTTAAAAGTTTACCGGTTCTTCAGCAGACAAGAACAACATCTCTGGATCAAGAGAGGTCTCTTCAGTTTTAGCATATACGTTAGCAATTGAGCGGTATCTCCTTGGCTCTCTTGAGTCCGCCGTCAGTGTGGGTGAGCCGCTCGAAGTTGAGGCCGCAACTTGAGGTGTAGTAGGCTCCCTTGACGCCATTGCCGCTCTGTGTGTTATAGGTGTTATCGTATCTCCCATGCCCTTCGGTGTGTGCATAGCCTCGTCCACCGCTCTTTGTGGAGTGATCACAGTCTCGATGATAGGATCATCGACTGAGATTTCTACCCAGCCTTGTGGTTAGGCACCGTCACCATTGTTCCAGTCCCATCTCTTTTCTTCCTCGAACACGACATCCCTGCTCACTTGGATCTTGCTGCGGAGGATTATAGAGGTGATGTGCTTTACAGCCCTCTTCCATGCTAAGGTATACCAACAACGTGCTTCGGTCATCAAGTTCCCTGTGATGAGGACCTGCAGTCTTCATGTGTGCGACGCATCCAAAGATCCTTAAGTATTCCAGGTTCGATTTTTTACCAATCTATGCTTCATACGATGTGAGTGTACCGAGAGCTTTAGTTGGCAACCGGTTGAGCAGGTACACAGCATGTCTGACCGCCTCGCCCTACATGCTTCCAGGAACATGCATGCTCTTGAGCAAGCTCCTTGTCAAGGCCATTACGGTGCGATTTCGACGCTCCACTACGCCATTTTGTTGTGGCATATATGGTGCGGTGAGGTGCCGTTGTATGACTTTGCCTTCACAGAAGCTTGTGAATTCCTTGGACAGGAACTCACCTCCTCGATCAGTTATTAGTGTCTTCATCTTGTTGCCACATTCATTCTCTACAAGAGACTTGAATTTCTTGAAGGTATCAAAAGCATCTCTCTTTTCTTTGAGCATATACACCCACATCATGCGACTGAAGTCATCAACTAGTAGAAAAAAGTACTTATTACCTGTAAGTATAGCGGGTATAATCGGGCCACAAATGTCAACGTACACAAGTTGCAATTTTTTCTCAGCTCTGAAGCTTGTCTGCAGAGGGAACGGTAGTCGTGCTTGTTTGGCGATGAGGCACCCATCACAAATCTGGTTTGGGTAAGAAATCTTCGGCAGTCCGGTGGCCATTCCCTTCTCTGCCATCATCTTGAGCGCAAAAAAATTTACGTGCCCGAGCCTTGCATGCCACAACTAGGCTGGGTCTTGTACTTTGGCCATTAGACATATCGGCCTACAAGATTCAAGAGCTATCTTGTACAGGCGGTTAGGCGATCTACTCACCTTTATCAACAGGATGTCGTTCCTGTCGAACACCCTCAAGTAGGAGCCGACAATCTCTACCTTGCTTCCACCTTCCGTTAATTGACCAAGGCTCAATATATTACTTCTTAAGCTTGGAATTAAGTATACCTCCGACAGAAGTTGTTGTTCTCCATTCTTGCATTAGAGCAGGATTGATCCCTTGCCCTCAATCTGCACGGTTGAGGCATCACCAAACTTGACATGGCCGATGATATTTTGATCAAGGTCCTTGAACCTTTCTAGGTGGCCCGTCATGTGGTTGCTAGCACCGTTGTCAAGGTACCAAACGTCGGTGTCGGCCTGCGCTTCTCCATCTCTGAGCAAGTCTTGTTCTATCTTCTCTTCATTGAGCATGGCGAGGTCAGGCGTCTCCTTCTGAGTCTCTCCCAACAGCAATACGGCCTTCTCGTCTTGAGCTCGTGTAAGGTTTGCCTCCTCAACATGATGCTTATTGCGACACTCCGACTCATAGTGCCCAAAGTTTTCATAATTGAAGTACTTGATTTTTGATTTGTCGCGGTTGGAGCCTGAGCCGCGAGTCCCCTCACCCTCGTGGTGTTGCACTATTTAGCCGCCACGGCCACCCCTGCCGTGCCCGCGACCACGGCTACGGGGCTTGCTACGGCCCTGATCGTCGCTAAATTGCCCCTTTCCTCTGACGAAGAATCAACGTCGCCTTTCTTCGATCGCGCCTGCCACTCAGCGTGAGTAAGCAAGAGTTGTCCGTTGTTGCTCTCGCCTCGACCGTGTATGCGGTCTTCATACGCTTTGAGGCGGTCGATCGCTTCCTCGACCGGCATGGTCTCCACATCCGTAAACTGCTCGATTACAGCAACGACATGCAGGTACTTGTCTGGGACAGAGACGAGCAGCTTATTGACGATGACGATGTCCTCCATCTCGTCTCCCAATCCACAAATTTTCTTTGCGAGGGTCGTCAATTTTCCCGCAAACTCATCGATGGAGTCTGTCTCCTTCATATGAAGAGCCTCGAGCTCACTCTTCAAGGTTTGAATCCTTGTCTTCTTCACCCGATCAGCGCCTAGGTACCTTGTCTTCAGGCTTTCCCAAGCTTCTTTAGCCATTTTGTGCTTGGCCAGCTGGAGTAGGATTTCCTCGGGGACAAACTTGGAAAATGCACGCCAACGCCATCTTGTCCTTCTTCTTTTATACGACCACCCCGACCGCGGGTTCAATGGCGTCCCAAACGCCTTGAGCCTCCATGAAGACCTCCATCGTGATCGCCCAAGTGGAGTAATTGCAAAACGTTAGCATCGGATAGTGCAGGGTTATGCTCCCCTCCTTTGTTGTTGGCACCGACGAGTGCTCGATGATTGACATCTTGTCGAGTCGAAGATACTTTGGCATACAACCTGGAGCTCTGATACCAAATGTTGGCCTTAAGATTGAAACTAGGAACCAGAGGTAAAAATAGGAAGGATTCGTTGAGAAAGAAATTGAAGCTGTTGTGTTATTCATCATTAGTTTGTGCCTTTATATAGGCTTATACAAAGATTGAATATGTAGATAACAACAAATAAAGGAGTGCTTCACTCCTGGCCACACATGTCCTATAGACTAGAACAAAGGGAGGAGGAGTTTACTCCTGGCCGCACATGTGTCTATGGACCAAGTAAGCAAAAGTATTATAATCTAGACTAACTAAAACAAGATACATCGAGTGTTTGATTCTCTCTCTCATTTATTATCCTTTAAATTGCTGTTTATTGTTGGTAGTTATTTCATTACTCTATGCATCCCCGTTTAGGGTTCTACAGGTGTGTGCTTTGATGGAGATATAGAGGTAGGGTTTAAATAGTGAGGGAAGGAGTGTTCAGCTTGTGACAACAAGGCCTACTCCAATACTTCGATGTGGCCGATTTGCAATTTTCTTGCTCACTGAATAATGTCTATTCAAATATGTTATCAAAAGAATCTATTCAAATATGATCATGTAGTATTATCTTTGTAAAATTAATTATGGAACTTAATTAATTGGTTAGAATTCATGCTTATCATGCATGCTTGATGATTTACGTGCAGCAATGCTACCAATGGATGCTAAATATGTGTATAATCTGTGTTGCTTCAATGATTGGATGTCTGCCGACTAAAGAGAGTAGTGTTAAGCATTTCTCGGTGGGGAGTTCATGTGCAGCCAGGTGGATTCGGTGGATCGATCCACCGTTTATTGGTTTTAGGTTGTCGTGCATTGATGTTATATTTTCACCATTTATCTTTTGTACGTGTTGTTCTTCAGATGGACACTGTCAATAATTTTATTATTTTTCTTTCATACAGTTCAAGATTAACAGAAATTAATTGTTGGAATAACTACATATATAATCTTTCCTCCATGTGAGCTCCCTCCAACTCTGTTGCAAGAGTTTGGAAACAATCTTATTTCACCCGGTTGACTTTTTTCTATAGACTTGTTGGGAACGAAGCGCGGAAACTGTTCTCCCAAACCAGATAGTCCTGCGAGAGAACCGAGCAAAAGCACAAAAATCAAAAATGCCAAACACAATCGCAGACACAAAGATTTTTGACGTGGAAAATCCTTGCGGGAAAAACCACGGGACGATCGGAGTCCAACCCTGAAGAACCTCCACTAATGGAATAAAGAGAATACACCCTCTACAAGCTCCTTCCGATCCAACACGGATCACCACAACTCACTTGAAAGAAGAAAATTTTTGATTGCGGACTCCGAAGAACAAGAGATGCCGAAAAATTATTCGAAGCAATCTCTCATTCACAATAGTCCTTAATCCTCTCTCTCTCTCTCTCAAAGATTGTAAAGCACTCTTTATTTTTTGAGATAATTTTACAACTAGCATGCATCACCCTTTTATAAGCCCTTGGTAACCCATACATGGAAGGCCAATATATATAGAAACTTCCAATATAAATCAATCATATATTTAATGGAAATCCAATCATAATTAGCTTACCATAATTGGAAACCCAATAATATGGAAAGCTAATATATGAAGGGTCCAATCATAAATAAATAATCAAAGTAAATATGGAAATTCAATCATATATTTTCTTACCATATATGTACCAAAATAAAATCCATGCACTCCCCAAGCTTCTCCGACACACGGATGGCGTTCGTCGCTCTCCGGGGTATTCTCCACATAGGTGGGAACCCCACCCACTCCAACAAATCTTCCCCTTTACAACTATGTGGAGGAGGTTGTCATCCCGACGATCTGCCTGATGTACTCAAACTTCTCCCTCGGAAGAACCTTCGCGAGCATGTCCGCTCCATTGTCATCAGTATGAACCTTCTCAAGCGCCGCATCATTCTTCTCAACCACATCCCGTATCCAATGATACCGAGTCTCGATGTGCTTGGACCGACTATGAAATGTCTAGTTTTTCACAAGGTGAATAGCACTTTGACTGTCGCAAAGCAAAGTATACTACTCTTGCTTCAGTCCTATTTCCTGCAGCAGCTTCTTCATCCACAGCAACTCCTTGCAAGCCTCCGTCGTCGCAATGTACTCTGCCTCTGTCGTCGACAAGGCAACACACTTCTGTAACCGCGACTGCCACGATACCGCTCCTCCAGCAAACATCATCACATAGCCCGAAGTCGATCGCCTCGTGTCTACATCTCCAGCTATATCAGCGTCAGTATACCCAACCAGCTTCGCTCGTCACCACCAAAAGAAAGTCTCCAATCGACAGTGCCCTGAAGGTATCGTAGAATCCACTTGACTGCACTCCAATGTACCCTTCCAGGATTTGAAAGGTACCTGCTAACTGTGCCAACTGAATGAGCGATGTCTGGCCTCGTACACAGCATAGCATACATAAGACTTCCCACAGCTGAGGCATATGGAACCTGCTCCATATCTTCCTTTTCGTCCTCGGTAGATAGACACTGCTCCTCAGTGAGCTTAAAGTGAGTCGCAAGGGGGCAACTCACTTTCTTCGACCCGTCCATACCGAAACGCTGAAGTACCCGGTGAATGAACTTCTTTTGGGACAAATGTAGCAGCTTGGACTCTCTCTCTCGGCTGATCTCCATCCCAAGAATAGTCTTCACTGTGCCCAAATCCTTCATAGAGAAGGCCGCGCCCAATTGGCGCTTCAACTCCGCTATCCTAGTGGCATTCCGACCCACTAATAGCATATCATCTACATAGAGCAATAAAATAATGAAATCATCCTCGGCAAAATACCTCATAAATGCATAATGGTCCGACGTCGTCCGTACATAACCATGCTCCCCCATAAACGACTCGAACTTCCTGTACCACTGCCTCGGAGCCTGCTTCAGACCATACAAGCTCTTTCTCAACCGGCAAACCAAATGTGACTTGCCCTTCTCACAAAATCCCTCTGGCTGCTCCATGTATAACTCCTTCTCAAGATCACCATGGAGGAATGCCGTCTTTACGTCCATCTGCTCGAACTCCAAGTCGAGACTGGCTGCTAATGCTAGCACCACCCGAATAGACGAATGCTTGATGACAGGCGAAAAGATCTCATCATAATCCACACGTTTCCGCTGACCGTAGCCTTTGACTACCAGCCTCGCTTTGTATCGAGGGCGAGTAGCATCATCTGTCTGCTTCACTCTAAACACCCATCGATTCTTCAAAGCCTTCTGACCCTTTGGCAACCGCACCAGCTCATAAGTGGAATTAGTGTGCAAGGAACTCATCTCCTCCTGTATGGCCTCCATTCACTCCTGCCTGTGTTCGTCTTCCACAGCCTCTGCAAAGCTTTCGGGCTCTCCCCCGTCAGTCAATATCACATACTCATCCGGTGAGTATCTCGTAGATGGTCGACGATCTCTGTCGCTCCTTCTCAGTGGAGCCACTGGTGCTGGCTGTATACCAACAGCCTTCTCTCCTTCAGGAACTGCCTCTCCGGCATGCTCATCCTCCTAAGGGACACCCTGACCACCATCAGCAGGCTGATGATCAAGGTTGGGAGCAACTCCATGTACTGGCTCTCCTATAATGGGATCCTCTGCAATGTCCTCTGGAAACTGCTCGAAGCAAAATGACTCTAACTCAGGCAATTTCTCAGCATCAGAAGGCGTCCCGGAATCCTGAGTGTTGGTCATGGTCTGATCCTCGACGAATACCACGTCCCTGCTTCTGTAGAGCTTTCTTTCCACCGGGTCGTAGAGTCTATAGCCAAACTCATCCCGACCGTAGCCGACAAAGATACATCGCCTCGTCTTCGGCTCAAGTTTGGTCCTTTCGTCCTTCGGTACATGCACGAAGGGCTTACAGCCAAACACTCGTAGGTGATTGTATGACGGCTCTTTGCCGTACCATACTTTGTCAGGCACATCACCCTATAAAGGAGCACAAGGAGACAAATTAATAACATAAGCGGCTGTAAGAAGAGCCTCACCCCAATAACTGTTCGGCAAGTTTGCTTCTGACAGTAAACACCGCACCCTCTCCATCAGTGTCCTGTTCATGCGCTCCGCTACACCATTGAGCTGAGGTGTCTTTGGCGGAGTCTTCTGGTGTCGTATCCCCTGCTCTCTGCAATAAGCATCAAAGGGACCGATGTATTCGCTGCCATTGTCGGACCGAACACACAATAACTTCTTGTCCGTCTCTCTTTCAACAGAGGCCTAAAACTCTTTGAAAGTAGGCAGCACCTGATCCTTGGTCTTTAAGGCATAGACCCAAACCTTCCTGGAACAGTCATCAATAAAAGTTACAAAGTAAGAAGCACTACCAATAGATTTTACCTTCATAGGATCGCAGACATCCGAGTGAATCAACTCGAGCAACGCCGGCTTCCTTGAACTTAGGTGACTTTGGAAAGACACCCTATTTTGCTTCCCAGCTAAGCAGTGCGTGCACTTCTCCAACTTTGTAGACTTGAGCCCTGGAATCACCTTCCTGTTCACCAAGTAGCTCATCCCCTTCTCGCTGATATGGCCGAGCCGCCTGTGCCACAACTCGGTAGACGCATCACTGACTGTGTTCACCTCCTGTGCCCTCTATACGCTCTCCTCCATATAGTAGAGACCAGACTTCTTGTTTTCTCTGACAGTCACCATCGAACCTCTGGAAAGCTTCTACTGACTATTTTCGAAGAGACTGAAGAATTCCTCATCATCCAACCTTCCAACCGACACCAGGTTGAAACGGATATCAGGGACATGACGAACATCTTTGAGAACAAGAACTGCACCTGTTTTCGTCCTCAAATGCACATCTCCAACGGCAACCGCCTTTGACACATCTCCATTGCCCATCTTCAACACTCCACAGTCGCCTGTCATGTAAGTGGCAAATAGTGCCCTGTTGTGAGATACATGCACTGAAGCTCCCGAGTCCACCAGCCAAGAATTGTCATCGCAGGCGAGGTTTGTGATAACCTCATCACCTACAATGATCACATCGCCTCCATGTATCGAAGCCGCCGCTGTAGTGGTCTCATCTTGCTTCCCCTTGTCGCCCTTCTTCTCTCTCTTCCAAGCGAAACAGTTCCGCTTGATGTGGCCCTTCTTGCCACAATGGTAATACTCCGAGTCCTCATACCGACCCGTGGACTTCTCCCCGCTCTTGTCTCTGCCACCGCCTGGACCCCTGCTTTTGCCCCTTCCGCGGCTCTCCAAAACTAGTGCCTCTGAGTGATGGGATGTGGATGAAGTGCCCTGAGAACATCTTCACATCTCTTCATTCATTACCCCGCTCTTGGCAAACTCCAGACTGACCACGCCTTCGCAGAAGCGATCATAGATACTCGTACGGTCTCCCACGAGTCTGACAATATACATAGCAACCAAAGTCCTTGAACTTCGTCGTCGAACTTGACTTCCATCGAGGATAGCTGGTCCACCACGCCCTGGAACTCACTCAAGTGATCTGTAATGGATGCACCATCTTTGTACCGCAGACCCATCATCTTCTGGATCAGGAACAATTTGTTTACCCCGATCTTTTTTGCGTACAAAGATTCCAGCTTCTCCTACAACGTCTTCGTATGCTCAATATTGGCAACGTGGTTGTACACATTCTCGTCAACGAACTGCCGCATGTACCCACACACCTGTATATGCCCGAAGTTTCAGTCCTCATCGAATTTGTCACTGGGCTTCTCGGATGCAAATACTGAAAGATACAGCTTCTTGACGAACAGCAAATCCTTCATCTTGCTCCGCCAATAATGGTAGTTGGTACCGTTCAGGTTCACCATGCGCACCGGCTTCGCGTCCATCTCTGCTTCCTGGTTTGACTATCAACTCCTGACACTTCTTTGAACCCAAAGCTCTGATACCACTCTGTTGAGAACGAAGCGCGGAAATCGTTCCCCCAAACCAGAAAGTCCTGCAAGAGAACCGAGCAAAAGCACACAAACCAAAAATGCCAAACATGCAGACACAAAGATTTTTGACGTGGAAAACCCTTACGGGAAAAACCACGGGACGATCGGAGTCCAACCCTTAAGAACCTCCACTAATGAAATAAAGAGAATACACCCTCTACAAGCTCCTCCCGATCCAACACGGATCACCACAACTCACTTGAAAGAAGAAAATTTTTGATTGCGGACTCCAAAGAATAAGAGATGCCAAAAAATTATTCGAAGCAATCTCTCCTTCAAAATAGTCCTTAATCCTCTCTCTCTCTCAAAGATTGTAAAGCACTCTTTGTTTTTTGAGATAATTTTACAACTAGCATGCATCACCCTTTTATAAGCTCTTGGTAACCCATACATGGAAGGCCACTATATATGGAAACTTCCAATATAAATTAATCATATATTTAATGGAAATCCAATCATAATTAGCTTACCATAATTGAAAACCCAATAATATGGAAAGATACTATATGAAGGGTCCAATCATAAATATATAATCAAAGTAAATATGGAAATCCAATCATATATTTCCTTACCATATATGAACCAAAATAAAATCCATGCACTCCCCAAGCTTCTCCGACACACGGATGGCGCTCGTCGCTCTCCGGGGTATTCTCCACATAGGTGGGAACCCCACCCACTCCAACAAGACTAAGGTAAGAATATTTAAGAACTACATGCTGGATAATGTTTCTTAATTTTGGTGTGATAGTATCTTAATGGAGTGGCAACATTATCAGTTGAGAGAGTAACTTACATTATAAGGGGTTTGCTTACTATTTGCAATCTCAAATATATTTTTTTATCTTTCTCTTGAGAAGTTGTAAGGGGTCAAATTATGGAGAAAGAGAGTTAACATATACTTTGTATTGGAATATTTGCTAATTAGAAGGTTAGGATTTGATTTGGAGGCCATATCCACCACATATTGTGAGTGTTCGGTCTTTTTCTTGGTCTCGCGTAGTAGGTACAGTTCATGTAATTGACAAGGAATGTTATAACCGTAAATCTGTAATATGGATTTTTTTTCCATATGCACGTAACATAATTGTAGCATTTGCTTTCCAGGAATCCTAAATTAGGTTAATTCTATCAATAGTGAGATTTGTAAATTTTTTAATTTAAAATGAGTTATTTGTATTTACTATCCAGTTACTAATCATATCTCCACTACCCCCACCATTATTTATTTTAATTACTGCTCCCCCATTCCTTCATAGTATGTTAAATATAATTATGGTTACCCGGCCTAAAAATGGCTTATTTTTTAGAAGGGGGCGGAGGTAGTACTAATTAAAATAAAAGGGAGATATGATTAGCAATTGGTGGGAGGAAACTATAAATAACTCTAAAATTAATAGTGAATAATTTTACTATTTTTAAAAATAATATCCAAATAAAAAATGAAACTACAATTCATCATTCATTAATCCTGACGAGATAAAAAAGTGGGTCATATTCTTCTATTTGGAGGTGGTGGTCTACAATATCAAAAGTAGTATCTAATGGAATATCTACTTGGACCATATTGGTCTCTCTAGGTTAATAGAATAAATGGTACTTATTTATTATATGGGCAAGGTACGACAAGTGCGATACCAATGGTCTCTTCCGACATAATGATATCATATGTTTAGGGTAGCTAAAGTAGAAGCATGATCATTCTTATTCTTTTTGAAGTTGTTAGTCCTGGTAGCCAATCGAGCATACTTATTTCCATGGTTTCCCTTTTGGCGACCTTGATTCCTTTTCCTTTCTGTGTAGTCAGGTTTTCCTATCGAGGTGAGGCCCTTATGTCGATTTTATCGTCTGGAATACCCTACATTGACTTCAAAAAATGGGATGGATTTGTGCTAGTAGGGAGGGCCGAATAGTTATTCATCATTAGCTTATTATTCTTTTAAATGAATAATAGGAGAATGCTTATTCAACTTCATAAAATTCGTGAATTTATGCTATATACACATATTAGGAGCATGTTAGATAGGTTTAAAGTTGAGTAGGTCTTTTTAATGAAATCTTTCTAAATCAAGTCCTTGTAGAAACAAGAAGATGTGACATACTTCTGAATTGTACTCATTTATGAATTTATAATCCTAGAAGTGGCAGTTTTTCTAGGCATGATTTGCTTTTGGCAAGTAGATGATATGTTGATGGTTAAAATACTCTTCAAGAGCCATCCTGAGAGCACTCTGGTCCTATTCAGCAAGGTACTCCAATTGTGTATCAGGCATATACTTGTGGATGAAGATCATGACAGCTGCTTTGGCAGCAATTCATCCGAGTTAATTAGAGGCTCAGTTGTTGCTCTCTGCTTTTTGTAGTGAGGTAGAGTTTAACATCTTTAACTCACTTTAAGTAGTGTTTTTTAAACTTCCAGTGCATTGAAATCGAGCTTATTTATGTTAAGGTTGTAGTATATGAATAAATAAGATGTTAAAAATTTATGTTATAAGACAAAAATTTGCGAGATTAATCATGTAGAACTTCTTATTGTTAGTATATAGATGGTAAATTTTAGTAGAATATTATAAACATCATGTTTTGGTAAGTTAATGAACTACAGTTGAAGAATTAATTTAGGAAGAGATAGTCTTCAAATGGCCCAAATGCGAAGATAGAAACCAAGAGTTTTTGAAGATGAGATCAAGCCTCCGTCATATTTTTATGGTGCTTAAGTCTTTTGCAGGTCTACCTTGGTGAGGCTATTCCTCTTTCAAATTTTGCTTATGGTAGAATCCTAACAATGGAGCTAAGCTTTGCGAGGCTAGCTCTCTACGCCAAATCTAGCAACTGGGTTAGGTCTAAGCACTATGTTTCCTTGGGGCTAATTGCTGGTAACGAAACTAGTGTCATGGCATGCTCCTACTTTTCAAAATACGAGCATGTGGCAAGTCCAGCTTACGCTACAACAACGACGATAGTAAGTTGTCTATGCTCTTACAACAAAATATATGTACACAATCTCAATTGTAAATAATCCATACAAGATGCAACCACAATATCTCAATATAACATCTGTCTAACTCATCCACGTACAATAGAATAAATGAAAAAAAATATAAGAATATGAGATAACAATGACTAAAATCTAACCATATGAAATAGATGTACATATGGTTTGAAAGGAACCCTAGGCCGAAATAGTAATATCAACTTCAAATCAAAAGCCTAATATTTTGAAAAACAAATCTGCTAAATGGAAAGACAAATAAAATATAAAGAACTAAACTAGGATAAAATGGCCAAGATCTAAGATGGATCTCCAAAAGTTGCCTTCCCTCTTAGGGACCATAAAATATAAGATACCAATCATCTAAATTTGAAAAATATGCTTTCTAGTCAAGAATAGAACAAGTACACACAAACCAACACTTCAAAACCTGCAACTATATAAGCAAGAGCAGTTTAGATTAGGAGAGTAAATATATTAATTTTAAAAATAACTATATTTAATATGGTTGAAATCGTGCATGTAAAAGTGATAAGTAACATTTTAAATAGGATGTAGGCATGAAATAATGTTAAATTGAATGCCAGAATAAATAATGAGCAAAAGTACTAAATATATCACTATGTGTGTTTTAGCAAAACCACTTTAAATTTGTGGACGACTTAGGATGACTCGTTAAGAAAACACAATGTATTACCAATGAGCGCTATATTATACAATTTAATATTACCTCATCCGATGTCGAATCTAGATGAAGTCCACATACCTACTAGGTGTTTTCCCCCATACCCACTAATTTATAAAGATATATAAAAAAAAACTAGAAAAGCAACTTTAACTGGAACTTGAATTTAATCACGTATGTATAATAAACTTGAATTTGTGCTCGTGCAACATCAAGTATATAACATGTACATGAAAACACAAGTAAATTATATGTTACTATAATTCTAAATAAAGCATGCTACAAGAAAATATAGAAACAAGTAAGAAATATTGGTAGTTGTATTGCCTTAACCTTCAAAAGGATACGATTAACCAGTCTCGAACTTATTCTATCCCAAGCCTAAGAAAGCGACCAAGCATCACACAACAACAAATAATCCAATTAATTAAAGATTTAAAATAAAGAAAGTCGATTTGGTAATCTAAACTAATTGGGTTACTTCTATGGAAAGTTCATTAGTTCTAGAGGGTTTATCAAGAAAATCATCATGATCCAAAGCTACAAGTTATTAGTCCTAAGTTTCTTTAGTGTCATTTAATAACATTTAATTCATATTTAAGATGGCCAATCACAAGGATTTTTTAGTCTAATTAAATAACATTTGGCACATTCTTTGGATTCATTTTTCGAAACTCTTAGTATGCAAATCAAGATAAGATTGTCAACTACAAGGTTAACGATACGATCTGTATGAACACTTTATCAATTTTAGCGATATGAGACTACTAGAATCAACGAATTTTGGTTTTGTCACACGGATTTCAAAATATGAGCCGAAGACAAATAATTAATAATTTGAAAGTGGTGTGATTTGATGTATTAAAGAATATTAATATACTGTAAAAATTGGTATCCTAGGTTAAAAAGTCTTTACGGTGGCAATGGAACTGACAGATCAAAGATTCAACATCTTGATCTTCCTGAAAGTTCAAAATAACAATTTTGGACAATAGGTAAAGTTTAGTGTTGCAGACAATGTAGATTCAGAATTTGGGTGATCCAACCATATATATTAAAGATACGACATAGGAAATGATATAGCTAAAAATGAATCGAAAAAAGGAGGTCGTAGCATGAAGTTATGTCCTCTGGAATTCAATTGTACTGTTGGACACAGAGGACATGACGAACCGCCACAATACTCATAGATTTGCCAAACGTCGCCGAGGTCATGCGAAACTTGACATGCTAAAAGTTGGCTATCCCACGAAGACTGTCGAGAAAAGGGATCATGAAATTAGCCGACAATTCTTTCTAGAGACCGTAGAAAGTTTCTGCCAAGAACTCCTCTTCGTGTCTTGGATACGACGCTCACACGATTTTCTCGGGCATAGATGGTCGGGGACGGGCTAGGATGAAAGAGGAAGGTGTAACGGTGGTGTGCTAAAATTTGGGATGGTTTGGAATGTTTAGAGGCTTGGACATGTCTAGGACACATGAGAGCACCACAAAATAAATTAGAAGAAATAGGATTAGGGTTGAAGGGTTCGCTATCTCAGTCTTTTGTTAGATGCACCCAGGTTGCGGGTTTGAACGACCTCGGTACTCGTTGTGGAATTTAGGGCTATTTGGGCTGTTAGTGGGTCTGTTTGGGAGTAGGTTGGGCTATTCAAATTATGTATTTTTTATTTAAACAAATGGGATGATAATTTGGGTTGCTAAGAGGACACGAGGTGCAGCTGTTGAGGGCGAAAAAGGGGATGCTATAGTTTTAGTTTTTTTTAAAAAAAAATTTCCATTCTTTTTATTTCTTATTTCTTTCTTTTAAACTCTAATATCATTCACAATTCCTTTTTTCTTCTTTTTATTACCATTGTTATTGTTATTGACTTAATTTCTTTTATATAGTTTCTTTTACATATAAATCTTTTTGTTTATTTATTTCTAACTTAATTTAATTGAAAAGCTTTTGTTAATATACAAATGTAAGTATATTTTGTATTAGTTTCTGTTATTCATCTATTTAATTAGCTCTTTGCTAGATAATCAATATTACTTTTCTTCGTTATTAACCAAGCTAGTTTTAGGTTACTCACATAATTTCTGATTTACTTTATTAAATATATTATTGGTTATTTCTTTAAATATGACCATTGGATTTAGTTATATTAGTTTAAAAGGTTGAATAAACCTACAAATTCAAATTTGGGGAAAATATTCCCATAATCAAGGACATGGGGCTTATGGCTAGGCTCTATGAGGGTAGGCCTCGGCACTATGTTTGTTTCTGGCAAACTATGGTAGTGGGGCTAGCTTTTGTAGGCCTAGGTTTTGCACAAATTAAATTAGGCTCCGCTGGGCTAAGCCTTAGGGCCAAATTTACTTATAGCAAACATTCTGTAATGCGGCTGTGCTTTTGCGAGCTCCACGTATGACATTGAGGTAGCTCCATTCGGTGGAGCTAATGACTTATCCAAATTTGGTTACTGCTTTAGACGATAGTATGCAGATTGTTAGCATAGCATACAACATGGCTGGGCGAAAGTCCTTAGCGTCCAGGATGCTTTTAATGATTGAGTGTGTCGCTCTGACCAATTTTCATTGTGTCATATATGTTGATCTTGAGAGCTATTGCTGCTAGTTGATACAGGAGGATCTAAAAAAGATTTAGATCCATTGGTGGCTAATTGATCTTGGAGACCCGAAGGATCTGTATAGTTTAGAATGCCATAGCAGGCTTATAATTTGAAGGATCTTGTAAAACTAAAGTCATTTCTAGCTATATATTGTCGGTCATAGAGGTTTGGTGGGGGTGGGGGGCTTCTCTTTAGAGGAAGAATCCTCCTAATTTTCCTGTTAAAAGGAAGAAACAAAATCGAGATTATAAAATTAATTTGATCATACTTACCTTTAGGAATCGAGAATAATCGTGTAATCTTGAGCTTTGTGTGGTAGAGCTACACGCTAATAATGTGTTATGCTCAATTTCTTGACTGAGAGATTTGAAAGAGAGAGAGAGAGATGAATACTCCAATGGCTGAACACTTTTAAGGTTCTTCATAGGCTTCTATTTATATTATACTGATTCGTTAACAATCAGATACAATAAAATTTTTACAAGATTAAAAAGAAAGAAATATATCTATAATATTTGTTGGCACAATCTTCCAATAGTTAGTCATAACAAACTTACAACACATTTCATAAAATTTGAGATTAATTAAATTACTTTTTTTGAATGAGGAGCTTTATTCATTCATTCAATAAGGGAGACATGATAGGGGTACTCATCATCTAGGAGCTGAATAATGCAATCCAGAGGAGAGTTGAAAGAAGAACAACTATTACAAAGTGCATGTCTCACCAAGGTGTATGCAACTGCGTTCCCTGTCTGTCTGACAAAGAGAAAGGCAAGTGGTCTGGATGACGATATTTTGTCTTTTGTAGAGCGGATTAGGTCCTGAAGTTTCCACAGAATCATTAAAGTGTCGCCTTGAAAGATTTTGTGCAATACTAGATGATCTCATTTGATAACGATGTTCGTGGCGCAGAGGTTATTTGCCAGTTGGATTCCCAGTCGGATGGCCTGGACTTCGGACTGTATGCTGCATTCGAAGGTTATTGGCTAGTTGGATTCCCAGTCGGATGGCCTGGACTTCGGACAGTATGTGTGTAGTAGGAGAGAAGGAGAGAAGGCTGTGCTGCAAAAAGCAGCAGGCAGAAGCAGTAGCAGTCCCCACAGGGGACTGCCTCACCAACAACAGCAGTGCAATGGCTGCTGCATTATGCAGCAGCAGCAGCAGTGGGGGCTGCAGGACAGCCCCCCATGACCCCCTTTTTACCCTCGTTTTAGCCCCCTTAGCCCCATATATATATATATATATATATATATATATATATATATATATATATATATATATATATATATATATATATATATATATATTGGAGCCAGGTAAATTGTTTCTGGAATCGCTCCCACTGGGATTCGAACTCCTGACCACTCGGGCCGCATGCATCTCTCTTAACCACTATGCTAGAGGTCATCTGCTATATTTTTTTTTTTGAGGTCATCTGCTATATATATATATATATATATATATATATATATATATATATATATATATATATATATATATATATATATATATATATATATATATATATATATATATGTTTATGTGTGTGTGTGTGTGTGTGACTCTAAAAGGGATTAGATTAGGGGTTAAATGAGTGGTTAGAATGTTAGTGGTTTGAGTGGTAAATGTTAAGATAAGTTAGTCTATGTTAGTGAAGTATTGATGTTAGTATCCTAGTTGTTAAGATATTAGTGTCATTAGAGTTAGATGTTTAGTAAGATATAGGTATGTTAGCTTGTGTTAGATACTATCTAGGATATTATGGTCGTTAGATATGTTAGTGTATGAGAGTAATTAGTAGATAGATATAGGTAAGTATCTTGGTATCTCATGATACCAAGATATATAATACCTTAAGGTAATATACATATGTTAAGATATGTAATAAGATGCATTGGATGAGTTAGTTAGTGTGAGATAGTGGTTGGTAATGGTTAGATATGTTAGTATCTTGATATCTTAGGATACCAATAGTGGTATCTCAAGGTAAAAGTGGTTTACCTTGGTATGGGCAAGGTAATGGGAATTACCTTGGAAAGGGTAAGGTTAAGGTATTGGGCTCTAACTAAGATATTGGTATCGGGATACCATTTTGACTTAGATATGAGATGAAGGGAGATGAAAACCAAGTAGAGGCAGTCATAAACTTTCTGTTTGAATCTCTAGCGACGGTCACTCCCGCGAGATTAATTAAATTACTTAAAAAGTAAAATAGCACGAGAAAATATAAGGTAGATACTAGTTGCCTAGTTGGTTCATAATAACTTTTAATGTTAAGGAAGTAAAGTAATTAATTCAAATTATCTTGTTTCATATTATTTATAGAACGATGGACAATGTTCATGCTTACAGATTATTCAATTGAGGATAAAAGAAGAGCATAAACTTGCCACCCATTTTATTCTGAGTCTGTTTATATTCCAATTAGGATAGCTCCATCATGTTATGTAATGCATAGGTTTAGGATGAAAGAGGGCATTCCGTAGGCAAGCCTTGAGGGAAGTGTAACGAGTCCTGGCAGTAGTCCTAATCATGAAGCTCTGTATCATTGACTGGAGCTTGGCAGTTTTGTTCTCATCGAGCATGCGGTCCATCCAGTTGGAGGAGGTGGTAGGGCAAGATCTACTTCCCGAAGACCACACGCATGCATCCGTACTAAAGTTGCGATACGAAACTGTGAAGGGCGCCTGGCTCCAGTCGATCCCTACTTGTCCTCTCCTTGTAGCCCATGCTTGGCCATTCTAAATGTTGGCGTAAATGTTCAAGGGCTGCTCATTGGGATAGGGAATTCCTTCTACATTCCTGTACAACCTTATCGGTATCTCGTCGACAAACCACCTGCAAATTAATGCACGTCTTCCATGTTACAGTAGAGTGTTTGTAACGAGAGAAACTAAACCCAGACTAGCTAGCCGTTAAATTAAACAAATTAGGGGGAGTTGGTACTTAACACTATATTGCGTAGATTCCAGAGGATGGACTAGGTATAGAAATCCTGTCTAGGATCAAACCACGGGTAGAACTGCTGCTCACTGTCGCCCGTTCCCCGCACCCACAGATTCGTTTGGAGTACGTAGGGATCACTCTCACTGACATTACCAAGGAACTCGAAGTCGATCTCGTTATTGTTTGGCCGAGGGGATTGCAGCCGCGTAAGTCTATATAATTACTATTTACATAGAAATGAGTAGTAATGTTCTTAATTTTTGGATGCAAACACTAGAGCAAGTATTTAATATATATGGTATGCATGGTACTTAGCTAAGTTGAAAGCTTACGTAGAAGTCAGTAACATTGCTTGCAAAGTTTTTGGGGATGAGCTTCATTTGGACGTCAAACCTACCAAAGAGGTACTGGTTCTTGAACTGATAGCCCGAGTCGGATGCTTGGTCGAGCGTCAGCTGCAAGAGATTTTCATTTTCCAATATCTGCACTCTCTCACCACCTCAAGTGTTTACCATTTCCAAGTTGAAGTCGGTTGCGGTCATCATAGAGGCCGCGAAAAAGGCTGCTAGAATTAGAAGGGAGTGTTCACCCTGACAAGAACAAAGAAGACAGTGGATTTATTTTGAGGCTCTGAACTTGATGTTTTATTCATTTATCAAGTAACCTTTTATAAGCAAAAGAATAGATAACAACCTGCTCTCTAAAAGTGGATCACCACATGTATTTCCTACAGACTAGGTCAAGCATGGAACACCACATGTTCCCCCTTGAGACTAGGTCCCATTTTATTCCCTACAAGCAACGTAATTAGCCAACAAAACTCCCCCTAATCTAGTTTCTTCTGGTGTTGACGATGCCAAGCTTCGTGCGTAGGTCCTGGAACTTGACCCGTCCGAGTACTTTTGTCAATATGTTCGCCAGCTATTCGTTGGTGTTGGTGTAGTCGACGGCGATCTTGTCGTCTCTGATGCACTGCCTGATGAAGTGGTAGTGCATCTCGATGTGCTTACTCCGGTTATGGAATACCGAATTCTTGCACAGCTGGATGGCGGATTTGTTGTCCACGAGTAGAGTAGCACTGCTGGCCTCCTTGTCAAGCAAATCTCCGAGCAGCTGTACGAGCCAAACGCCTTGGCATGCTGCCGTGGTTGCGGCAATGTACTCTGCCTCACAGGATGATAATGCAACCACCTTTTGTTTCTGTGATTGCCAGCTGACAGGGCTTCTCCCGAGAAAAAACACCAAGCCGGTGGTGCTCTTCCTGTCATCGATGTCACCGGCCATGTCAGTATTACTGTACCCGACAAGCCTGGCCTCTGTAGTGTCCCTGATGTAACGACACCCATAGCTCAATGTGCCGGCAATATATCTGAGTATGTGCTTAACGGCGCTCCAGTGCTCGGTAGTCGGTGAGTCCATGAATCGGCTGACATAGCCGACGACAAACATGATGTCCGGCCGAGTGTGCACCAAGTAGCAAAGACTCCCAATGATGCTTCGTTACATGGTCATGTCCACCGACAGATTTGGACTCACTTTGCTCAGTTTCAGCCGTGGCTCCATCGGCACATGAACCGGATTGCATTCGGTCATGCCGGCCTTCTCTAGTACCTTGGCCGTATACGTGCTCTGGCGCAAAGTGATCTCGTTGGCGCCCTGCTGAACTTCTATACCGAGGTAGTAGTTCAATTTCTTGAGGTTGCTCATTTGGAACTGAGCCTTTATCTCATCCTTGAACTGATTAATGGTCCGAGTGTGCGCACCTGTGACGATGAGATCGTCCACGTACACGCCGAATAGCAGCTGCTTGTCGCCGTTGCCTCGAGTATACATCGCTTGCTCTGACTCGTTCTTATGAAACCCAAGCGATAACAGAGTGTCATCCAGCTTGGCATTCCATGCACGAGGAGCTTGATGAAGCCCGTACAGTACCGTGTGTAGGCAAAGCACTTTGTGTTCGTGCCCGTTGCGCATGAATCCAGGTGGTTACAGAACGTACACTTCTTCGTCCAGGTCACCGTTTAAAAATGCCAATTTTACGTCGAGGTGGTGTACCTTCCAGTCGGTGTGTGCCGCGACCGCCAGTAGCATTCTAACGGAGTCTAGGCGAGCCACGGGTGCAAAAACTTTGTCGAAGTCGATCCCTGTATGCTGGACGTAGCCCTTTGCCATGAGCTTGGCCTTGTGTTTGATAACCTCACCGGCACTATTTTTCTTCACCTTGAAGACCCACTTCATCCAATCAGCTTCTTTCTTACAGGCAACTCGGTCATTGTCCAAGTGTGGCTATTGATGATCGAGTCCAACTCTTCAAGCATCGCCTTCCGCCAGTAAGAATGCGGTTCAGCCTCGTGGAATGTCATTGGCTCATCACCGACTGCGAGCAGGAGCTCCTCTGGGTCTAGCACCTACTCGTAGGTTGTGGTATATACGTTGCTAATAGTGCGGTAGAGTCATGGCACCTCATTGTCGCCAATCATAGTCGTAGGTGTTTCATCAGGCGGTGGAGACATGAACTCCACAGCATCCGGCTCAAAGGTCTGTATACATGGCGTGGCCGGCTCGGATGCAGACGGTAAGGTCGCTTCCCCTTGTGTCGGTATGGTACTGCCCTCGCATGCTGTCGCAACTATCTGCGTGTACTCCACAGTGAACGAAGATGAATCCGTGTTGGAGCCGCCCCAGTCCCAGCACGCTGCCTCATCGAAGACAGCATCGTGCGTCACACAAATGCGTTTGTTCGTCAGATCGTACACCCGGTAAGCCTTGGACTCGATGTTGTAGCCGATCAACACCATAGGAATGCTGCGATCATCTAGTTTCTTCAGATTAGGGCGTGTTACTTTAACGTGCGCGACGCAGCCAAAATTTTTGAAGAAGTGCACCGCCGGCTTCCTTCCGTGCCAAGCCTCGTATGGCGTCATACCGGACAAGCTCTGTGTCGGGGAACAGTTTAGAATAAACACGGCAGTGCTTACTGCCTCCCCAAGAACGAACCAGGCATCTTCTTCGTCTAGAGCAGGCACCATGCCATAGACACGATCGTCTGATTTTGTCGCTCAACGACGTTGTTTTGTTGAGGCAAATAGGGTACTGTGAGCTGTCGCTGCATACCGCGGTTTGCACAGTACTCACCGAACTCCACAGAGGTAAACTCGCCGCCCCGATCGGTGTAGAGTGTGTGCAGCTTCCTCCCCGTCTCCACTTCCACGCCGGCGTGAAACTTCTCGATTGCTACTGCCGCTTCTTCTTTGGAACGGAGCAGCACCGCCCACATGTACCGGCTTATGTCATCGATGAGCAAGGAAAAGTATCTCTTCCCGCCGTGAGTGGCCGGTGTGATGGGCCCGCACAAGTCCCCGTGCACAAGGCAGCCGTCACATACCTGATCAAGGTGTTCGATGCACAAAAGGTCGCACACCATGCCGGTCCTCGCCATCCTGTGTAGTGCGTCGAATTTCAAGTGGCCAAAATGGGCGTTCCATCGCCAGGCTTCATCGTGCTCGATTGTCGCCGCCATGCATACGGGTTGCGTGATGTTTAATGACACCGTGTACAGTCAGTTTTGCGTGTGCATCACCTTGGCCAGAAGTCGTCATTGACGGTCCCGTAGCTGCATGATGCCGCTGCTTATCAACACCTTACACCCTGACTCGTCCAACTGCCCGAGCGAAATGATATTGCTCCGCATCTTGGGGATGTAGTAAATGTTCGAGAGGATCAGGTGTCTGTCATCGTGTGCGGTAAAGAGGCTGGTGCCTCGGCCATGAATTTCCACGACGGAGCCGTCCCCAAACTTCACTGTGCCATGGACGCCGATGTCGAGCTCGGAGAATGAAGCACCGTGTCATGTCATGTGATTCGAAGTACCAGTGTCTAGGTACCACACTATGTACTTTGCATCGCCTTCACTCCCGAGGTGGACCTCGGCGTGCTCCTCGTTGAGGTAGATGAGCTCACCAGCCTGTACCAGCGTACCTTGCTCCTGCTCGACGACCAGAGATGGGGATGTCACTGTAGCCATGAGCAGAGCAGGCTCCTCATCTTCCTTGACTTACGTGAGGTTTGCCGCCTCGTCCCTCTTCTTCTTCCTGCAATCACGGGCCCAGTGTCCCAGTTTATCACAGTATCGGTACTTGTTGGAGTAGCCATCCTTCTTGACGTTACGGTCGGCGCTACCCATCTTGCTGCTCCCTCCGTGTACGTTCTGGGACTTGCCCCGGCGCTTGGTGGAGTCGATGTTGGAGTAGCCATCATGCTCGCACCTCCGCACGCGCGCGAGCCATTCCTCCTCTGTCAACATATGCTTCCCACCGTCGTCGTCTTCGTCAGTCGCCTCTGCCTTGAACCGCTCCGCCTTGAACTGGCTGGTCAAGTCTTCCAGCGTGAGTATGTTCAGGTCGAGCAGGCTATCGACGGCCATAACTATCTGCGAGAAACGCTTGGGAAAGATGCGCAAAAACTTCTGCATGATGTGCTTCTCCTTGATCTCATCGTCGAGCAGGGCGAGCTTGCCCATGATGCCGATCAAGCGCAGAGACAAATTGTCAATGGACTCACCGGGCTTGTGCTTGAGTTCCTCGAACTCGGACCTAAGCATCTGAGCCTTCACATGCGGATGCGCTCCGACCCCATGCACAGCGTCTTGATTGCCGCCTACGCATCCTTCGCGGTGGGTTTCACCGCCAGAGTTGCCAACATCTCTAGTGGCACAGCCCGGAGGATTGCCTCCAGCACCATGCAATCTTTGCGAAAACCGACGTCGTCTTCGACGTCCTCGCTGACGTCGACTGCCCACCATAGGCCTCTCGCTTGCAGGATGATCCTCATCAAGAGGATCCAATCGCCGTAGTTTAATCGAGTCAGGATGGGGTAGGTTGTCGAACCGACCGGCTCCTTCATCACCTACGGTAACGCAAGCTTATGTCCCGCACCGCTTGCCGCTGGAATGGTGGAGATCCATACTCGTGGTTGACCTGGTGCCGTCATTACCCTCCGTTTCTGTCATCGCAATGTACCGAGGGATAGTACCTATCTCTGATACCAAATGTTCACCCTGACAAGAACAAAGAACACAGTAGATTTATTTTGAGGCTCTAAACTTGATGTTTTATTCATTTATCAAGTAACCTTTTATAAGAAAAAGAAGAGATAACAACCTGTTCTCTACAAAAGTGGATCACCACATGTATTTCCTAGAGACTAGGTCGAGCATGGAACACCACATGTTCCCCTTGAGACTAGGTCACATTTTATTCCCTACAAGCAACGTAATCAGCCAACATGGAGGGCTTGGCCATTGCTACCAATGTATCAAGCTTGGTGTGTGCTTTGATGGAGACGTAGAGAAAGGGTTTAAATAGGGAGGAAGGAGTGTTCATCTTGTGACAGCAAGGCCTACTCCAATACTTCGACATGGCCGATTTGTAATTTTCTTGCTCATAATATGTACTGAATAATGTCTATTCAAATATGTTATCAAATGAATCTATTCAAATATGATCATGTAGTATTTTCTTTGTAAAATTAATTATGGAACTTAATTAATTGGTTAGAATTCATGCTTATCATGAATGCTTGATGATTACGAGCAGTAATGCTACCAATGGATGCAAAATATGTGTATAATCCGTTTTGCTTCAATGATTTGATATCTGTCGACTAACAGAGAGTAGTGTTAAGCATTTCTCGGTGGGGAGTTCATGTACAGCCAGGTGGATCGGTGGATCGATCCACCATTTATTGTTTTTAGGTTCACATGCATTGATCTTATATTTTCACCATTTCTCTTTTGTACGTGTTGTTCTTCAGATGGACACTATCAAAAAATTTACCATTTTTCTTTCATACCGTTCAAGATTACCAGAAATTAATTATTGGAATAACTACATATATAATCTATTCTCCATGTGAGTTCCCTCCAACTCTGTTGTAAGAGTTTGGAAACAATCTTATTTCACCTGGTTGACTTTTTTATAGACAAAGATAAGAATATTCAAGAACTACTTACTAGGTCATGTTTCTTAATTTTGGTGTGATACTAACTTAATAAAGGAGTAGCAACCATTATCAGTTGCGAGAGTAACTTACATTGTAAGGGGTTTGCTTTCTATTTGCAATCTCAAATATATTTTCACACAGAGATATTCTCTTTATTGATAATTGAAGAAGAGTACAAGACTAGTATTGGAATACAATGCTTACAACACTTCTCACTTTATATTGAAAGCCAACTGAACAATGCTATAAAGCTTATATTTGATACTTGGATTCATTGAATTACAACTCGATATACCGACTTGGCTTACAACTCACTGGTACAACTGATTACAATGTTCCATACATTATGTCCTTTATAAACAGAAGACATCATCTTGTACAAGGAGAGCTTCTGTATGCCCAACAATCTTCGATGCTGCAGGACCAATCAAGCCAATCTTCGTGTGCATCATATCCCAAGAACGAGCACCTGCCCACAAAATATGGGTCAATACATCATCTATGTACTGGAGAGCAGAATCCAACCCACTCGCCTAAACCAACACTAACTGGTCAATTTTAGCAAGCATTTAATAGAATGATCTTTCTACTTGGGGCCTAGCATCAATTTGCAGTTCATGGGCAATAATCATAGTTAAGCATGTAAACTTGTTATCTCCTTTCTTATGTAAAGGCAACAATAAACATACTTGGTGTTATCAAGTCCTGACAATGTACATTAGAGGCATCTTTTAAGTGTCGTTGAGTTAACATTATCCAAACATGTTATAGGTATTCTTTTAGCAAGGTAACACTGCAGCATATTGCATTTAACATGTTAAGCATGTCATATAGTTCTCATTTAAAGGCAACATCATAACATCGTCTTGTTTAGCATGATTAAGCAGACAATTCAACCAACATATATTGCATATATCACATTTAAATGATTTTTTACCGATATTTGACTCCGCGTACCTATATAAGAATATAGGATAATATGATATACTTACTATGTTTGCACAAAACATTCATTAGCATGGATCCTGACTACATGACCACTAGTGCTGCACACCATTTAAGGACTTTGCCATATAGGACTTCATAGGGTATGGGATGTGCCCTTCACCAGGTTGCGAGCTCGAATGAAGTTCCCAATATCGCGTGCTACCAAAGCACGCCGATTCCCTCCTAGGCCGACTCGGTCCCACCGCCGTGGGTACCGTTCGAGGAAATAATACCTTGTATACAAGTTTGCCCATGGTCATGCAAATGCGTGTCCGACTCGATCGTGTTCGAAGTCGCATGATAAAATATTAAAATAAGTAAAGGCAACAGTTCATTATCTCATCTTTCCAACATTACCACCTGTTCACTTGGTGATCTCAATGATCCCAAGCCTCATCATTTCTCATTGCACCAATTATTGCAACATTTCTCATATCATTCCTTTATAAGAGAAACAAACAATATTTTATTCATCTCAATAGGACCTGTAGCATTTCATTCATTTCATAAGAACATTATTCTTTCCTTTATTGCTTATAAGGAAACAGGCAACAACAACAGTTACACAGAAGGTACATGATTCTAGTATTTCATTCAGTTCTTTGTGTTAATGGCATAACCAGTTCATTTTTCATGTATCATTCACGTAGCATCTCATTACTCAAGTATTTCATTGCTTAAGCAGTATTAACAGAAGGGACGTTATTAATTCATTTCAAGCATCAAGTCATATTAACAGTTCAAGTGGGATTCGTTCAGCAATTCAATGATCATGACTTGTACATTTCAACATCAGGCAACTTAAGCATCTCTATTATCCAGTAACCAAAATACGAGACATTTAGGGACAATTCATAACATCGTATTACTCTATTTTATTAAGCATGCGGAGTAAGGAGGAGAAAGGATAGTTCCACTCACTTGCATAAAAGGGTCTTCATGTTCTGATTGCACACATCTCTATTATCCAGTAATCAAGATAGAAATGCAAGAAAAATGTTGGTGAATCAACGAGAAGTTACAAGTATTTGGAAAAGAGAAAGATGGATTAAATCATTGATAGATTAAGTGGTACAGTTGGATAGCTATTTCAAAATGGCTTAGTATGATGAACTGAATAATGAATTGAAGCTGAATGAATAACTCGTTGTGACTAAGTGAATCTAGTAGATGAGTTGTTTCCTTAAGTTTTGAGGACAAAAATTTTTCTGAGTGGTATATTATGTAATGCTCCGCTCCGCGCGAGACATTTGGTTGGCTAGTTGGATGCTATCAGAATGTTGAACCGAGACTTATGTTGGAGATCAAGAGAATTGAGACTGATACAGTCTCTTAGCCAGCCGGATGGAATCGGTGTTGGAACATGGCTCACTGGTGGAGCTATGTCTGGTGGGAATATATGCGATCGGAATAAGAAGACCCTTTTATGCAAGTGAGTGGAACTGTCCTTTCTCCTCCTTACTCCTTCATACTTAATAAAAATGAATACTGAAGTGCTGAGAATATGTCCCTAATGTCCTATACCTTGAATGCTAGATAATTGTGATACTTTAGCTACTAAATCGATAGAGATGCTTATGTTGCATGATATTGAAATGAATAACACATGAATATAGAAATTCTGAATGAATCACACTGAGCTGCTAATGTGAATTGATGCCATGAAATGAATCGATAATATTCCTTATGCTTATCTGCTAAAACAAATGAATCATTTGACTTAATGAGATGCTTGTGAATGTCACATAAGAAATGAACTGGCTATGCTATCAATCCAATGAACTGAATGAAACACGAAATCATGTACACTCTGTGTAACTGTTGCGTAAAAATAAAATGTTGCCTGTTTTCTTATAAGCAATGAGATGAAATGATATTTTCCCTATGAAATGAAATTCTACATATAAATTGAGAAATGAATAATGAGGGAATGCTTCAATGTATCTGAGTTGATGGAAAGAGAAACAAATAATTATTACAAATAAGAAATAATGAGGCTTGGGATCGTTGAGATCACTAAGTGAAATGATGGTAATATTAAGAATGACTAAGTCATTGAACATAACTTCAATGAGATGAATGATGATGCTCAGTTGTCTTTATTTTTATATTTTATCATGCGATTTTGTGCACGATCGAGTCGGATACGAATTCGCATGGTCATAGGACAACTTATGCATAAGGGATGGGGATATGTTTTCTCGGATGGTACCCTGAATGATAGGGCGACCGATCCGGCCTAGGAGGAAACATTGGCGTGCAAATAGGGGCACGGGTTTTGCGAGGCATCCTTTGGGGCTAGCTACCTTCTCTG
The DNA here is from genome assembly GCA_029216955.1 of Iris pallida. Taxonomy (NCBI): domain Eukaryota; kingdom Viridiplantae; phylum Streptophyta; class Magnoliopsida; order Asparagales; family Iridaceae; genus Iris; species Iris pallida. Next base: position 4,268,746 of record JANAVB010015199.1, read on the forward strand.
GAGTCATCGTATTACCGATGAAGACCTATATGGCAACGTTCGTATGGTTAAACAATGCCAAGTGACCATATAGTCAGGATGCACGCTAATGAATGTTTTGTGCAGGCATAATAAGTATATCTGCTAACCTATATTTGATGCAGGTACGAGGAGTCGGCTATCGGTAAGAAATCACTTAAATGTGATATTATTCAATATATATGTTGGTTCAACTTGCCTGCTTAACCTATTAAATTCAGTATGCCAACATGTTGCCTTGCTATGAAACTGCTTACACCTAACTTACATGCTAAGTGACACTTTCTATGAGAATTGTCATAACATGTTCAAGATGTTAGAACCAATGATGCCTCAATGATGCTATTTCATGATAACACCAAGTATGCTTTAATGATGCCTTCACATGAACGCTACTAAGAATATGTTTACATGCTTCACTATGAATATTGCCCATGAACTATAAACTGATGCTAGGCTCCAACTAGAAAGATCACTCTAATAAATGCTTGCTAAAATTGACTAGTTAGTGTTGGTTTAGGCGAGTGGGTTGGATTCTGCTCGCCAGTACATAGATAATGTACTGACCCATATTTTGTGGGCTGGTGCTCGTGCTTGGAAAATTCTATACACGAAAATTTGGCTTGATCGGTCCCGCGACATCGAAGATTTGTTGGGCTCCTTGTACAAGATGATGTCTTCTGTTTATAAAGGGCATAATGTATGGAACAGTGTAATCAGTTGTACCAATAAGTTGTAAGCAAGTCGGTATATCGAGTTGTAATCTAATGTATCCAAGTACCAAATATAAGTTTTACAGCATTGTTCAGTTGGGTTTTAATGTACGTGAGATGTATTGTAAGCAGTGTACTTCAATACAAGTCTTGTACTCTTCTTCAATTATCAATAAAGAGAATAAAGTTTTATATATCTCTCTGTGACTGCAAGTTATCTTCTTATTTTCGCTGTTATAAATCAAATGATATGTTCCCATTCGATAAGAAAGAATGTCCTCGTTAATTTTAATTTGTATGTATCTGCCACTACAATGTATTCCTATTTGAAGATAATCAATTATGTACCATCTTTGCCTTATACAAGTGCAATACCAGACTTGTACGGCATCACGTCCAAGCGAGTTCTTTCTCTTGAGAAGTTGTTAGGGTTCGAATTATAGGGCAAGAGAGTCGACATATACTTTGTATTGGAATATTTGCTAAATAGAAGGTTATGATTTGTCTTGGAGGCCATAACCACCACATATTGTGAGTGTTTGATCTTTTTTTAGTCTCGCGTAGTAGGTATAGTTCATGTAATTGACAAGGAATGTTAAAATCGTAAATCCGTAATATGATTTTTCCATAAGCACGTAACGTAATTGTAGCATTTGCTTTCCAAGAATCCTAAATTAGGTTGATTTTATCAATAGTGAGATTTGGGAATTTTTTAAATTTAAAATGAGTTATTTGTATTTACTCTCCAATTACTAATCATATCTCCACTACCCCCAACCCCCACCCCATTCTTTATTTTAATTACTACTCCCACATTCCTTCATAGTATGTTAATTGTAGTTATAGTTACCTACCCTTAAAAATGTCTAATTTTTTAGAATTAGGGGGGAGGGGGGAAGGTAGTACTAATTAAAATAAAATGGGGGAGGGTGGAGATATGATTAGCAATTGGTGGGGGATAAATACAAATAACTCTAAAATTAATAGTGAGTATTTCTATTATTTTAAAAAATAATATCCAAATAAAAAATAAAACTATAATTCATCATTCATTAATGCTGACTATATCGAAAAATTGGGTCATATTCTTCTATTTGCAAGTGGTGGTCTACAACATCAAAAGTAGTATCTAATAGAATATCTACTTGGATCATATTGGTCTCTCTATGTTAATAGAATAAATGGTACTTATTTATTATGAGGGCAAGGTACGACAAGTGCGATACGAATGGTCTCTTCTGACACAACGATATCACATATTTAGGGTGGCTGAAGTAGAAAAATGATCCTTCTTATTCTTTTTGAAGTTGTCAGTCCTAGTAGCCAATCGAGCATACTTATTTCCATGGTTTTCCCTTTGGCGACCTTGATTAATTTCCCTTTCTGTGTAGTCGAATTTTCCTATCCAGTTGAGGCCCTTATTTTGACCTCGTCGATTTTGTCGTCTGGAATACCCTACATTGACTTCACAAAAAGGGATGGATTGTGCTGGTAGGGAGGGCCTAATAGTTATTCGTAATGAGTTTATTATTCTTTTCAATGAATAATAGGAGAGTAATCAACTTCATAAAATTTGTGAATTTATGCTCTATATACTACTATATTAGGAGCATGTTAGATACGTATAAAGTTGGGTAGGTCCTTTTAATGAAATCTTTCTAAATCAAAGTCATTGTAGAACTGAGAGATCATATGTGAGATACTTCTGAATTATACTCATTTATGAATTTGTAATCCTAGAAGTAGAGGTTTTTCTAGGCATGATTTGCTTTTGGCAAGTAGATGATATGTTGATGGTTAAAACACTCTTCAAGAGCCATCCAAAGAGATCTCTGGTCCTATTCAGCAAGGTACTCCAATTGTGCATCAAGCATATACTTGTAGATGAAGATCATGACAGCTGCTTTGGCAGCTACATACGAGTTAATTAGAGGCTCACTTGTTGCTCTTGATAGATTTCTTAGAATTGAAAGACAACAATGGAGAGAATTGATTCTTTTCTCTATGTTTATTCAGTAATATGTGGCTACATATATAGTCCTTCTACTGGAACAAACTTTGCACAAAATAAGGAAACTACTTAATCATTGGTTATAACAAACAAATCAAAATGCTAAAACTAACTCGATCTAGATGGATCATTTTGGTCAGAGATTGTTACTTATTGATGTTTGTTTCCTTATCAGAAGGAATGTTATTTTGATCTCTAATTGCCACCTTCAAATTGAACGGAGATGCAGCAAGTGAGAGTTTGGATAGAAGAGCATGAAACCGAGCTAAGGAAAGACCTTTGGTTAAAACGTCGCAGGTTGGTCTACAGAGATGAGGTAACAAAGACTTAGCCATTTGAGACTGATGAGTTCACGAATAAAATGGTAGTCGTTTTCTACATATTTGGTAAGAGCATAAAAAATCGGGTTGGAGGCAAGGGCGAGGGTGTTGGAGTGGGTGGGGTTCCCAACCTATGTGGAGAAGATCCCGGAGTGCGACGAGCGCCGTCGGATGTCGGAGAAGCTCGGGAGTAGTTGTTACTGCTGCTGCTGCCCCAAAGGGGGTTCTGGACCAAGTCTGCCGAGTTCGGGCCGAACTCGGTCCCAGGCCGAGTTCTGGCCGAACTCGGTCTGGCCGTTCCAGGGTTTGGCCACCCAGTGCTGGTTGCCCCACACAGAGTTCTGGCCGAACTCTGTGTGTCGGGGGGCTGAAGCGGATTTCTGGATGAGTTTTCATCATTGGATCTAATCCAACGGTCCAGGTTGGTTGCGGAATTAGGGAGATATATTGAGTTTTTTCAACCCTAATTCATAATCGTATAATCGCATTGGACAACACAAGTTTGAGAGAGAAGGAGGCAAGAATGCCATTACAACTTCGGAGAAGAAGACGGAGGATTGAAGGTCGCTGTTCGAAGGAGATCGTGTTCGGGTAATCTCTACTCGTCGTTCTCGCTCTTCGTAGCCTTGTAATTATTGTTCTTATCTCTGAGTGTTGTGGGGATCCGATTTGGATCGGGAGGAGTTTGTAGAGGGTGTAATTCTTCTATTCCATTAGTGGAGGCTTCTCAGGGTTAGACTCCGATCGTCCCATGGTTTTTTCCCGCAAGGGTTTCCACGTCAAAAATTCTCTGTGTCTGCGTGGTTGTTTTTGTGTGGCTATTTTTGGGTTCGTGCGTTGTATTGCTCGGTCCTCTCGCAGGTACTCTCCGGTTTGGGGAAAGGTTTCCGCGCTTCTTTTCCAACAGAGTGGTATCAGAGCTTTGGGTTCAAAGGGTGTCAGGAGTTGACAGAGGAACCAGAGAGGAGAGATGGACGCGAAGCTGGTGCGCATGGTGAACCTTAATGGCACAAACTATCATTATTGGCGGAGCAAGATGAAGGATTTGCTATTTGTCAAGAAGCTGCATCTACCTGTGTTTGCAACTGAGAGGCCCAGTGATAAATCCGAGGAGGACTGGATGTTCGAGCACATACAGGTGTGTGGGTACATACGGCAGTTTGTTGATGAGAACGTGTACAACCACGTTGCCAATATTGAGCACGCGAAGACGTTGTGGGATAAGCTGGAATCCTTGTATGCGAAGAAGACCGGGGTAAACAAGTTGTTCCTGATCCGAACGATGATGGGTCTGCGGTACAAGGATGGGGCGTCTATTTCGGATCACTTGAGTGAGTTCCAGGGCGTGGTTGACCAGCTATCTTCTATGGGAGTCAAGTTCGACGACAAAGTTCAGGGACTGTGGCTGCTGTGTACCTTGCCAGACTCGTGGGAGACCGTACGAGTATCTATGATCGCTTCTGCTCCAGAGGGCATGGTCAGTCTGGAGTTTGCCAAGAGCGGGGTGTTGAATGAAGAGATGCGGAGACGTTCTCAGGGCACTTCATCCACATCCCACCACTCAGAGGCACTTGTTTCAGAGAGCCGCGGAAGGGGCAAAAGCAGGGGTCCAGGTGGTGGCAGAGACAAGAGCAGGGGGAAGTCCAAGGGTCGTTACGAGGACTCAGAGTGTTACCATTGCGGTAAGAAGGGCCATATCAAGCGGAATTATTTCGCTTGGAAGAAGGAGAAGAAGGGCGACAAGGGGAAGCAAGAAGAGAACACTACAGCGGCGGCCTCGATGCATGGAGGCGATGTGATCGTCGTAGGTGATGAGGTCATTACTAACCTCGCCTGCGATGACAATTCTTGGCTGGTGGACTCAGGGGCTTCAGCACATGTATCTCACAATAGGGCACTGTTTGCCACTTACACGACAGACGACTATGGCGTGTTGAAGATGGGCAACGGAGATGTGTCGAAGGCGGTTGCCGTTGGAGATGTGCATTTGAGAACGAAGACGGGTGCGGTTCTTGTTCTCAAGGATGTTCGTCATGTCCCTGATATCCGTTTCAACCTGGTATCGGTTGGAAGGTTGGATGACGAGGGATTCTTCAGTCTCTTCGGGAATAGTCAGTGGAAGCTTTCCAGAGGTTCGATGGTGATTGCCAGAGGAAGCAAGAAGTCCGGTCTCTACTATATGGAGGGGAGCGCAGAGGGGGCACAGGAGGTGAACGCAGTCAGTGACGCGTCTACCGAGTTGTGGCACAGGCGGCTCGGCCATATCAGCGAGAAGGGGATGAGCTACTTGTTGAACAGGAAAGTGATTCCGGGGCTCAAGTCTACAAAGTTGGAGAAATACACGCACTGTTTGGCTGGAAAGCAAAATAGGGTGTCTTTCCAGAGTCACCCAAGTTCGAGGAAGCCGGCGTTGCTCGAGTTGATTTACTCGGATGTCTGCGGTCCTATGAAGGTAAAATCTCTTGGTGGTGCTTCTTACTTTGTGATTTTTATTGATGACTGTTCCAGGAAGGTTTGGGTCTATGCCTTAAAGACCAAGGATCAGGTGCTGCCTACTTTCAAGGAGTTTCAGGCCTCCGTTGAAAGGGAGATGGGCAAGAAGTTGTTGTGTGTTCGGTCCGACAATGGCGGCGAATACATCGGTCCCTTTGATGCGTATTGCAGAGAGCAAGGGATACGACACCAGAAGACTCTGCCAAAGACACCTCAGCTCAATGGTGTAGCGGAGCGCATGAACAGGACACTTATGGAGAGGGTGCGGTGTTTGCTGTCAGAAGCAAACTTGCCGGGCAGTTATTGGGGTGAGGCTCTTCTCACAGCTGCTTATATTATTAATTTGTCTTCTAGTGCTCCTTTGCAGGGTGATGTGCCTGACAAAGTATGGTACGGCAAGGAGCCGTCATACAGTCACCTGCGGGCGTTTGATTGTAAGGCCTTCGTGCATGTACCGAAGGACGAGAGGACCAAACTTGAGCCGAAGACGAGGCGATGCGTCTTTGTCGGCTACGGTCGGGATGAGTTTGGCTATAGACTCTACGACCCAGTGGAAGGAAAGCTCTACAGAAGCAGGGACGTGGTGTTCGTCGAGGATCAGACCATGACCAACACTCAGGATTCCGAGATGCCTTCTGAGGCTGAGGAATTGCCTGAGTTAGAGTCATTTCGCTTCGAGCAGTTTCCAGAGGACATCGCAGAGGATCCAGTTATAGAGGAGCCGGTACATGGAGTTGCTCCTAACCTTGATCATCAGCCTGCTGATGGTGGTTAGGGTATCTCTCAAGAGGATGAGCATGCCGGGGAGGCAGTTCCTGAAGGGGAGGAGGCTGTCGGTATACAGCCAGCACCAGTGGCTCCACTGAGAAGGAGCAACAGGGATCGTCGACCATCTACGAGATACTCGCCGGATGAGTATGTGCTATTGACTGACGGGGGAGAGCCCGAAAGTTTCGCAGAGGCTATGGAAGACGAACACAGGCAGGAGTAGATGGTAGCTATGCAGGAGGGGATGAGTTCCTTGCACACCAATTCTACTTATGATCTGGTACGGTTGCCAAAGGACAAGAAGGCTTTGAAGAATCGATGGGTGTTCAGAGTGAAGCAGACGGATGATGCTACTCGCCCTCGATACAAAGCGAGGCTGGTAGTCAAGGGCTTCGGTCAGCGGAAAGGCGTGGATTATGATGAAATCTTTTCGCCTGTCGTCAAGCATTCGTCTATTCGGGTGGTGCTAGCATTAGCAGCCAGTTTTGACTTGGAGGTCGAGCAGATGGACGTGAAGACGACGTTCCTCCACGGTGATCTTGAGGAGGAGTTGTACATGGAGGAGCCTGAGGGATTCTGTGAGAAGGGCAAGTCACATTTGGTCTGCCGGTTGAGGAAGAGCTTGTATGGTCTGAAGCAGGCTCCGAGGCAGTGGTACAGAAAGTTCGAGTCGTTTATGGGGGAGCATGGTTATGCACGGACGACGTCGGACCATTGTACATTTGTGAGGTACTTTGCCGATGATGATTTTATCATCTTATTGCTCTATGTTGATGATATGCTATTAGTGGGTCGGAATGCCACTAGGATAGCGGAGTTGAAGCGCCAACTGGGCGCGGCCTTCTCTATGAAGGATTTGGGCGCAGCGAAGACTATTCTTGGGATGGAGATCAGCCGAGAGAGAGAGTCCAAGCTGCTACACTTGTCCCAAAAGAAGTACATTCACCGGGTACTTCAGCGTTTCGGGATGGACGGGTCGAAGAAAGTGAGTTCCCCCCTCGCGGCTCACTTTAAGTTCACTGAGGAGCAGTGTCCATCTACCGAGGACGAAAAGAAAGATATGGAACGGGTTCCATATGCCTCAGCTGTGGGAAGCCTTATGTATGCCATGGTGTGTACGAGGCCAGATATTGCTCATACAGTTGGTACGGTTAGCAGGTATCTTTCGAATCCTGGAAGGGTACACTGGAGTGCGGTCAAGTGGATTCTACGATATCTTCAGGGCACTGCTGGTTGGAGACTTTTCTTTGGTGGTGACGAGCCGAAGCTGGTTGGGTATACCGACGCTGATATGGCTGGAGATGTAGACACGAGGCGATCGACTTCAGGCTACGTGATGATGTTTGCGGGAGGAGCAGTGTCGTGGCAGTCGCGGTTGCAGAAGTGTGTTGCCTTGTCGACGACGGAGGCGGAATACATTGCGGCGACGGAGGCTTGCAAGGAGCTGTTGTGGATGAAGAAGCTGTTACAGGAAATGGGACTGAAGCAAGAGCAGTATACTTTGCTTTGCGACAGTCAGAGTGCTATCCATCTTGTGAAGAATCAGACATTTCATAGCCGGTCCAAGCACATCGAGACTCGGTATCATTGGATACGGGATGTAGTTGAAAAAAAGGACGCGGAGCTTGAGAAGGTGCATACAGATGACAACGGAGCTGATATGTTTACGAAGATTCTACCTAGGGGGAAGTTTGAGTACTGCAGGCAGATCGTCGGGATGACGACGTCCTCCCCATAGTTGTGAAGGGGGAGATTTGTTGGAGTGGGTGGGGTTCCCAACCTATGTGGAGAAGATCCCGGAGTGCGACGAGCGCCGTCCGATGTCGGAGAAGCTCGGGAGTAGTTGTTACTGCTGCTGCTGCCCCAAAGGGGGTTCTGGACCAAGTCTGCCGAGTTTGGGCCGAACTCGGTCCCAGGCCGAGTTCTGGCCGAACTCGGTCTGGCCGTTCCAGGGTTTGGCCATCCAGTGCTGGTTGCCCCACACAGAGTTCTGGCCGAACTCTGTGTATCGGGGGGCTGAAGCGGATTTCTGGATGAGTTTTCATCATTGGATCTAATCCAACGGTCCAGGTTGGTTGCGGGATTAGGGAGATATATTGAATTTTCTCAACCCTAATTCATAATCGTATAATCGCATTGGACAACACAAGTTTGAGAGAGAAGGAGGCAAGAGTGCCATTACAACTTCGGAGAAGAAGACGGAGGATTGAAGGTCGCTATTCGAAGGAGATCGTGTTCGGGTAATCTCTACTCGTCGTTCTCGCTCTTCGTAGCCTTGTAATCATTGTTCTTATCTCTGAGTGTTGTGGGGATCCGATTTGGATCGGGAGGAGTTTGTAGAGGGTGTAATTCTTCTATTCCATTAGTGGAGGCTTCTCAGGGTTGGACTCCGATCGTCCCGTGGTTTTTTCCCGCAAGGGTTTCCACATCAAAAATTCTCTGTTTCTGCGTGGTTGTTTTTGTGTGGCTATTTTTGGGTTCGTGCGTTGTATTGCTCGGTCCTCTCGCAGGTACTCTCCGGTTTGGGGAAAGGTTTTCGCGCTTCTTTCCCAACAGAGGGTACCAATGTTGTCATAGTGGCGAAGAGGAGGTGTAGTTATAGGTATGTGAATATCTTTGAAGAGGTATTGAATCCAACATAATTCTGCAGTTGTATGAGCTAGACTTTGATACTCTGCTTCGATCGAGCTGCGAGCAACATCAGATTATTTTTTGGCACTCCAAGATATAGGATTTGACCCAAGAAGAACACAGTAACCTGTTGTGGAGCGACGATCAATCGGGCGAACTAGCCAGTCAGCATCACAGTAGGCTGTAAGTTTAATCGAACCATGTTGATAGTAAAGACTAAGAGAGATGGTGCCCTTGAGATACCTTAAGATGCGTTTGACCGCAACAAGATGAGAGTTTCTTAGTGTGTGCAGGAACTGGCAAGCTTGATTAACAGGATAGCTTATGTCCGGTTGAGTCCATGTTAATTATTGGAGACCACCTACGATGCATCGATAGACTGTAGGATCATCTAGAGGATCACCAAAGGCTTGACCGAGCTTGACACTTGAGGAAATAGGGGTAGAGGATGTCTTGGCACCATCTATTTTGGCACGAGTGATAAGATCCATGATATACTTTGATTGAGAGAAAGGTAAAATTGGATCATATTGCATATCAGGTGGTGGAGTGGTAGGTGGTGTACTGGATGTATTAGAGGGAGCGGCAGCAGAAGTTGGTGATGAGGTTGGAGAGGTAGGTCTAGTGATAAATAATGTAAAAGAAGATGATGAATCTGTTGAAGGATTGGATGTTGGTGGGGGGATATGTGGAAGTGGGATTGTGATAGGAGGTGGGGGTGGGATGATTAAGGGACAGGTATGAGAGGATTTTGTAGGAAAGGGAATGATGATTCATCAAAGACAACATGCCGGGACATATAGACTCTTCCAGTTTTAGGGTCAAGACACCGATAACCTTTGTAGGATGTTCCATACCCAACAAAGACACAAGGAATACTTCTTGGATAGAGCTTACCAATTGCACAAGCCTGAAGATGCTGAAAGCATAGGCATCCAAATATGCGAAGGTGATCGTAGCTAGGAATTTTTGCTGTAAAGCAATTGATATGGAGTTTTGTTGTGAAGAGATTTGGAGTGTAGTCTGTTTATGAGGTAAGTTGTAGTAAAGAGAGCTTCCACCCAGAGGGAATGAGGAACACCATATTCAAAGAGAAGAGTTCGAGTATTTTCAAGTAAATGTTTGTGCTTGCATTCCGCCACCCTATTTTGTTCGGGGGTATGTGGACAACTTAGTTGGTGTTCTATGCCACGAGAGGCAAATGAAGATTCAAATCGATGGCTTGTGTATCACCACCACCATCGGAGCGAAGAATACGAGTTTTGTGGCCAAGAGAACACTCAATCTTATTAATAAAGTTGGAAAAACAGAGTACAAATCTAATTTCTGGAATAGAGGAAAGACCCAACTGAACTTAGAAAAATCATCTACAAACACTACATAATAGTGATAGCCAGACGAAGACATAGTAGGAGAGGGCCCCCAAAGTTCGGTATGCAGGAGTTGGAGAGGTCGGGTGGTGGTGGATTGAAAATAAGAATAGGGTTGTTTGATGTTCTTTCCCACATGGCAAGCAACACAGTCATGGAGTGGTTGTTCTTTAAAGAAACTGAAGTCAGGAACAGATGATTGAAGTTGATGCAAGGTACCACTTGACTAATAACCAAGTTGGCTATGAAGAAGATTGAAGGAAGGCTATGTAGAAGATACGAGAGCTGCTGGACTAATGGATGAAGGTGGTCGTAGACTTGGAATAGTGTAGAAGCCATTTTTACTCGAACCCCGGAAGACTGCTGTCCTCGAAAGATTGTCCTTGATAATCAAATAGTTAGCATCAAATGTGAGATTGCAGCCATTATCTAAAGAAATTTATGGACATACAAGAGGTTGTGCTTTATGGAGGGTACATGAAGGATATCATTGTGGTATAATGTAAAGGTAGTGTGTCCAATATCATATACTGGGAGTTTTGAGCCATTACCAACCACCACTTTGGTATTACCTGAGTAGCCAAAGTGAAGCGACACATTTAAAAGGTCATTTTTCATGTGATGAGTGGCGCCGCTGTCATCTATCCAGTGTGTATTGTCATGGTTAGAACTGGCGACCATTACTAGAAATTTCTGAGGTGGAAGGCGACCTTGGTAAGCTAAATTCAATCCGTTGGCACAGTCAGGAGCTATGTAACCACGTTTATTGCAAATCTGGTATGGAGGCAGAGAAGGGGGAAATGTGAAGAGGGGTTGATGGGGTTTGTTGGTCTAGATGAGTTGTAGTAGGTTTGGCTGGTATGAATGGGATGTTTTTGTTTATAAGAGGTGGTGGAGGAGTTTGAAGAAGATGCCTGAGCGTGTTTGTAATTTGGGTCATAGTTTTTTGGTTTGCCTTTGTAGTTAGGATTGATGTAGGGTGGTTTGTTTTTTAAGTGGGGCTTAGAAGAGGATGAAGTTGAGTAAAGTGTAGAAGGAGGGAAAGTGTCAGGTTTTATTGTCGATGTAGCACGGAAAGAGATATTCACTTCTGCACTGAGAGCTAGACTGTGAACTTGAGTAGATGTGAGTTCATATAAGCGAACCTGAACGTTGGTGGCAAATGTGTCATATTTCGGCGGAAGGCCGTGACGCATATAGGCTACAAGATCTTCACCAGCAACTAGATGGCCTGCAGTTGCTAAGTCATCAGCAATCTTCTTCCTTTAAGATAATCAGAGACAGACTTGTCCCCTTTGGTATAGGTTCATATCTGATCTTTGAGAAGCATGGTGTGAGATATAGAAACATGAGCTTAGCGAGTTTCAAGAGCTTTCTACACATCTCATGAGGTTGTATAGCTGTCGGTAGCTGTCGATGAAGGATATGATAGATTCTTCAAGTGTGGCATTTATCCAGATCAGGATGGTTTAATCCTGAAGAATCCACCCAGTATAAGCTGAATTGGCCGAAGTAGTGGTGGAGGTTGTAGGCGAGCTTGCAGTTGCAGGAAGATTTTGTGATGGACAAAGATGAGTGCTATCAACAAGCTATATTAGATTTGGGTAATAAAAATCGGTCGAAAGACATTCCGCCAGGTAGTGTAATTATTGCCATTGAATTTGACAGTAACAAAGTTGGTGATGTTGGTGATGGTGGTGTAAAGAAGGAAGTTGGTGGTGGCCATGTCGTTCGGAAGTAGAGGATCGAAAGATATGGTAAAAACAAGTTGATAGTTTATCGGATCAGGTGCTGTAAAGCATGTAGCACTGATACCGTGATAGATTTCTTAGAATTGGAAGATAACAATAGAGAGAATTGATTCTTTTCTTTATTTTTATTCAATAATTTGAGGCTACATAAATATTCCTTCTGTTGGAACAAACTTTGCACAAAATAAGGAAACTACACAATCATTAGTCGTAACAAACAAATCAAAATGTTAAAACTAACTCGATCTAGATGGATCATTCTGGTCATAAATTGTTACTTATTGGTGTTTGTTTCCTTATCACGAGGAATGTTGTTTTGATCTCTAATAGCTCTGAGCTTTTTGTAGTGAGATAAGAGTTTAACATCTTTAACTCACTTTAAGTAGTTTTATTTTTAACTTCTAGTGCATTGAAATCGAGCTTATTTAGGTTAAGGTTGTATTATAGGAATAAATAAGATGTTAAAAAATTAGGTTGTAAGACATAAATTTGTCGGACTAATCATGTAGAACTTCTTATTATTAATATATATTTTTTGTTGTTGTCAATTATATTAGAATATTACAAACATCATGTTTTGGTAATTTAATGAACTACAGGTTCAAGAATTAATTTAGGAAGAGATAGTCTTCAAATGGCCCAATGCCGAAGATAGAAACCAAGAGTTTTTGATTATGAGGTCAGGTCTCAGTCATATTTTTATGGTAGTTAAGACTTTTGTGGGTCTATCTTGGTGAGGCTATTCCTCTTTCAAATTTTGCTTATGGCAGAATCCTAACAATGGATCTTAGCTTTGCGATGCTAGGCCTCTACGCCAAATCTGGCAACAGGGTTAGGTCTAAGCACTATGTTTCCTTGGGGCTAATTGCTAGTAGCATAACTAGTGTCATGACATGCTCCTACTAGTTGGAATTTGAGTATGTGGTCAAGTCCAGCTTACGCTGCAATAATGACGGTAGTACGTTGTCTATACTCTCACAACAAAATAAATGCACACAATTTCAATTGTATAATAATCCATACAAGATGCAACAACAACGTCTTACAATAACATATGTCTAACTCATCCACAATAGATTAATAAATGAAATATAAAAGAACATGAGATAACAAATACTAAAATCTAACCATATTCAATTAATATGCATATGGTTTGAAAGGAACCCTAGGCCTGCAAATAGTAATATCAACTACACTATTTGAAATCGAAAGTCTAATATTTTCGAAAACAAACCCGCTAAATGGAAAGACAATAAAATATAAAGAACTAAACTATGATAAATAGCCAAGATCTAAGATTGTTCTCCAAAAGTTGCCTTCCCTCTTGGGGACCATAATATATAAGATATTGATCTTCTAAATTTGAAATTATGCTTTCTAGTCAAGAATGGAACAAGTACACACAAACCAACACTTCAAAACTTGCAACTATTTAAGCAATAACGGTTTAGATGAGGGGTGTAACTATATTAATTTTAAAAATAACTAAATTTAATATGGTTGAAATCATGCATGTAAAGGTGATAAGTAACAGTTTAAATAGCATGTAGGCATGAAATAATATTAAATTGAAAGCTAGAATCAATAATGAGCAAAAGTACTAAATATATCACTATGTGTGTTTTAGAAAAAACACTTTAAATATGTGGGCGATTTAGGATGACTCGTTAGGAAAACACAATGTATTACCAATGAGCGTTATATTATATGATTTAATATTACCTCATCCAATATCGAAGCTATATGAAGTCCACATACTGACTAGGTGTTTTTCCCCATACCCACTAATTTATACAGATATATAAAAAAAACTAGAAAAGCAACTTGAACTGGAACTTGAATTTAATCACGTATGTATAATAAACTTGAATTTTGTGCAAGTGCAATATCAAGCATATAACATGTACATGAAAACACAAGTAAATTATATGTTACCACAATTCTAACTAAAGCATGTTATAAGCAAATATAGAAACAAGTAAGAAATATCGGTAGATGTACTTGCCTTAACCTTCGGAAGGATACGATTGACCAGTCTCAAACTTATTCTATCCCAAGTCTAAGAAAACAACCAAACCATCACACAATGGCCTAATAACCCAATTAATTAAAGATTTAAAATAAAGAAAGTCGATTTGGTAATCTAAACTAATTGGGTTACTTCTATGGCAAGTTCCTTAGTTCTAGATGTTTTATAAAGAAAATCATCATGATCTAAAGCCACAAGTTATTAATCCTAAGTTTTTTTGTATAATTATAAAATATTTAATTTAAGATGGTCAATCGCAAGCTTTTTTATTCAAATTAAATAACATTTGGCACATTCTTTGAATTTGTATTTCAAAACTCCTGGCATGCAAATCGAGATAAGGTAGTCAACCGCAATGTTAACACGCGATCCGTATGAACACTTTATCAATTTTAGCGATACGAGACAACTAGAATCAACAGAGTTTTGTTTTGTCACACGATTTTCAAAATACGAGTCCGACACATAATAATTAATAATTTGAAAGTGGTGTGATTTGATCTATCAAATGATATTAATATAGTGTTCAAATTGGTATCCTAGGTTAAAAAGTCTTTATGGCCACATTGGAACTGACGGATCAAAGATTCAACATCTTGATCTTCCTGAAAGTTCAAAATAACAATTTTGGACAACAGGTAAAGTTTAGTGTTGCACACGATGTAGAGTCAGAATTTGGGTGATCCAACCATACATATTAAAGATACGACATAGGAAACGATATAGCTAAAAATGAATCAAAAAAAGGAGGTTGTAGCATGAAGTTATGGCCTGTGGAAGTCACTTTTACAGTTGGACACATAGAGGACATGACGAAATGCTATAATATTTATTGATTCACCAAACGTCGTCGAGCTGGTGCGAAACTTGACATGCTAAAAGTTGGATATCCAACAAAGACCGTCGAGAAAAGGGATCATAAAAATAGCCAGTAATTCTTTCTAGCGAGCGCAAGAAGTTTCTACCACGAACTCCTTTTGTGTCCTGGATACGACGCTCACACGATATGCTCGGGCATAGATGGTCAGGGACGGCTAGGATGAAAGGGCAAGGTGTTAGGGTGGTGTGGTAAAATTTGGGATGGTTTGGAGGGTTTAGAGGCTTGGACATATCTAGGACACAAGAGACCGCCGCTAAAATGAATTAGAAAAAATAGGATTAGGGTTGAAGGTTTCGCTATTTCAGTCATTTTAGATGTAAGATGCACCCGGGTTGCGGGTTTGACCGGCATGTGTTGGAGTGGGTGGGGTTCCCACCTATGTGGAGAATACCTCGGAGAGCGACGAGCGCCATCCGTGTGTCGGAGAAGCTTGGGGAGTGCATGAATTTTATTTTGGTACATATATGGTAAGGAAATATATGATTGGATTTCCATATTTACTTTGATTATATATTTATGATTGGACCCTTCATATAGTAGCTTTCCATATTATTGGGTTTCCAATTATGGTAAGCTAATTATGATTAGATTTCTATTAAATATATGATTGATTTATATTGGAAGTTTCCATATATATTGGCCTTCCATGTATGGGTTACCAAGGGCTTATAAAAGGGTGATACATGCTAGTTGTAAAATCATCTCAAAACAAAGAGTGCTTTACAATCTTTGAGAGAGAGAGAGGATTAAGGACTATTGTGAAGGAGAGATTGCTTCGAATAATTTTTCGGTATCTCTTGTTCTTCGGAGTCCGCAATCAAAAAATTTCTTCTTTCAAGTAAGTTGTGGTGATCCGTGTTGGATCGGGAGGAGCTTGTAAAGGGTGTATTCTCTTTATTCCATTAGTGGAGGTTCTTCAGGGTTGGATTCCGATCGTCCCGTGGTTTTTCCCGCAAGGGTTTTCCACGTCAAAAATCTTTGTGTCTGCGATTGTGTTTGGCATTTTTGGTTTGTGTGCTTTTGCTCGGTTCTCTCGCAGGACTTTCTGGTTTGGAGGAACGGTTTTCGTGCTTCGTTTCCAACAGAGTGGTATCAGAGCTTTGGCTTCAAAGAAGTGTCAGGAGTTGACAGTCAAACCAGGAAGCAGAGATGGACGCGAAGCCGGTGCGTATGGTGAACCTAAACGGTACCAACTACCATTATTGGCAGAGCAAGATGAAGGATTTGCTGTTCGTCAAGAAGCTGCATCTTCCAGTATTTGCATCCGAGAAGCCCAGTGACAAATCCGATGAGGATTGGAACTTCGAGCATATACAGGTGTGTGGGTACATGCGGCAGTTCGTTGACGAGAACGTGTACAACCACGTTGCCAATATTGAGCATGTAAAGACGTTATGGAAGAATCTGAAATCTTTGTACACAAAAAAACTGGGTTAAACAAATTGTTCCTGATCCGGATGATGATGGGTCTGCGGTACAAAGATGGTGCATCCATTACGGATCACTTGAGTGAGTTCCAGGGCGTGGTGGACCAGCTATCCTCGATGGGAGTCAAGTTCGACGACGAGGTTCAAGGACTTTGGTTGCTATGTACATTGCCAGACTCGTGGGAGACCGTACGAGTATCTATGATCGCTTCTGCTCTAGAAGGCGTAGTCAGTCTGGAGTTTGCCAAGAGCGGGGTACTGAATGAAGAGATGCGGAGACGTTCTCAGGGCTCTTCATCCATATCCCATCACTCAGAGGCACTAGTTTCGGAGAGCCGCGGAAGGGGCAAAAGCAGGGGTCCAGGTGGTGGCAGAGACAAGAGCAGGGAGAAGTCCAAGGGTCGGTACGAGGACTCAGAGTGTTACCATTGTGGTAAGAAGGGCCACATCAAGCGGAACTGTTTCGCTTGGAAGAGAGAGAAGAAGGGCGACAAGGGGAAGCAAGATGAGAACACTACAGCGGCGGCTTCGATACATGGAGGCGATGTGATCGTCGTAGGTGATGAGGTTATCACAAACCTCGCCTGCGATGACAATTCTTGGCTGGTGGACTCAGGGGCTTCAGCACATATATCTCACAACAGGGTACTATTTGCCACTTACACGACAGACGACTGTGGGGTGTTGAAGATGGGCAATGGAGATGTGTCGAAGGCAGTTGCCGTTGGAGATGTGCATTTGAGAACGAAGACGGGTGCGGTTCTTGTTCTTAAAGATGTTCGCCATGTCCCTGATATCCGTTTAAATCTGGTGTCGGTTGGAAGGTTGGATGACGAGAGATTCTTTGGTCTCTTCGGGAATAGTCAGTGGAAACTTTCCAGGGGTTCGATGGTGATTGCCAGAGGAAGCAAGAAGTCCGGTCTCTACTATATGGAGGGGAGCGCACAGGGGGCACAGGAGGTGAACGCAGTCAGTGATGCGTCTACCGAGTTGTGGCACAGGCGGCGCGGCCATATCAGCGAGAAGGGGATGAGCTACTTGGTGAACAGGAAGGTGATTCTAGGGCTCAAGTCTACAAAGTTGGAGAAGTACACGCACTGCTTAGCTGGGAAGCAAAATAGGGTATCTTTCCAAAGTCACCCAAGTTCAAGGAAGCCGGCGTTGCTCGAGTTGATTCACTCGGATGTCTGCGGTCCTATGAAGGTAAAATCTATTGGTGGTGCTTCTTACTTTGTAACTTTTATTGATGACTGTTTCAGGAAGGTTTGGGTCTATGCTTAGAGACCAAGGATCAGGTACTATCTACTTTCAAAGAGTTTCAGGCCTCTGTTGAAAGAGAGACGGACAAGAAGTTATTGTGTGTTCGGTCCGACAATGGCGGCGAATACATCGGTCCCTTTGATACTTTTTGCAGAGAGCAGGGGATACGACACCAGAAGACTCCGCCAAAGACACCTCAGCTCAATGGTGTAGCGGAGCGCATGAACAGGACACTGATGGAGAGGGTGCGGTGTTTGCTGTCAGAAGCAAACTTGTCGGGCAGTTATTGGGGTGAGGCTCTTCTCACAGCCGCTTATGTTATTAATTTGTCTCCTAGTGCTCCTTTGCAGGTTGATGTGCCTGACAATATATGGTACGGCAAAGAGCCGTCATACAATCACCTGCGAGTGTTTGGCTGTAAGGCCTTCGTGCATGTACCAAAGGACGAGAGGACCAAACTTGAGCCGAAACGAGGCGATGCGTCTTTGTCGGCTACGGTCGGGATGAGTTTGGCTATAGACTCTACGACCCGGTGGAAAGAAAGCTCTACAGAAGCAGGGATGTGGTGTTCGTCGAGGATCAGACCATGACCAACACTCAGGATTACGAGACGCCTTCTGAGGCTGAGAAATTGCCTGAGTTAGAGTCATTTCGCTTCGAGCAGTTTCCAGAGGACATCGCAGAGGATCCCATTTTGGGGGAGGCAGTACATGGAGTTGCTCCCAACCTTGATCATCAGCCTGCTGATGGTGGTCAGGGTGTCCCTCAGGAGGATGAGCATGCCGGGGAGACAGTTCCTGAAGGGGAGGAGGCTGTTGGTATACAGCCAGCACCAGTGGCTCCACTAAGAAGGAGCGACAGAGATCGTCGACCATCTACGAGATACTCACCGGATGAGTATGTGCTATTGACTGACGGAGGAGAGCCCGAAAGCTTTGCAGAGGCTATGGAAGACGAACACAGACAGGAGTGGATGGAGGCCATGCAGGAGAAGATGAGTTCCTTGCACACTAATTCCACTTATGAGCTGGTGCGGTTGCCAAAGGATAAGAAGGCTTTGAAGAATCGATGGGTGTTTAGAGTGAAGCAGACGGATGATGCTACTCGCCCTCGTTACAAAGCGAGGCTGGTAGTCAAAGGCTACGATCAGCGAAAAGACGTGGATTATGATGAGATCTTTTCGCCTGTCGTCAAGCATTCGTCTATTCGGGTGGTGCTAGCATTAGCAGCCAGTCTCGACTTGGAGGTCGAGCAGATGGACGTGAAGACGGCATTCCTCCACGATGATCTTGAGGAGGAGTTGTACATGGAGCAGCCAGAGGGATTCTGTGAGAAGGGCAAGTCACATTTGGTCTGCCGATTGAGAAAGAGCTTGTATGGTCTGAAGCAGGCTCCGAGGCAGTGGTACAGGAAGTTCGAGTCATTTATGGGGGAGCATGGTTATGCACGGACGACGTCGGACCATTGTGCATTTGTGAGATATTTTGTCGAGGATGATTACATTATTTTATTGCTCTATGTAGATAATATGCTATTAGTGGGTCGGAATGCCACTAGGATAGCGGAGTTGAAGCGCCAACTGGACGCGGCCTTCTCTATGAAGGATTTGGGTGCAGCGAAGACTATTTTTGGGATGGAGATCAGCCGAGAGAGAGAGTCCAAGCTGCTATATTTGTCCCAAAAGAAGTACATTCACCGGGTACTTCAGTGTTTCGATATGGACGGGTCGAAGAAAGTGAGTTGCCCCCTTGCGGCTCACTTTAAGCTCACTGAGGAGCAGTGTCCATCTACCGAGGACAAAAAGGAAGATATGGAACGTGTTCCATATGCCTCAGCTGTGGGAAGTCTTATGTATGCTATGGTGTGTACGAGGCCAGACATCGCTCATGCAGTTGGCACAGTTAGCAGGTACCTTTCAAATCCTGGAAGGATACATTGGAGGACGGTCAAGTGGATTCTACGATACCTTCAGGGCACTGCCGATTGGAGACTTTCTTTTGGTGGTGACGAGCCGAAGCTGGTTGGGTATACTGATGCTGATATGGCTGGAGATGTAGACACGAGGCGATCGACTTCGGGCTATGTGATGATGTTTGCTGGAGGAGCGGTATCGTGGCAGTCACGGTTGCAGAAGTATGTTTCCTTGTCGACGACAGAGGCAGAGTACATTGCGACGACGGAGGCTTGCAAGGAGTTGCTGTGGATGAAGAAGCTGCTGCAGGAAATAGGACTGAAGCAAGAGCAGTATACTTTACTTTGCGACAGTCAAAGTGCTATTCACCTTGTGAAGAACCAGACATTTCATAGTCGGTCCAAGCACATCGAGACTCGGTATCATTGGATACGGGATGTGGTTGAGAAGAAGGATGCGGCTCTTGAGAAGGTTCATACTGATGACAATGGAGCGGACATGCTCATGAAGGTTCTTCCGAGGGGGAAGTTTGAGTACTGCAGGCAGATCGTCGGGATGACGACCTCCTCCACATAGTTGTGAAGGGAAAGATTTGTTGGAGTGGGTGGGGTTCCCACCTATGTGGAGAATACCCCGGAGAGCGACGAGCGCCATCCGTGTGTCGGAGAAGCTTGGTGAGTGCATGGATTTTATTTTGGTACATATATGGTAAGGAAATATATGATTGAATTTTCATATTTACTTTGATTATATATTTATGATTGGACCCTTCATATAGTAGCTTTCCATATTATTGGGTTTCCAATTATGGTAAGCTAATTATGATTGGATTTTCATTAAATATATGATTGATTTATATTGGAAGTTTCCATATATATTGGCCTTCCATGTATGGGTTACCAAGGGCTTATAAAAGGGTGATGCATGCTAGTTGTAAAATCATCTCAAAACAAAGAGTGTTTTACAATCTTTGAGAGAGAGAGAGGATTAAGGACTATTGTGAAGGAGAGATTGCTTCGAATAATTTTTCGGCATCTCTTGTTCTTCGGAGTCCACAATCAAAAAATTTCTTCTTTCAAGTGAGTTGTGGTGATCCGTGTTGGATCGGGAGGAGCTTGTAGAGGGTGTATTCTTTTTATTCCATTAGTGGAGGTTCTTCAGGGTTGGACTCCGATCGTCCCGTGGTTTTTTCCGCAAGGGTTTTTCACGTCAAAAATATTTGTGTCTGCGATTGTGTTTGGCATTTTTGGTTTGTGTGCTTTTGCTCGGTTCTCTCGCAGGACTTTCTGGTTTGGGGGAACGGTTTCCGCGCTTCGTTCCCAACAGCATGGAGACTCATTGTGGAATTTGGGGCAACTTGAGCTGTTGATGAGTCTGTTTGGGAGTAGGTTGGGCCAATCAGATTATTTTTTATTTAAACAAATGGTCGTTTGGGTTGCTAAGAGGACGCTGGGTGCTGCTATTTAGGGCAAAAAAGGGGATGCTATATTTTACTCTTTTTGTTAATTCTTTTTTCATTCTTTTCATTTCTTATTTCTTTATTTTAATTTCTAATATCATTTATAATTTCTTTTTCCTTGATATTATTACTATTGTTATTGTTATTGTTATTGACTTAATTATTTTTATATAATTTCTTTTACATATAAATCATTTTTGTTTATTTATTTCCAATTTAATTTAATTCAAAAGCTTTTGTTAATATATAAATGTAAGTATATTCTGTATTAGTTTATATTATTCATCTATTTAATTAGCTCTGAGCTAAATAATCAATGTTAATTTTCTTGGTTATTAACCAAGCTAGTTTTCAGATTAATCACATAATTTCTTATTTACTTTATTAAATCTATTATTGGTTATTCCTTTAAATATAACCATTGAATTTAGTTAAAAAGGTTGAATAAACCTACAAAATAAAATTTGGGAAAATATTCCCATAATCTATGACATGGGGCTTGCGGCTACGCTCTGTGAGGGTAGGCCTCGGCACTAAGTTTGCTTCATGCAAACTATGGATACTGAAGCTAGGTTTTGTAGGGCCAGGTTATGCTCAAAATTAGCCTCCACGAAGTTAAGCCTTAGCACCAAATTTATTTATAGCAAACATTCTGCAATGGGGATTTGCTTTTGCGAGCTCCACGTATAACATTGAGGTAGCTCCATTCTGCGGAGCTAATGACTTATCCAAACTTGGTTAATGCTTTAGACGATAGTATCCACGTTGTTAGCATAGCATACAACAGGGCTGGACAAAAGTCCATAATGTCCAGGACGCTTTTAATGACTGAGTTTTCATGGTGTCACATATGATGATGTTGAGAGCAGTTGCTAGCTAGTTGATACAGGAGGATCTAAAAAAATTTGAGATCCATTGGTGGCTAATTGATCTAAGAGTATTTAAAGCAATTTTGAGAGACATTGTTGGCTGATAGATCCGAAGGATCTGTATAGTTTAGAAAGCCATAGCGGGATTATAATATAAAGGATCTTGTAAAACTAAAGTCGTTTCTATAGTTATTATACTGTCAGTCATAGATGTTTGGTGGGGGTGGGGGGCTTCTCTTTAGAGGAAGAATCCTCCTAATTTTCTTGTTAGAAGGAAGAAATAAAATCGAGATTATAAAAATTAATTTGATCATACTTCCCTTTAGGATTCGAGAATAATCGTGTGATCTTGCGCTTTGTGTGGTAGAGCTATACGCTAATAACATTTTGTGCTCAATTTCTTGACTGAGAGATTTGAGAGAGAGAGAGAGAGAGAGAGAGAGAGAGTGAGAGAGATGAATACTCCAATGGCTGAACACTTTTAGGGTTCACCATAGGCTTCTATTTATATTATACTGATTGGTTAACAATTAGATACAATATTAAAAAGAGATAAATATCTATATTATTTGTTGGGACAATCTTCCAATACTTAGTCACAACAAACTTACAACAAATTTCATAAAATTCGACATTAATTATATTACTTAAAAAGAAAACTAGCACGAGAAAATATACGGTAGATACTTAGTTGCCTAATTGGTTCATAATAACTTTTAATCATAAGGAAGCAAAGTAATTATTTCAAATTATCTTCTTTCATATTATTTATAGAATGATGGACAATGTTCATGCTTACAGATTGTTCAAATGAGTATAATAGAAGAGCAGAAACTTGCCACCCATTTTATTCCTTGTCAGTTTATATTCCAATTAGGATAGCTCCATCATGTTATGTAATGCATGGCTTAGGATGAAAGGGAGCATTCCGGAGGCAAGCCTTGAGGGAAGCGTCCCGGGTCCTGGCAGTAGTCCCTAATCATGAAGCTCTGTCTCACTGACTGGAGCTTGGCGGTCTCATTCTCATCGAGCGTGCGGTCCATCCAGTTGGAGGAGGTGGCAGCGCAGGAGCTACTTCCCGAAGACCACACGCACGCATCCGCATTGAAGTTGCGATAGGAAG
This sequence comes from Iris pallida, assembly GCA_029216955.1. Taxonomy (NCBI): domain Eukaryota; kingdom Viridiplantae; phylum Streptophyta; class Magnoliopsida; order Asparagales; family Iridaceae; genus Iris; species Iris pallida. The sequence continues at coordinate 4,291,780 of JANAVB010015199.1, forward strand.
CTCTGAAGGGCGCCTGGCTCCAGTCGATCCCTACTTGTCCTCTCCTTGTAGCCCATTCTTGGCCGTTCCAAATGTTAGCGTAAATGTTCAAGGGTTGCTCATTGGGATATGGAATTCCTTCTACATTCCTGTACACCCTTATCGGTGTCTCATCGACAAACCACCTGCAAATTAATCCACGTCTTCCATGTTACAGTAGAGTGTTTGTAACGAGAGAAACTAAACCCAGACTAGCTAGTCGTTACATTAAGCAAATTAGGGGGAGTTGGTACTTAACACTATATTGTGTGGATTCCAGAGGATGGAATAGGTATGGAAATCCTGTCTAGGATCAAACCACAGGTAGAACTGCTGCTCCCTGTCGCCCGTTCCCCGCACCCACAGATTCGTATGGAGTACGTAGGGCTCACTCTCACTGACATTACCAAGGAACTCGAAGTCGATCTCGTTATTGTTTGGCCGAGGTGATTGCAGCTGCATAAGTCCATATAAGTACCATTTACATATAAATGATTAGTAACGTTCTTAATTTTTGGATGCAAACACTAGAGCAAGTATATTAATATATATGGTATGCATGGTACTTAGCTAAGTTGAAAGCTTACGTAGAAGTCAGTGACAGTGCCTGCAGAGTTTCCGGGGATGAGCTTCATTTGGACATCAAATCTACCAAAGAGGTACTGGTTCTTGAACTGATAGCCCGAGTCGGAGGCTTGGTCGAGCGTCAGCTGCAAGAGATTTCCATTTTCCAATATCTGCACTCTCTCACCACCCCAAGTGTTTCCCATTTCCGAGTTGAAGTCGGTGGCTGCGGCCATCATGGCGGCCGCGAAAAAGGCTGCCAGAATTAGAAGGGAGGGCTTAGCCATTGCTACCAATGTATCAAGCTTGGTGTGTGCTTTGATGGAGACGTAGAGGGAGGGTTTAAATAGGGGGGAAGGAGTGATCATCTTGTGACAGCAAGGCCTAATACAATACTTCGACGTGGCCGATTTGCAATTTTCTTGCTTATAATATATACTGAATAATGTCTATTCAAATATGTTATCAAAAGAATCTATTCAAATGTGATCATGTAGTATTTTCTTTGTAAAATTAATTATGGAACTTAATTAATTGGTTAGAATTCATGCTTATCATGAATGCTTGATGATTTACGTGCAACAATTCTACCATGGATGCTAAATATGTGTATAATCCGTGTTGCTTCAATGATTGGATGTATGCCGACTAATAGAGAGTAGTGTTAAGCATTTCTCGGTGGGGAGTTCATGTGCAGCCAGGTGGATCGGTGGATCGATCCACCGTTTATTGGTTTTAGGTTGTCATGCGCATCTTATATTTTTCACCATTTCTCTTTTGTACGTGTTGTTCTTCAGATGGACACTGTCAAAAATTTCACCATTTTTCTTTCATACCGTTCAAGATTACAAAAAATTAATTGTACATATATAATCTTTCCTACATGTGAGTTCCCTCCAACTCTGCTGCAAGAGTTTGGAAACAAGCTTATTTCACCCAGTTGACTTTTTTATAGACTAAGATAAGACAATTCAAGAACTACTTACTAGGCAATGTTTCTTACTTTTGGTGTGAGGAGTGGCAACCATTATCAGTTGAGAGAGTAACTTAAATTGTAAGGGGTTTGCTTACTATTTGAATCTCAAATATATTTTTTATCTTCTTCTTGAGAGGTTGTAAGGGGTCAAATTATGGGGCAAGAGAGTCGACATATACTTTGTATTGGAATATTTGCTAACTAGAAGTTTAAGATTTGTCATGGTGGCCATAGCCACCACATATTGTGAGTGTTCGATCTTTTCTTAGTCTCGCGTAGTAGGTACAATTCATGTAATTGACAAGGAATGTTATAACCGTAAAGTTGAGTAGGTCTTTTTAATGAAATCTTTCTAAATCAAGTCCTTGTAGAACTGAGGGATCAGTTGCGACATACTTCTGAATTGTACTCATTTATGAATTTGTAATCTTGGAAGTAGAGGTTTTTCTATAGGCATGATTTGCTTTTGGCAAGTAGATGATACATTGAAGGTTAAAACACTCTTCAAGAGCCATCCAAAGAGCTCTTTGGTCCTTTTCAGCATGGTACTCCAATTGTGCGTCGGGCATATACTTGTACATGAAGATCATGACAGCTGCTTTGGCAGCTTCGTCCGAGTTAATTAGAGGCTCAGTTATTTCTCTTGTTAGTGCCGAGGCACAATTTTCGATAAAAAATTCTGAAACTGAAACAATTGTACAGACAACGTTTCAAATGCAACACCTTAAAGAAGATGTGCAACAGAGATCCTGGAGGATTCTGAATTACGAGGATCTAAAAAGATTCTACGTAATATACAAAAAATCTAAAGAGACTTTGTGCAAGCGACTAACGGAGTAGAGCTTCTAAAAAGAAGTTACTGTAAAAGGCAACAGCAGCGATGACAGGCGAGAATGAGATGCTGGGGTGAATGAACCACCGTTGCTCAAAGCTTTATTCGTCCCACACGAGCACGAACAGCTTCCAGGAACCAGCAAGTTCACGAAGAACTTCTGGAACGCTCGTAAGTCAATATTTGAGACTTGAACGGGCTTCCTGGACTTAACAGACTCCCTCAACTCTCTTCTTAGTGCATCTTTCAAAGGAGGCCAAGGGGCTCTATTTATAGAGTGGAGTTGAGACTTCACCTCTTCTCCTATCCGATGTGGGACTAAAATACCAATACTCAAAAATAGAGTTTGATATTTTAGATCATCCCACAATCAGCATAGAAGTGTGCCAGTCCACGCCTACCCCCCAAACACTCCCGTGCATGTACGAGACATCCTGGAGTCCGTGTCCGAGTCCGAGTCCGCACAACAAAAATTAACTTGCATCCTTGTTGGATTTAATCCTTTTTCCTTCTAGAAAAATACTTCCACATGGCACAAACTTGTGCCCCACTACACCTCATGTGCACACCTCAACACAAGCAATGCATTATATTGAGATACTCACCATTTGGTGTAGCCGATGTTGGACTATCTTTTCTAGTCCAAAGGCAAAAACACCAACAATCCCCCACATATCTCAATATATGGATTGAGCGTTCCCCACAGTGACTGCCCATCATGCATTAGGAGAGATGTCGCTACGACTTGAATCTTCCCGCATAGGTTAAATAACAGCATGATACAAGAATGGACTAAGCCTTGAATTCTGTACCATAACTGCAATTCTTCCTACTCACATAATGACATCAACTGTGCTTCTGGCTGCACATTGAAGGCCTTGTGCCAGCCTGGTTTCAGTGTATAATTTTTGGACGTCTACAAGTTTACCCTCAATAGACGGCCTGATTCTCTGTCCATACACTATAGGTGAGTTCTTTATAAAGAGTCATGGCATAAAGTATTGCGCTTCTTTGCGATGCTACGCCGCTATGACATGGCTTAAAGCCGAGGCTTTACCCCACCTGGGTACCTCATCGTAGTGTCATACTACTGTAGCATGAGGTCACGGGTCTCTTTGTAGTGCCAAACTACCCAGCATGAAGCCTTGCGCTTCCGTGCGGTGTTACGCCGCTATGACATGGCTCGCAAAGCCGAGGCTTTACCCTACCTGGTACCTCTTCGTCGTGTCATGCCACTGTAACATGAGGACATCGTCCTCTTTGTAGTGCTGTCTACTTCTCTTTATTACGATTATCATACAGCATTAGGCTACCTGCCTATTTGCGGTGCTACTCCGCTGTGACTTGGCTTGCAAAGCCGAGGCATTACCCCTACCTGGGAACCTCATAGTGGAGTCACCCCACTGTAGCATGGAGTTACACTCCTTGTAGTGCTGCGCTACCGTGCTTCCTGTAAAGCGCTCCAGGCATTCACTCTGCCTGAGAACTCATTAAGGCATTTAAGCCAACCTTCCCACAGGATCCGTTTTTTGCAGAAAACAACAGTAGACAACAGTGGTTGTAGGTCCGTAACCTCTCCATGTCACAGAGGACAAGTACCCACCGTTCCTGATATTCTTCTGGTTAATAGTCCTCCCTTGAACCAAAAGCTAGATGCCTAGTAGATTTCTCTTTGAACTAATAGCATAAAAATTATGATAGGATTGTAATAACACAATATCAGAATGCCTTCAAGCCTATTTTACAAGCTGTCATCGACCAGCTGGCGCTTGAGGCCCTTGGTGAATGGATCTGCCAGGTTCTCCTGACTCCAAACATCAATCACTGCAATAACACCCCTCTTGATGAGATCGTGTATTGTCCTGTGCTTCAACCGCATAGTCCTCTTCTTTCCGTTGAAGAGGTCATTTGATGCCACTGCTGCTGTCGCCTGGTTGTCACATTATATCGATATTGCCGGTATCTGAGCCCCAACCACCGGAAGATCATACGTGAGCTCCTGAAGCCACTCTGCTTCATCTGCAGCAGCATCCAATACAAAGAATTCAGATTCCATGGAGGAGCGAGATAACATAGTCTGCTTCTTCGACTTCCACGATATAGCAGCTCCGCCCATGGCGAATACGAATCCACCTGTAGAATACTCGCTCTCCATATCTGAACACCAGCTAGCATCACTGAAGCCTTCCACTACTGACGGATCTCCGCTGTAGAAAAGTGCATATGTCTGAGTTTTCTTGATATATCTCATAACACGCTTCACAGCTTTCCAGTGCTCAACGCCTGGATTGCTAGTGAACCGACTCAGCATTCCCACTGCAAAAGCTATGTCAGGCCTTGTGGCAGTAGTAGCGTACATCAAGCTTTCGATGACGCTAGCGTACTCCAACTGCCTGACGCTTTTCCTCGAATTTGGCTCCAGCTTCTGATCACTCCGGTACGGTGTATCAATAAAAGGACGATCTTGATACCCGTAGCGAGTGAGCATCTTCTCAATATAATGAAATTGTGACAGCACTATTCCAGTGCCTGTCCGGATGATCTTGAGCCCCAAGATTACGTCGGCATCCCCCAAGTCCTTCATACTGAACTTGGTCGAGAGGAATTTTTATGTCTCTGTGACGCAGCTTAAATTCGAACCTAGGATTAGCATGTCGTCCACGTAAAGACATACAATTACTCATCTTCCGTCAGCAAACTTCGTATAGACACACTTGTCTGTTTTACTGACCCTGTTGCCATTTGACCTTATTACCTTGTCAAACTTCTCATGCCACATTTTGGAAGCTTGTTTCAAACCATACAGAGACTTCATCAACTTACAAACTTTGTCTTCCAGACCTCTGACGACAAAACCTTCTGGTTGTTGCATGTAGATCTCTTCGGTCAGCTCGCCATTAAGGAATGCCATTTTTACATCCATCTGATGTATCTCCAGCTTGTGTATTGCTACTAGAGCAATTAACAATCTGATGGTTGTCATCCGAGCTACTGGAGCATAAGTGTCAAAGTAGTCGATCCCATGCTTCTGAGCAAACCCTTTGGCCACTAGCCTGGCCTTGAACTTGTCAATGGTTCCATCTGCTTTCATCTTCTTCTTGAAAATCCATTTGCATCCGATGGGTCTTGCTCCTTCTGGCAGGTCAACCAATACCCATGTGTTGTTGGAGGTGATTGAGTCAATCTCGTTGTCTATCGCCTCCTTCTAGAATACAGCATCTCTGGTCTTCATCGCCTCATCATAGGTAAGAGGATCTGCTTCCACATGATAGGTGACAAAGTTATCTCCGAAGTCTTTCGGCCTCCTCGTTCGCTTAATTGACGGCTCAGCGAGTTCTGGTTCAGCTGGTGTCTCCTTGACGACAGCTTCACCTTGGACTACTGGTTCATTAAAGACTTATGTCTGCTTTGTACCCTCATCATTCTCCGGAAGATCCGCGAGAACAATATTCGTGTGTTTTGCAAACTTGTCTTCAAAGTATTCAGCATCGCAAGATTCGATGATATGGTTTGACTCGATATCAAGGAATCTCCGAGCATCACTATTCTCGGCATACCCCAAGAAGATCGCCTTCGTAGTCCTTGTCCCCAGCTTCTGAATCTTCAGATCCGGGAGCTTCACATAAGCCAGACACCCCCACACTCGAATGACATTCAAGTTAGGTCTGACCTTGAACCAGAGTTCATGAGGAGTTATGTCGAAAGTTGCATATGGCACTCTGTTCAGAATGAACGTTGCCGTTAGTGCAGCTTCTCCCCAGTAGCACTTTGGAAGACCCACAGTCAACATCATGGAGTTCATCATCTCTGTCAACGTTCTGTTCTTCCTTTCTGCTACTCCGTTGGATTGAGGAGAGTACGGAGCCGTTGTCTCATTGATGATTCCATGTTCTTTGCAGAATGATAAGAATTCATGAGACCGATACTCCCCGCCTCGATCACTCCTTAACCTCTTGAGTTGTTGTCCAGTTTACCGCTCAGCCTCGGCCCTGAACTCCTTGAACTTCTCGAATGCTTCGTCTTTAGACTTGAGCAAGTAGACGAAAGCATACTTTGAGAAGTCATCGATGAAAGTAATGAAATACTTCATCCCGGCCTTTGTAGAGAATTGTTTGAAGTCACAGATATCTGAGTGAACCAACTCCAGAAGATCTGTGCTTCGATGGACCCTGTGAAAGGGTTTCCTTGTGATCTTCGTCTGAGCACATACTTCTCATTTCTCTACCTTACCCCCACACTTGGAGATAAGTCCTAGACTAGACATTCTGTTAATCCTTTTACAATGAACATGTCCTAGCCTATTATGCCACAACTCAAGAGAATAATCAGAAAAAGTGATTGCATTTATATTATCATGCTGGGTTACAACAAGCTGAATCTTGTACATTCCTTCAGTTTGGAAAGCTTTCCCGAAGAATGTACCCTTCTTGGATATCACCAACTGGCCAGCATTGATGTCCATCCTCAAGCCTGCGTTACAGAGCAGACTTCCAGAGATCAGGTTCTTAGCAATTACTGGAACATGCTTCACACCTTGAAGCGTCAGTGTGTTCCCCGATGTGAGTTTCAGCTCCACCGTCCCGATCCCCAGTACTTCAGCTTGTGCCTGGTTTGCCATTATGACCTTCTCTGAAGTTGGCTCATAAGAGACGAACCAGTCTTTGTCTGAACAGACATGGCAGGTCGCACCAGTGTCTATCTACCAGTCCAAGTCAGCCCCCACAGTTGCAACCTGTGCTATCATGGCAACTAGATTAGTAATCATAGAAACCTTACTAGGCTCACCTTGTTCTTTGGGCTTGGACTTGCATTCGGATTTGTAGTGGCCCTTCTTGCCACAATTGAAGCAAGTCACATAGGACTTGGACTTCTGCTGCTTGAAAGCAGGATCCTTCACTTTCAGATTCGTGAAGTCCTTCTTTTTGCGACGAGAAGCAGCCTGCTTCCCCTGGTATTCTCTGGTTTGGACCAGATTTGCCTTCGCCAGTTGCTTGGACAGAGTATCCATCTTCTGTTGAGAGCGCATCTCGTCCTCAACATGGATCTCTTGCAAGAAATCTTCCAAGCTAATTTCCATCTTCTTTCGATGCATCCTTGCATAGAAGTTGCTCCATTCTATAGGAAGTTTTGCGACGATCCCTCCAACGACAAACTTGTCGACGTGGGGCATGTTCTTATCTTCTAGTTTCTGACGCAACTTCAGAAACTCCTTCACTTGGGGCAGCATCGCCTTCTCGTCTTCGAAGGTCCACTTGTGGTATTTTTCTACCATGAAGATCTTGGACCGGTTCTCGTCATCTTCATAGAGCTTTCCCAAGGAGTCCCATATCTCTTTGGCAGATGTTCTTGGAGTAGGACTCTGCCAGAGAGTCTTCCATGGAATTGAGTATCAGTAGTTTACATATACTGTTTTCTCTCTTCCACTTCGCTTGCTTGGTCGAAGCAGCGGCCACAGCCGCAGCAGATCCAGTGGTTGGAACGATCGATTCTTCTTCTGACAGCACGTGATCAACATTCACGAGTTGAAGATTTAAAGTGACCTTTCGTTTCCATATCTGGAAGTGTTCACCATCGAATTTCTCCAACTTGTTAAAGCCGGTATCGATGAGCGAAGCTCGAGAGTTATCCATCTTCTCAATAAAGCTTTGAGAGTGTTAGTGCCGAGGCACAATTTTTGATGGAAAATTCTGAAACTGAAACAATTGTACAGACAACGTTTCAAATGCAACACCTTAAAGAAGATGTGCAACAGAGATCTTGGAGGATTCTAAATTACGAGGATCTAAAAAGATTCTACGTAATACACAAAAAATCTAAAGAGACTTTGTGCAAGCGACTATCGGCAGTAGAGCTTCTAAAAAGAAGTTACTGTAAAAGGCAACAGCAGCGATGACAGGCGAGAATGAGATGCTGGGGTGAATGAACCACCGTTGCTCAAAGCTTTATTCGCCTCACACGAGCACGAACAGCTTCCAGGAACCAGCAAGTTCACGAAGAACTTCTGGAACGCTCGTAAGTCAATATTTGAGACTTGAACGGGCTTCCTGGACTTAACAGACTCCCTCAACTCTCTTCTTAGTGCATCTTTCAAAGGAGGCCAAGGGGCTCTATTTATAGAGTGGAGTTGAGACTTCACCTCTTCTCCTATCCGATGTGGGACTAAAATACCAATACTCAAAAATAGAGTTTGATATTTTAGATCATCCCACAATCAGCATAGAAGTGTGCCAGTCCACGCCTACCCCCCGAACACTCCCGTGCATGCACTAGACATCCTGGAGTCCGTGTCCGAGTCCGAGTCCGCACAACAAAATTTAACTTGCATCCTTGTTGGATTTAATCCTTTTTCCTTCTAGGAAAATACTTCCACATGGCACAAACTTGTGCCCCACTACACCTCATGTGCACACCTCAACACAAGCAATGCATTATATTGAGATACTCACCATTTGGTGTAGCCGATGTGGGACTATCTTTTCTAGTCCAAAGGCAAAAACACCAACAGCTCTCAGCTTTTTGTAGTGAGATAGAGTAACATCTTTAACTCACTTTAAGTATTTTTTTAACTTCCAGTGCAGTAAAATCGAGGCTAACGTTGCAGTATAGGAATAAATAAGTTGTTAAAAATTTAGGTTGTACGACATAAATTTGTCGGATTAATTATGTAGAACTTCTTATTATTAATATATAGATGGTAAATTTTTGTTGTCAATTATATTAGAATATTACAAACATCATGTTTTGGTAAGTTAATGAACTACAGGTTCAAGAGTTAATTTAGGATGGGATTTTCTTCAAATTGCCCAAAGCCGAAGATAGAAAACAAGAGTCTTTGAAGATGAGATCAGGCCTCAGTCATATTTTTATGGTGGTTAAGTCTTTTGCAGGTCTATCTTGGTGAGGCTATTCCTCTTTCAAATTTTGCTTATGGCATAATCCTAACAATGGAGCTTATAGCTTTGCGAGGCTAGCGCTCTACGCCAAATCTGGCAACAGGGTTAGGTCTAAGCACTATATTTCCTTGGGGCTAATTGCTGGTAGCGAAACTAGTGTCATCACATACTCCTACTTTTCGAAATACGAGTACGTGACCAAGTCCAACAAAATATATGTACACAATCTCAATTGTAAATAATCCATACAAGATGCAACCACAATATCTAAATATAACATCCGTCTAACTCATCCATATACAATAGAATAAATAAAAATATATAAGAATATGAGTTTATAATTACTAAAATCTACCATATCCAATTAATGTACATATGGTTTTAAAGCAACCCTAGGCCCAAATAGTAATATCAACTACACTATTTCAAATCGAAAGTCTAATATTTTCGAAAACAAACCCGCTAAATGGAAAGACAATAAAATATAAAGAGCTAAACAATAACAAAATGTCCAAGATCTAAGATTGATCTCCAAAAGTCGCCTTCCCTCTTGGGGACCATAATATATAAGATACCAATCTTCTAAATCTGAAAAATATGCTTTTTAGTCAAGAATGGAACAAGTACACACAAACCAACACTTCAAAACCAGACTATATAAGAAAGAACAGTTTAGATGAGGAGTGTAACTATATTAATTTTAAAAATAAGTAGATTTAATATGGTTGAAATCATGAATGTAATGGTGATAAGTAACTGTTTAAATAGCAAGTGGGAAATAACAGTAAATTGAATGCTAGAATCAATAATGAGCAAAAGTACTAAATCTATCACTATGTGTGTTTTAGAAACACCACTTTAAATATGTGGACGGCATAGGATGACTCGTTGAGAAAACACAATGTTATATTTTACGATTTAATATTACCTCATCCGATGTTGAAGCTAGATGAAGTCTACATATCTACTAGGTGTTTTCCCCCATACCCGCAACGAGCGTTATATTATACGATTTAATATTACCTCATCTGATGTTGAAGCTAGATGAAGTCCACAAACCTACTAGGTGTTTTCCGCCATACCCATTAATTTATAAAGATATATAAAAGACTAGAAAAATAACTTGAACTGGAACTTGAATCTTGAACTTGAAATTAAACATGTATGCATAATAAACTTGAATTTTGTGCACATGCAAGGTCAAGCATATAACACGTGCATGAATTATATGTTACCACAATTCTAACTAAAGTATGCTATAAGCAAATATAGAAACAAGTAAGAAATACCGGTAGTTGTACTTGTCTTAACCTTCAGAAGGATACGATTAACCAGTCTCGAACTTATTCTATCCCAAGTATAAAAAACAACAAGATCACAATATGGCCAAATAACCCAATTAATTAAAGATTTAAAATAAAGAAAGTCGATTTGGTAATCTAAACTAACTGGGTTACTTCCATGGCAAGTTCCTTAGTTCTAAAAGATTTATCAAGAAAATTATCATGATCCAAAGCCACAAGTTATTAATCCTAAGTTTTTTAGTCTAATTATATAATATTTAATTTATCTTTAATATAGTCAATCGCAAGGTTATTTAGTCAAATTAAATAACATTTGGCACATTCTTTGAATTTGCATTTCAAAACTCTTGGCATGCAAATCGAGATAAGATGGTCAACTGCAAGGTTAACGGCGCGATCCGTATGAACACTTTATCAATTTTAGCGATACGAGACTACTAGAATCAATATATTTTAGTTTTATCACAAGGATTTCAAAATACGAGCTCGACACAAAATAATTAATAATTTGAAAGTGGTGTGATTTGATCTATCAAATGATATTAATATACTATAAAAATTGGTATCATAGGTTAAAAAGTCCTTACGGCTGTAATGGAACTGACGGATCGAAGATTCAATATCTTGATCTTCCTGAAAGTTCAAAATAACAATTCTGGACAATAGGCAAAGTTTAGTGTTGCACACAATGTAGAGTCAGAATTTGGGTGATCCAACCATACATATTAAAGATACGACGTAGGAAAAGATATAGGTAAAAATGAATCGAAAAAAGGAGGTCATAGCATGAAGTTATGGCCTATGGAAGTCACTTGTACTGTTGGACACATAGAGGACATGACGAACAGCTATAATACTTATTGATTCGCCAAATGTTGCCGAGGTTGAGCGAAAGTTGACATGCTGAAAGTTGGATATCACACAAAGACCTTCGAGAAAAGGTATCACGAAAATAGTCGGTAGTTCTTTCTTGTGAGCACCGGAAGTTTCTGCCATGAACTCCTCTTCGTTTCCTGGTTGCGACGCTCACACGATATGCTCGGGCATAGATGGTCGAGGACGGGCTAGGATGAAAGGGGAAGGTGTCATGGTGGTGTGGTGAAATTTGGGATGGTTTGGAGGGTTTAGAGGCTTGGACATGTCTAGGACACAAGAGAGCGCCGCTAAAATGAATTAGAAGAAATAGGATTAGGGTGGAAAGGTTCGCTATCTCAGTCTTTTTATATATAAGATGCACCCGGGTTGCGTATTTGAATGACATGGGGACTCACTGTGGAATTTGGGTATTGGGGCTACTTGGGTTGTTGATGAGTCCGTTTGGTTGCAGGTTGGGCTAATCAGATTAAGTATTTTTTTTGTAAACAAATGGGATGATAATTTGGGTTGCTAAGAGGATGTTGGGTGCAGCTGTTGAGAGCAAAAAAGGGGATGATGTAGTTTTACTCTTTTTTGTTAATTCTTTTTCATTCTTTTCATTTCTTATTTCTTTCTTTTAAATTATAATATCATTTATAGCTCCTTTTTCCTTATTTTTATTACTATTGTTATTGTATTGACTTAATCATTTTTATATAATTCTTTTTACATATAAATTTTTTATTTATTTTATTTCCATTTTAATTTAATTCAAAACCTTTTGTTAATATATAAATTAAGTATATTATGTATTAATTTATATAATTCATCTATTTAATTAGCTCTGAGCTAAATAATCAATGTTAATTTTCTTCGTTATTTGACAAGCTAGTTTTCAGATTACTCACATAATTTCTTATTTACTTTATTAAATCTACTATAGGTTATTCATTTATAATATAACCATTGAATTGAGTAAAATTAGTTAAAAAGGATGAATAAACCTACAAATTAAAATTTGTGGAAAATATTCCCATAATCTAGGACATGGGGCTTACGGCTAGGATCTGTGAGAGTAGGACTCGGCGTTAAGTTTGCTTCATGCAAACTATGGATAATGGAGCAAGCTTTTGTAGGGCTAGGTTCTGCACAAAATTAGGCTCCGTGAAGCTAAGCCTTAGCACCAAATTTACTTATAGCAAACATTCTGCAATAGGGATTTGCTTTTGCGAGCTCCACATATAACATTGAGGTAGCTCCATTCGACGGAGCTGATGACTTATCCAAATTTAGTTACTGCTTTAGACGATAGTATGCACGTTGTTAGCATAGTATACATCAGGGTTGGGCGAAAGTCCATAGCATCCAGGATGCTTTTAATGACTGAGTGTGTCCATAGCATCCAGTGAAATCGAGGCTAAGGTTGCAGTATAGGAATAAATAAGTTGTTAAAAATTTAGGTTGTAAGACATAAATTTGTCGGATAAATTATGTAGAACTTCTTATTATTAATATATAGATGGTAAATTTTTGTTGTCAATTATATTAGAATATTACAAACATCATGTTTTGGTAAGTTAATGAACTACTGGTTCAAGAGTTAATTTAGGAAGGGATTTTCTTCAAATGGCCCATAGCCGAAGATAGAAACCAAGAGTTTTTGAAGATGACATCAGGCCTCAGTCATATTTTTATGGTGGCTAAGTCTTTTGCGGGTCTATCTTGGTGAGGCTATTCCTCTTTCAAATTTTGCTTATGGCATAATCCTAACAATGGAGCTTATAGCTTTGCGAGGCTAGCGCTCTATGCCAAATCTGGCAACAGGGTTAGGTCTAAGTACTAAGTTTCCTTGGGGCTAATTGCTGGTAGCAAAACTAGTGTCATGACACATTCCTACTTTTCGAAATACGAGTACGTGACAAGTCCAACTTACGCTGCAGCAATGACGATGGTAAGTTGTCTATGCTTTTACATCAAAATATATGTACACAATCTCAATTGTAAATAATCCATACAAGATGCAACCACAATATCTAAATATAACATCTGTCTAACTCATCCATATACAATAGAATAAATAAAAATATATAAGAATATGAGTTTATAATTACTAAAGTCTACCATATCTAATTAATGTACATATGGTTTGAAAGCAACCCTAGGCCCAAATAGTAATATCAACTACACTATTTCAAATCGAAAGTCTGATATTTCCAAAAACAAATCCGCTAAATGGAAAGACAATAAAATATAAAGAGCTAACCTATAATAAAATGGCCAAGATCTAAGATTGATCTCCAAAAGTCGCCTTCCCCCTTGGGGACCATAATATATAAGATACCAATCTTCTAAATCTAAAAAATATGCTTTTTAGTCAAGAATGGAACGAGTACACACAAACCAACACTTCAAAACCAGCAACTATATAAGAAAGAACAGTTTAGATGAGGAGTGCAACTATATTAATTTTAAAAATAAGTAGATTTAATATGGTTGAAATCATGAATGTAATGGTGATAAGTAACTGTTTACATAGCAAGTGGGCATGAAATAACAGTAAATTGAATGCTAGAATCAATAATGAGCAAAAGTACTAAATCTATCACTATGTGTGTTTTAGAAACACCACTTTAAATATATGGACGGCATAGGATGACTCGTTGAGAAAACACAATGTTATATTATACGATTTAGTATTACCTCATCCGATGTTGAAGCTAGATGAAGTCCACATATCTACAAGGTGTTTTCCCCTATACCCCCAACGAGCGTTATATTATACAATTTAATATTATCTCATCTGATGTTGAAGCTAGATGAAGTCCACAAACCTACTAGGTGTTTCCCCCCATACCCATTAATTTATAAAGATATATAAAAGACTAGAAAAACAACTTGAACTGGAACTTTGAATCTTGAACTTGAAATTAAACATGTATGTATAATAAACTTGAATTTTGTGCACGTGCAAGATCAAGCATATAACATGTGCATGAAAACACAACTAAATTATATGTTACCACAATTCTAACTAAAGTATGCTATAAGCAAATATAGAAACAAGTAAGAAATACCGGTAGTTGTACTTGTCTTAACCTTCAGAAGGATACGATTGACCAGTCTCGAACTTATTCTATCCGAAGTCTAAAAAACAACAAGATCACAATATGGCCAAATAACCCAATTAATTAAAGATTTAAAATAAAGAAAGTCGATTTGGTAATCTAAACTAACTGGGTTACTTCTATGGCAAGTTCCTTAGTTCTAGAAGGTTTATCAAGAAAATCCTCATGATCCAAAGCCACAAGTTATTAATCCTAAGTTTTTTAGTCTAACTATATAATATTTAATTTATCTTTAATATGGTCAATCGCAAGGTTATTTAGTCAAATTAAATAACATTTGGCACATTCTTTGAATTTGCATTTCAAAACTTATGGCATGCAAATCGAGATAAGATGGTCAACTGCAAGGTTAACGACGCAATCCATATGAACACTTTATCAATTTTAGCAATACGAGACTACTAGAATCAATAGATTTTTGTTTTGTCACAAGGATTTCAAAATACGAGCCCGACACAAAATAATTAATAATTTGAAA
Organism: Iris pallida; assembly: GCA_029216955.1. Taxonomy (NCBI): domain Eukaryota; kingdom Viridiplantae; phylum Streptophyta; class Magnoliopsida; order Asparagales; family Iridaceae; genus Iris; species Iris pallida. The sequence goes on from JANAVB010015199.1 coordinate 4,306,825, forward strand.
GTGGCATGGTTTGATCTATCAAATGATATTAATATACTATAAAAATTGGTATCCTAGGTTAAAAAGTCCTTACGGCTGTAATGGAACTGACGGATCGAAGATTCAATATCTTGATCTTCCTGAAAATTTAAAATAACAATTCTGGACAATAGGTAAAGTTTACTGTTGCACACAATGTAGAGTCAGAATTTGGGTGATCCAACCATACATATTAAAGATACGGCGTAGGAAAAGATATAGGTAAAAATGAATCAAAATAGGAGGTCGTAGCATGAAGTTATGGCCTATGGAAGTCAATTTTACTGTTGGACACATAGAGGACATGACGAACCGCTATAATACTTATTGATACGCCAAATGTTGCCGAGGTTGAGCGAAAGTTGACATGCTAAAAGTTGGATATCCCACAAAGACCATCGAGAAAAGGGATCATGAAAATAGTCGGTAGTTCTTTCTTGTGAGCGCCGAAAGTTTCTGCCATGAACTCCTCTTCGTTTCCTAGTTACGACGCTCACACGATATGCTCGGGCATAGATGGTCGAGGACGGGCTAGGATGAAAGGGGAAGGTGTCATGGTGGTGTGGTGAAATTTGGGATGGTTTGGAGGGTTTAGAGGCTTGGACATGTCTAGGACACGAGAGTGCCGCTAAAATGAATTAGAAGAAATAGGATTAGGGTGGAAAGGTTCGCTATCTCAGTCTTTTTATATATAAGATGCACCCGGGTTGCGTGTTTGAACGGCATGGGAACTCGCTGTGGAATTTCGGTATTGGTGCTACTTGGGCTGTTGATGAGGCCGTTTGGGTGTAGGTTGGGCTAATCAGATTATGTATTTTTTATTTAAACAAATGGGATGATAATTTGGGTTGCTAAGTGGATGCTGGGTGCAGCTGTTGATAGCAAAAAAGGGGATGATGTATTTTTACTCTTTTTTGTTAATTCTTTTTCATTCTTTTTATTTCTTATTTCTTTCTTTTAAATTATAATATCATTTATAATTTCTTTTTCCTTCTTTTTATTACTATTGTTATTGTATTGACTTAATCATTTTTATATAATTCCTTTTACATATAAATATTTTTGTTTATTTTATTTCCATTTTAATTTAATTCAAAACCTTTTGTTAATATATAAATTAAGCATATTATATATTAATTTATATAATTCATCTATTTAATTAGCTCTGAGCTAAATAATCAATGTTAATTTTCTTCGTTATTTGACAAGCTAGTTTTCGGATTACTCGCATAATTTCTTATTTGCTTTATTAAATCTACTATAGGTTATTCGTTTATAATATAACCATTGAATTGAGTAAAATTAGTTAAAAAGGTTGAATAAACCTACAAATTAAAATTTGTGGAAAATATTCCCATAATCTAGGACATGGGGCTTACGGCTAGGATCTGTGAGAGTAGGACTCGGCGTTAAGTTTGCTTCATGCAAACTATGGATAATGGAGCAAGCTTTTGTAGGGCTAGGTTCTGCACAAAATTAGGCTCCGTGAAGCTAAGCCTTAGCACCAAATTTACTTATAGCAAACATTCTGCAATGGGGATTTGCTTTTGCGAGCTCCACATATAACATTGAGGTAGCTCCATCCGACGGAGCTGACGACTTATCCAAATTTAGTTACTGCTCTAGACGATAGTACGCACGTTGTTTGCATAGCATACATCCACTAAAAAAATTTGTCATATTAGCGACGTTCCAAAACGTCGCTAAACTCAGCCAAAATGTCGCTAAGTAAAATTAGCGACATTTTCAGCGACGTTTTGTAAACGACGAAAAAATGTGTCGCTAAACGAAAAAACATCGCAAAACGTCGCTATGGTGATGTTAGTTAGCGACGTTTATAACGTCGCTAATTAACGACGTTATTTGCGACGTTTTTAAGTTATCGTCGATTAGCGACACATTAGCGACGTTCTTGCGACGATGTGGTGGCATCAGATTGTTTGCCACGTCAACATTTTAGCGACCTTTATATTCGTCGCTAACTGTTAGCGACGAATATAAACGTCACTAAAAACGTCGCTAAATTGAAAAAAATAAAAAAATTAATCCAGAATGCAAATGTACAATCCAAAATACAGAATCCAATCCAATCCAAAATGCAGAATCTAATCCCTGGGTTCGCCGACCCCTTCGGTGGAACACTCAACACCGGTCCGCACAATACAATCTAGAATAGACCAAAAATAATTGGTCGTCTCCTCGAGCCTCTCGGAACAAAATAATATGCATCACACATCACATAAACAAATATACATCACAATATGCATCACACAGCAAGCTATACCAATATACTTCACACACAAGAAAACAAATATCCATCACAATATCGAAAAGGAGATATATATATCCATCAAAACAAATCCAGTCAATATATGTATCTACTGTCGTCTATGCTGGGGCAGATAGAACTCCCTCAGCCAGCGCGCATAAGTAGGATCCGCGACAGCCAGCTCAATATCCAGAGGAGATGGATGACTGGAACTTCCGGTGGAACTGCCCTGTGGTGCCACCTCCTCCTTCATAGCTCCCTCGGATTTAGGAATTACTTCTGGAGCAGCTCTCTCGGTGGAACTGCCCTCTGGAGCTGGAGCTACCTCCTCTTTCACAACCATCTGTGCATCCCTCAAGCGAGATCCTGGGGTCTTAGGTGCCATCTGTGAGAACGGGTGCCATCTCGTTTGAGTACATTTTCGAAAGCAGATAAAATACAGAAAATTTAATTTTTTGCCAAGTGTGAGAACGGATGGCTCAGAACACAACCCAAAATTTATTCTAGCATACATTAGTGTGAATCATCTATGTTCTATACATATGGTGTAGTATATGTTCTTATCGTATCTAGTATCTGAAGAATGTAACAGAATCAAGATAAACTCACATAATGTAATACTAAGACATCATCTACTACTATATAAGATATAGTGATAGGTTGTCATATCATCATTGCCGAGGGATGAGGGTCGGATAACAGTCAACTTTATCTACGGCTACATAGTTTCTGCCTCGCCAGTCGAATGGCTGCAGGGACTATGTCCTGATCACTATGTCGTACCGTAGATTAATGCAAATAAAGCTGGAGCTGGAGCCAAAATACAGAATCTAAAATAAAAAAATATAGAATTCAATCCCTGGGTTCGCCGAAAATACAAAAACAAAAATTGACACACAGTACTAATTCATATGTGTTTTAAGTGTGAGAACGGATGGCTTAGAACACAACCCAAAATTTATTCTAGCATACATTTGTGTGAATCATCTATGTTCTGTACGTATGGTATAGTATATGTTCTTATCGAATCTAGTATCTGAAGAATGTAACAGAATCAAGATGAACTCACATAATGTAATACTAAAACATCATCTACTACTATATAAGATATAGTGATAGGTTGTCGTATCATCATTGCCGAGGGATGAGGGTCGGAGGACAGTCAACTTCATCTACGACTACATAGTTACATGAGCTAGTCGTCGCGAAATGTCGCTATGACGTCGCTAATAGCGACTAATTTAGTGACGTTAGTTTGAACGTCGCTAAATTCTAATTATATTTCCCCCACCAATTCATTTTCCCTCATTTTACTCTCTCACTCTCTCTCCTCCCCCCCTCCGGTGCTCTCACTCTCTCCGGTGCTCTCACAGTACTAATTCATATCTGTTTTAAGTGTGAGAACGGATGGCTCAGAATCAAGATGAACCCATATAATGTAATACTAAGACATCATCTGCTATCATAACAGAATCAAGATAGGTTGTCGTATCACCATTGCCAAGGGAGGGAGGTTAATTAGAGAAAGTTACTGCAGAAAGTGAAGATCGACATGAACCGACGCACGAAAATGAGGAGCTCTAAGCTGGAACAAGAAAAGTTGTACTTTGGAAAAAGAACTCTTGTAAACTCTTTATTCACAAAGCAAGCTATAATTAAAGAATACATAACAAGTATCGAGTTCATAACTCAAGTATAGAGCTTACAAGAGTTATAAACTCGATACTTGTTCTGTATTCATTATATCTTGCTTTGTGAACAAAGAGCTTACAAGAGTAGAACATCCAAAACACAACTTTACTTGTTACAGCTTTGATCTCCTCCTTTTTGTGCGTCAGTTCATGTCAGTCTTCACTTTCGGCAGTAACGACCCAAGTTTTATGTTCTTAAACGATATATTTCACATGCTTAATTGCCAAGTATGGGGACGAATGGATCAGAACATAATCCAAAATTTATTCTAGCATACATTAGTGTGAATAATCTATGTTCTGTACATATGGTGTAGTATATGTTCTTATCATATCTAGTATCTGAAGAATGTAACATAATCAAGATGAACTCACATAATGTAATACTAAGACATCATCTACTACTATATAAGATATAGTGATAGGTTGTCATATCATCATTATCGCGAGATGAGGGTCGAAGGACAGTCAACTTTATCTACGGCTACATAGTTTCTGCCTCGCCAGTCGAATGGCTGCAGGGACTATGTCCTGATCATCATGTCGTAGTCCAATACAATCCAGAGATTGACACAGTACTAATTCATATATGTAGTCCAATACAAATAGTCTAATACAAAAACAATCTAATACAAATAAGTACTAATAGCTAATGAGAACCGCACAGCTCACGCAAACACTAAGTGATACGATCACGCAACCACCTCGAATAAGTGGGATCGACGGCGGCAGGAGAGATGTAGTCCATTGCAAGTGCTGGATGAATAGAACTCCCGGTCTAACTAGCTATCGGTGCTGGATGAATAGAACTCCCGGTCTCACTAGCTACCGGTGCCACTTCCTCCTTAACAGTAGGAGGAGCCACCTCAGTATTCACTGTTTCCCTCAAACGACGTGCCGCTCCTCGGGTCATGGGTGCCATATGGTAAGATCGATATTCATAAATAATATAATTATAACATAAGCAAGCTAACTAAAGGAACCATCATCTCGTTTGAGTATATTTTCGAAAGCAGATAAAATACAGAAAATTTGATTTTTTGCCAAGTGTGAGAACGGATGGCTCAGAACACAACCCAAAATTTATTCTAGCATACATTAGTGTGAATCATCTATGTTCTGTACATATGGTGTAGTATATGTTCTTGTTGTATCTAGTATCTGAAGAATGTAACAAAATCAATATGAACTCACATAATGTAATGCTAAGACATCATCTACTACTATATAAGATATAGTGATAGGTTGTCATATTATTATTGCCGAGGGATGAGGGTCGGAGGACAGTCAACTTTATCTACGGCTACATAGTTTCTGCCTCGCCAGTCGAATGGCTGCAGGGACTATGTCTTGATCACCATATCGTACTATAGTTTCTGCCTCGCCAGTCGAATGGCTGCAGGAACTATATGTCCCGATCACCATGTTACCAATTAATCAACAAACAAAACTACTTGTTACAAATATCGGCACTATCGGTGTGTTCGAATCGGAGTATCATATTTTTCTGTATCGGAAAATAAATAATTATTAATAAATTATCAGATTTTTTGACACTATCGGTGCCCCTGACCAAGCCCCGCCCCTCCCCCCTACACCACCCCTAACCCAAACTCGAACCCTAACCCTCCCCTTCCCCCTGCTCCCCTCCCCTAGCCACCCCCACCCCCTGCTCCCCTTCCCCAGCAGCCTCCACCCCCACTGCTCCCCTCCTCCAGCCGCCCCCACTCCCACTACTCTCCTCTCCAGCCGCCCCTACCCCCCTGCTCCCCTCCCCCAGCCGCCCCCACCCCCAGCCGCCCCCATCCCCACTGCTCCCCTCCCCCAGCCGCCCCCACCCCCCATTCCCCTTCCCCTACCCACACATACCCACCCCTAACCCGAACCCTAATCCTAGCTCCCCACCCCAGCTGCCCTCGTCCCTCCTGTCCTACCCTATCAGCCACCCCCACTCACCCCCCAACCACCCGTATCCCCCCTACCCCTCCCCCCGAGCCACCCGTACCCCCCCAACCACCAACAACTAAAACAGTTGGAGAGAGAGAGAGGGAGGGGGAGAGTCACGTACCAGAGAGGGAGAAGAGTCGCCGGGGAGAGTGAGAGTCACCGGAGAGAGTGAGAGCGCCGGAGAGAGTGAGAGCACCGAAGGGAGGGGAAGAGAGTGAGAGAATAAAATAGGGGGAAATGAATCGTTGGAGGGAATATAATTAGAATTTAGCGATGTTAAACTACCGTCACTAAATTAGTCGCTATTAGCGACGTCAGAGCGACGTTTTGCGACGACTAGCTCATGTAATTAATATACGTCGTTGTCACATCGCTTATTTCGTCGCTAGTAGCGACAATTAGCAACGTTTCAATAAAATGTCGCTAATGAACACAATTTAGCGACGTTAATCGAACGTCGCTAAATTTATGTCGCCAAATGCGCAGATTTTAGTAGTGATCAGGGTTGGGCGAAAGTCCATAGCATCCAGGACGCTTTTAATGACTGAGTGTGTCCCTCTAACCAATTTTTATGGTGTCATATATGCTGATGTTGAGAGCCGTTGCTGGTTAGTTGATACAGGAGGATCTAAAAAACATTGAGATCGGTGGCTAATTGATCTAAGAGGATTTAAAGGAATTTTGAGAGACATTATTGACTGATAGATCGAAAGGATCTGTATAGTTTAGAAGGCCATTGTGGGCTTATAATCTAAAGGATCTTATAAAACTAAAGCCATTTCTAGCTATTGTACTGTCGGTCATAGAGGTTTGGTGGGGGTGGGGGGCTTCTCTTTAGAGGAAGAATCCTCCTAATTTTCCTGTTAGAAGGAAGAAATAAAATTGAGATTATAAAATTAATTTGATCATACTTACCATTAGGATTCGAGAATAATCGTGTGATCTTGAGCTTTGCGTGGTAGATCTACACTAATAACATTTTGTGCTCAATTTCTTGACTAAGAGATTTGAGAGAGAGAGAGAGAGAGATAAATACTCCAATGGCTGAACACTTTTAGGGTTCTCCACTGGCTTCTATTTATATTATTTTGACTGGTTAACAATTAGATACAATAACATTTTTACAAGATTAAAAAGAGATTAGTACATCTATATTATATGTTGGCACAATCTTCCAATAGTCGGTCACAACAAACTTACAACATATTTCATAAAATTTGACATTAATTATATTACTTAAAAAGCAAAATAGCATGAAAAAATATAAGATAGATACTTGTTACCTAATTGGTTCAAAATAAATTTTAATCCTAAGGAAGCAAATTAATTATTGCTAGAGTGGGTGGGGTTCCCAACCTATGTGGAAAATACCCCGGAGTCGGATGACTTTTTTTTTTATAGACTAAGGTAAGGATATTTAATAACTACTTACTAGGTATTGTTTCTTAATTTTGGTGTGATAGTATGTTAATAAAGGTGTGGCAACCATTATCAGGTGAGAGTAGCTTACATTGTAAGGGGTGGCTTTCTATTTGCGATCTCAAATATATTTTTTATCTTTCTCTGGAGAAGTTGTAAGGGGTCAAATTATGGGGGCAAGAAAGTCGACATATACTTTGTATTACAATATTTACTAAATAGAAGGTTAGGATTTGTCTTGGTCGCCAAAGCCATCACATATTGTGAGTGCTTGATTTTTCTTGTTCTCGCGTAGTAGGTACAGTTTATGTTTTCTTTCCGGGTTCATTGGTCGATATTTGTTGAAATTCGTTGTAAGTGTCTGAATCTCAACAAAGTTGTATCAGAGCTGCAGGTTAGAGAGGACCAATGTACGATAATGGCAACAATATAGTGCTACTCACGTATGGTTATCCTTACAGCAGAACTAGATGATTTAGAAGCCAATGATGGAGGATCTATTGTATTGTAAATGGGCAACTTCTACGAGAACTAGGTTCTGGTCAGTCTCATGTTGGAAAGATAGTAATTATACTGCTCGTATTTTTGGTTCCACTAAAAATTATGTGTTTTATAATTTGATGAATTGAACATCGTATTGGTAATTTTTTTGATATTTTTCAATATAGAATCATTGTTTGTAAAAATAATGTTGGATGATTCTATCTCACCTTATAGAGAGATTTTTTGTAAGTACGAGTTTGAAAGTATATTTTTTTTGTCTTTTATGTGTATATATGGAGAGATTATGGTTTGCAAGTATTAACATTTTTTTGTAAAAAAATGATTTATATCATTTATTTTTGTGACAATACTTGAAAAATAAGTGTTACAAATTGGTAAAATCTAATTTGTAACGGTTACATCTGTGACTGTTTTCAGCCGTCATGGTTTAAATAGTTACAAAAAATTGGTATTGTAACGGCTATTATTGTGACAAAGTTTAACAAAGTTTTAGGTCGTCACGATTTAAAATGTTACAAATTAGGATTCGTAACAGTTATTAACGTAAAAAATTTAATTTTTGTCACAGTTATTACAGTGACAAAAGTCATTACAAAAAATTATTTTTGCCACGGTTATTACCATTATAAGAAAATGTTACAAAAATTAGTAACGTCTTATTAGTCACGGTAGTTATCGTGACAAAATAACCTTTGGAAATCGTCTTTTTGGTGTAGTGGATTACGAGGAATTGTTAGAATAACTAGATATAGCCTTTCGTCCTTCATGTGAGTTCCCTTGAGTTTCCCAGCAAGAGTTTGGAAACAATCTCGTTTCACCCGGTTGACATCTTTATAGAATAAGCTTAGGGTATTCAAGGATGGTTTATTAGGTTATGTTTCTGTAACTTAATTCTCAAATGTTGCAATACTATAAAAATAGCCTTTCTTGATGTGTTTCCATCCTCAATAAATGGATTTTTTTTATGGTTTACCTTTCGTCATGTAGGTCGAAGTAAAAAATCCCACTCTATTTTGATGGTTTTAGAATTTTTTTTCTAGACTATTTAAACATGTCAAGAAACACTAATTCTTGATAGTTTTAAGACATAAAAAATAATTAAAGATATTATTTAACCATCATGAAAACCATTTCTTGATGTTTAATAGTTATTTAAAAGTATAATTGTTGACGTTTTATATCCGTCAATAATATTTAATGTTTTTTTGGATACCATATGTATTTATAATTATACTTAATTTATTTCGCCTGTTATCAAACAATTACACATATAATATTAACATAAACAAAGAACATCATAAACACCTAATGACTATAATACATATAATTTATCTTCCCAAGTAAGTAGTTTGTACATCACAAACATCTAAGAACTGTACATCCAAGAACTTATTAGAGTGATGCGAGTTTCAATATTTCAAAGTAAAAAATGATCATGGGGTGACTCAAGAAACCATTAACACATTTCTATTGGGACAATTCATGGAAAGATATGGACTTTCGATGTCGTTAATCACACATAGGCATGCTATGCTCGAGGATGTGGATGTATGCGGGAGCTTTCTTGACGAATATGATGGTAGACATGTTCAGGTGCTTGAATGCGTAGGGAACCGCACCATTCACCTGGCCGGTACAACCAAGGGTGAGGAAGTTAGAGCATGTTTTGGTGGATTACTGTTAGTCCCCGGGTATAATTTTTCGATGGAAAACTTAATAATGCAACACTTCGAGGAAGGTGCACGACAGAGATCCCGGAGGATTTTGAGAATCGAAATCGATTGTAACACTTCGAAGAAGATACAAACGGTTTCGTAGTGGCGGCGATGAATGTCCACTAACATTTTCTGATTAGATCAAAAACGTTCTCGTTTAGAACGAGATAAAAGTGGATGAACAAAAATAATAAAATGGCTTGCTGGGACGAATGATCACCGGCACTCAAAGCTTGATTTGTCCCATACGAATAGCTTCTAAGAACCAGTAAATTCGACGGAGAACTTCAGAACACTCCGCTCTTCCGACTCCTCGGATGGCGCGAAACTCTGCTCTTAAAGTACCTCTTTTCTCTGCTCTGAACTTAGAGAATTTCGCAAGAAAATTTCTAATAACGAGTACTGTACTCTGAAGAGATGGACTTTATATAGGTGCGCCTACTAACTGCTGGGTATGCAGAACGTTCAGGACATGGGAAACATCGCTCCAAATGTTCTGTAACCGCTTAAATCGTGCACAGACACGATTGAGCCAACTGGCACACAATGCGTGCTAACAGCGCACAGCGTGCGTAATCGCGCATCGCTGTGCCAACTGTGTACACGTGCACTACGTGCCAACTGGAAGCACCATTAGGCCATGCCATCAGGTCGCACCAACTGGCAGCGCCAACTGGCGCGCCACTGGACAGCACCAATTGGTCATACCATTTGGCCGCACGATCGGCTATGTAGTAGCTCTTACAACTTAAGCGCACTATGTGCCTAGCGACGATACTGACGTGCTAAGTGCAAAGTGCTCCAACAAATGCCATATTACGTCTTATGAGCCCATGAGCCCGAGTCCGAGTCACTAAGCCCCTACGGGGATTAGCTATAAAGGAAATTAATTCCAAGAGCAAAAAGCATTAATGCTTTAACATGGAGTTGTATCCTTGTCTCCTAGTATAATTACCCACATGGTTTCCTCCTTAGGGTCACCACCCCATGTGCATATCTCAACAACACTCACAAAGTATATATTGAGATACACTTCATGGTGCTTTTCCAATATGGGACTAAACACGAGGCATGTGTTGAGAGAAAGACTCTTTACATGTTCAAGGAAAAGCTCCAAAAATCTCCCATATAACTCGATATAGGGATTTGAGTGTTCCCCACAGTAAATGTCCATCATGCAGTAGGATAGATGTCGCTGACAACTTGAATCTTCCCGCACAACAGACTATGATACAAGAATGGACTAAGCATTGAATTCTGTACCATAGCTACAATTCTTTCCACTCATATAATTTAGTTACATGTGCTTCTGGCTGCACATTAAAGGCCCTGTGCCAGCCTAGTTTCAGTATATTATTTTGGGCGTCTACAAGTTTACCCTCAAGGGACGGCATGCTATCTCTATCCATACACTATAGGTGAGTGCTTTATTAAAGAGACATGACATGAAGCCTTGCACTTCCCTTGCGGTGCAACGTCGCTATGACATAGCCTAAAGCTGAGGCATTACCGCTACCTGGAAACCTCATCGTAGTGTCATACTACTGTAGCATGAGGTCACAAGCCTCTTTGTAGTGCCAAACTAACCAGTATGAAGCCTTAGGCTTCCTTGCGGTGTTACGCCGTAACGATATGGCTTGCAAGGCCGAGACCTTACCCCTATTGGGATACCTCATCGTGGTGTCGTGCCACTGTAACATGAGGACATCCTTCCTTTTGTAGTGTTGCCTATAACTCTTTAATTTCATCATACAACATTAGTCTACCTACCTATTTACGGTGCTACGTCACTGTGACTTGGCTTGCAAAGCCGAGGCATTATCCCTACCTGGGAACTTCATGGTGGAGTCACCCCACTATAATATAGAGTTACACTCCTTGTAGTGATGTGCTACCGTGCTTCCTGTAAAGCACACCAGACATTCACTATGCCTGAGAACTCATTAAGGCGTTTAAGTCATCCTTATCATAGGATCTATTTTTCGTTGAAAATATATAGTACACAACAGTGGTTGTAGATCCGTAACCTTTCCATACCACAGAGGATATGTACCCACTATTCTCCATATTTTTCCAGTTAGTGGTCCTCCCGTGAACCAAAAGCTAGATGCCTAGTAGATTTCTCTTTGAACTAATGGCATAAAACTTTATGGTAGGATTGTAAAAACATAATATCAGAATGCCTTCAAGCCTATTTTACAAGCTGTGACATCGACCAGCTGGCACTTGAGGTCCTTTGTGAATGGATCTGCCAGCTTCTCCTGACTCCGAACATCAATCACTGCAATGACACCTCTCTTGATGAGATCGTGCACTGCCCTGTGCTTCAACCGTACAGTTCTCTTATTTCCGTTGAAGAGATCATTTGATGCTGCCACCGCAGTCGCCTAGTTGTCGCAGTATATCAAAATCACCGATATTTGTGTCCCAACCACTGAAAGATCATACATGAGCTTCCGAAGCTATTCTGCTTCCTTTGTTGCGATATCGAGTACAAGAAACTCAATTCCATGGAGGAATGACAAAGCATAGTCTGCTTCTTCGACTTCCACGATATAGCAGCTCCACCCATTATGAAAATGAATTCACCTGTGGACCTCTCGCTCTCCAACTCTGAGCACCAGTTGGCATCACTGAAGCCTACTACTGCCGAAGTATCTCTGATGTAGTGTAGTGCATATGTCTGAGTCTTCTTGAGATATCTTATTACCTGTTTCACAGCTTTCCAGTGTTCAACGTCTTGGTTGCTCGTGAGATGACTCAGCATTCCCACGACGAAAGCTATGTCAGGTCTTATGGCAGTAGTAGCATACATCAAACTTTCGACGATGCTTGTATACTCCAGCTGCCTGACGCTTTTCCTCGAATTAGGCTTCAGCTTCAGATCGCACCTGTAAGGCGTATCGACCACTGGAAGATCCTAATACCCGTAGCGTTTGATCAATTTCTCAATATAATGAGAATGTGACAGCGCTATGTAGAAGTATGCAATTTCAGGCGCATCTATAGGCTAGAATTCCTATGCCCTCAACCCAACCATACGACCGACTCAAATGTGCCAGGAAGATCAAACAGATACTTGGCATAGCAAAGAAAAGTACAAATTTGAAGACATTCAAAAGAAGACTTTATTATGAAAGTTTATTACATGTATAAAGAAAGGCTTTACAAAGGAGAACTTCTTCAAAAAAGGAAGATCCTAAAGCTACAGCCAGGTGCAGCAACTGCCATGCGCCTCCTGCCAGGCGCATCATCTGCCAGGCGCATCACTCTGATGTCTCGTCCAGGTGCATCATTCCAGCATCTCAACATATGCGCATCTTCGTGTATAGTCAGAGAGAATCACTCTCTCTCATCAACACTAATCAGCCCTTGTGTAGCCGGAGAAGGAGCTCTCCTAGCTCGACAAAGATCGCGGTACGATGCCCCGGTCTTTGGAAACAACAGGCACACTCGACAACCTGTGGCTATGCCAGCATAATGAAAGACGGAGCGCGGCCACCCCGATCTTTGGATGCAACAGGCACCATCGACCTGTGTCGGGACTCGACGATCCCGATATTTGGATGCAACAGACACTATCACAGAAGCTCAGAGTGACGGTAAGATTGGGACAGTGCATCTTCACCCTCGGAAAGAGCTCGAGTTCGATAGTTCGCCAAAGCAGAGCTCCGGCCAAGTTCATCTTTACATCGAGACGAAGAATAAAAGCAAAGCTTTCCCTCATGCGGCTATTTATAAGCACGGGCAGCCTACACCAGAGTGCCAAATGGTCAACGTTCCAAATTCTACGCAATGAATTTGTATTAAATAGCAAATGCATCCGTCGCCTCGTATTCAGCTAAGTCAAAACAACCATTAACACCTCGAAGAAGTCAATAGGCGGGCCAAAGAGGATTCAACACATTGGCAGATGCGCCGTCGATGTCGTGTGCTCCCCATGGATGTGCCCAGCGGGCCATAACTATGCGCCCAGATTGGCACTAACAAATGAAACTCTCTCCATCAAACATTTAATGCTGAATGACAAAGGCGACAACCAAGAGCCGTCCAATCAGCTGTACAAAAAATAAAGCGTCGCTGATGTCAGCACCTCATTATACCTAGGGTCGGCAACGTGTTAGACCGATCATTCATATGCACCTCGTGGCCATACGTCCAGAAGACTGCGTGCTCCCCAGTGGTCATGTACCCTCCGGCTTACTTCTGACCCCAAGCAACAGAAGGCAAAGCTCTGTATGTGCCTCAAAAGACATGTTCCTGGACTTGATTATGTTTCTTAAAGATCATGGGACCAAGTCGCCTCCCCTGCGGCTGATCCTAGGTGCGAAGCTCTGCATGCGCTTCAAAAGCCATGCGCCCAAACTCGTCTATGATGCCTAAAACCATAGACTAAGTCGCCTCTATGTGCCCGATCCTAGGCGCACCCCGACAAATCACTCTCCTCTAAAACCGAGATCTCTGAGCCACAAGCATACGCCATGCGTCCCTTGACTCAGTTCTATTCAAAGAATGGGTGCTAACGACCCAAGATCTCAGCAACAACCAAATCTCTGCGACTGCCACATGTCAGCTCCATCACATCCTAGCGCAGTAGTCCAGCAGATTCAACTTCAATCTAGGGCGCATCAACAATGTGCCCCCACCAGCATCAGCCATATGGCGTTCCCACGTCCAGGTGCATCCGACATATACGTACATGAGCAGCCAGATCATTCCTTTACCATACACATAGACAAGGGACGAACATACACACACAGAGAAAAGCACATCCACGGAGACCAGAAAAGATACTTAATGTCCGCTTCTCCTAGCAACGCTCTAGCATCCAGAGCATCCCAGACCTTCAAAGAGTTCAAGATCGTTGTCAGATCATCAACGGAGTCAACGCACTACCACTCACTCCACCGATATAGTTCCCAGATAAAAACAAAAATATACTCCTAGGACTACGTCTAAGTCCTACATTGTATACTGTTCTATTTGTAATTGAAATACAAAAGTTTTAATCAACAAAACCTTGTCGTATTTTTGATGGCAAACAAGCTGGCGACTCTGCTGGGAACCTCTTTCTTCTCCAACGAGAAAGTTATATCGCAATCTGACGACATCAAACTTGGCTCCTCCCGTAAAACACTTGTGGTGTACCTCAATAAACAGACATATGAGGAGTTCATCTCTGAAGGTAGTACGAGTCCTTCGAAGAGGCTGCCAAAGCTGAAGAAGACTCGTCAAATCTGGGTGCGCAAGGCTGATGCGCCTGGCACTATCACTGAAGGGGACACGTCATCGCAGCTGGCCCTTCCTGCTGACGCTCTCAGCAACAAGGATACACCTACTGATGCTGGGCATCTGTCTGGGAAGCGCAGTATCGACTATATTCCCTAACCGTCTTCTTTCCAGCCGAAGAAGATACACCAACGGAGCAGAGGTGCAACCAATCTCCAGCGCATGAGCTCTGGTGCCCAGGAGAGAACGTCTTTCTTCAACGGACTCACTCGCTGTCATGGTGAGACACCATTAGATTCTGAGTACTATCTGCCTTCGCGGGCTAGTACAAAGAAATCCAAGGCAGCACAGGCCATGCGCCACAAACGTGCTATGCCAATAGCAAACCAGAAGCATGTGCTCAAAATCATGCGCGCTGCTGATGGTAAGCTGTACAGAGTCGACTCGGGCGCATCTGTGCCAGAAACGAGTCGACTCTCAAAGTCCCTGTCCCGCTGGACGCATCTACTGCGTTTCGAAACAAGTCTGGCTGGGCAACTGCGATGTTGAGTCCATGTGCCCACCTGGGTGACGCGCATGAAGTGGACTCAAGTTGCCATAAATGTTGTTCCTCTACCAATGATCTGGGGGTACAACATTCATATGACCACCCCGGTTCTTGGCTTTGCCATGCGCTGATGGAGGTGTTAAAGTGAAACTCTTTCAACATGATTTGCATAATGTGATCAGTCACAAACGCAGATCAGGAGAGCCGACCAATAAGCACAATGTGTCCCTCACAGGGCACACCTATGCCATGGTCACCATCAATTGCTGTTATTGTAAAATAGTGGCTCCACCACAAAGGTAGTCCGTGTTTCAATGACTACAAACTACGACACCTATACGACGTTGCCTCGAAAAGAAAGTGCCAATTGAAGACGAAACAGAGCCTAAGATCGCTTCCTGTCATATTGTCTCCTCATCCGTGAGAAAGACAACCACCAACTCCTCAGCCTCTGCATCCAAGACTCAGCTGAGGAAGAGAAAAATAGTGGTCCCGTCCCCAGGGGTGTACGAACACACCCGAGCAAGGAGCAAGGCCCTGACGGAAGTAACAGCCGGGTGTAGTCAAGCCTCTGACAACCCTTCCCTCGAAGACGAAGAAGCGCTTCGACAAACAGACCCTGACGTAGCTGGAGGTGGCCAACACGAGGTCTCGAAAGAAGAAGCTCCTTACAGGAAAGCGAGGTCGAAAGCGAAGCCTCGACCGATCCATCCACTTCCATCCATGTCATGATAGCTTACATGGCAGGGGGTGGCGACGAAGGAGAAACGGACGCTCCAACGCTGGACATCGTGCAGCGCATAGACACTCTTGAGGGGAGTCACAAGACCCTCTCTTCCTCCAAGCAGATCTTGACCCAGGCGGTGTTCGACATTCGAACCAATCTGGCAAAGGCACCTGTCTCCACCAGCCTCGATCCAAGGGCTAATGGAGATTCAACTATACCCCCTCAACGGATATCTTCAAGGGCGGAGCATCACACTGCACCGCGAGCGTCAGCTCCTTCCAATATCCAACTTCAGGACGTACCACCTTAACCTGCTCCCAGCTCGACAGAAGACTTGGCCGAGATGATCAGGGACCTGCGTGAACGCTTTGAGGCCCAAAATAGGCAGGAAGAACGTCAGAAGTTGGGGCTTCCTCAACCCTACCCTCTGGAGTAGAACAAGGTGGTTTATCCTCCCAAGTATAAACCACATACACTGACGCTATACGAAGGAAAGGACTCTCCTTGTCGGTAATTGACCTATTTTCAGTCTCAGACGGGGTATCTCCCAAAAAAGATGCCTTGCTCACGAGCTTGTTTGTCGGAGCTCTGAAGGGAGTTACCTACGACTGGTACTACAGTCTCCCTGACAAATATATATCGTCCTTCGACGACTTGACACGCCTTTTCCTCGATCGGTTCTATGACAGAGGGAGAGACGTGACCATGTCGTCTCTAATAGAAGTACGATACACTGAGAAGGAGACTGTTCGAGAATTCATCGAGCATTTTCGATAAGCCTGCCTAAGGTTGCCTTCGGACATGTCGGAACATGCACTCATCGACTCCTGCAACATGAACATGATCCCTGCGATCAAGCTCTGGCTCAACTCTACTCCCCCGCCCGATTGGAGTTTGCTGATCATTGAAGCCGATGCTGCTGAGAAGAAGGCACGTAACGCTCGTCTTCTGGAGGTTAACTTCCTCACCTTCGACGACGAAGGAAAATAGCCGACGACCAGCAGTAGCAACCACAAAGCAAAAGGGAAGCAGGCATTGATTGTTAATGCATCTAACAGCACGCAAGGTCCTGCCCAGAGGGCTCCTACCGCATCACGACCAAAAATGGTCTACTCCTTCCACGATGAGGATACCCTACAGCTCTTTGAGATGCTGAAGTACGGTAATAAAATCAAGTTGCCTGACCTGACGAAGTAGGCAGAGTCGGCGACCCGAGGTATTGTCACTACCATCGGTTCATTGGACATCCAACTAAAGACTGCTACATCCTCAAAGACTATATACAACGCATGATCAATGCGAACGTCATCTCAGTTGATTACGAGGAGAAGACAGTCTCGGCCAACATAGTGTCGCTCCAGTTCGGCACCTTACCGCCTACCATAGTTCAAGATGGCGTCGTTCCCATCCCAAAGGCAAAAATGGAAGTAGTCAACCTTCCACCAACCCACGACAATGTGGGTGGGCTCACACCACTCACAACATCCAAAGAAGAGATTATGTGGGTTCACCCAGATCTTGTTCCAGAGTTGACTCAACCGGGGGTACCCTCTACCTCCAAAAGCAAAGGCAAGAAGACAAAGTCTAGCCGAATGGTGACTTCCTCCCTTGAAGAAGCACTGCCTGTACAAACACGTTCACAGCAGAACACCCAGCAAAAGGAGGCTCCGTCCGAAGTGACGCCTCCTATCATCACCACAGCTGTCCAAGGAGAAGGTTCATTCCAACCTCTTGTAGCTGACAAACAAAAGCAGAAAGAGGCCTGCTTCGACAGGCCTCTTCGAAAAGACAATACGCCAGGGTTAGCCAAGCCCCACGACTTCGACATACTGGCACAACTGACCAGTACTCCAGCATGGCTTTCCCTATTCGAGCTCCTCCGCCTATCCAAAGATACTCGAGAGGCTCTCTGCGAAGCCCTGAAGGACGTCGAGTCTTTCATCAGTCAGGTCAAGCAGCCTGTCGACGATCCTACAGCATGTCTGCACTATCATAATATGGGGAAGATCATCCCCAACATCACATTCACTCAATAGGATATGCTGCTCAAGAACAACAGGCACAACAGACCCCTGTATTATACAGGGTACGTCGGTGCCATTAAGGTAGATCGAATGCAAATTGACCTTGGGTTTTCTCTTAGCATTATCCCCCGAACTCTACTTCAGATATTAGAGATCCCGATGCATCGCCTGACAGCGTCTTACACTACCATTAGTGGATTCAATGCTAGTAAGAGTGAGCTGCTGGGGAAGATATGTTTGAAGTGTCACATTGGCGATCTCTAGACCGAGGTGACTTGCTATGTTGTGGATGCAGACGTCAACTACAACATCCTGTTGGAACGTCCATGGATACATGAATACATGGTGGTGCCATCCACCCTCCATCAATGTATGAAATACGTATCCACCAGCGTCATCATCTGAACAGAATTTGCTGATGTCGATCCCTTGAGAGGGATTGAAGCCTTCTTCACCAACGTCGATCTGTACAAATTAATTCATCTCGAAGATGAAGCCAATAGTGCTGATGACGAGGCAAAAGCTGAGGTCGAAGCTAACTCAGAGGTGGACATGATAATCAATGTTCCCTTAAAAGTGTGACTTAGAGGGAGACCGCCTCAAACACCGGCCCCTATGGTAGTCAAACTCCGCGGGAAGGCGCCAGCTTCTCCGGGCATTACACCCAATGAAGCTCCATTGAAGATATGACTCAAAGGCAATCCCCCTCAAGTGGCGGCTCCCCTCGTAGCCAAGCTATGGGGAAAGGCTCTAACTCCCGGCACACCAACCGAGGCTCTCATCAAGGTGCGGCTCAAAGGCAAGCCTCCTTAGTTGTCAGCGCCCGTCATGCCACAAGAGAAGACATTGACGTCTATCACGACCCGCACCCACTGTGAGGGTACGAGTACGTAACAGCGCCCAGCCTACACCGCAGTGTCGACGGTAGAACGCTGTCCTAGGTTACTATCTAATCAACAATTCACGCAATTATGTAATATACTTGTCAAATCTTAACTCCGAACGGAGGACAAGTATAGATATAATGAAATCTCAATCACAGTCTAAGCACGATAAGATAACACAGAAGTTTGTAACTAAAGACTAAACAACAACAATTATAAACTACTAAATAATAATATCTCAACAAACTCAAATACAACTCATATCTCAAGTTATTACAATTCAAGTTCTAAAACATGAAAACTAAACCAGTCTACTAGCTAGTCTCCCGATCACTCCTGAGTGTCGGGGCCAAAGGTAGCTAATCCCTCGTCAGGTCCATAATGAGTAGGACAAGTATCCTCAGGGCAATCATCTGTAAAATTTCAACAGGTCCAGTCAGGACAGGAACGAGCACATCTCATCTAGAAAATCCAAGTAAATGACAGAGAACTATAAAGCAGTTATAGACAGTTGTATTGATGAATATGGCAATTTATATTCAGGTGATGGTATAGAGAGACAGATAAGGTACAAGGAAAGTAAGTAACTAAACAAGAGAAGAAATCATAACAATAAAGACTATAAAATAAAATCTAGCTAAACTAGAGTAACATGATGAGTCCAGACAGTACAATATAAGTCGAGTGTAATCCCAATGTGAGTCTAATACAAGATGAGTCGAATGTGATTCTAATTATTGTTCTAATAAGGTGATTCGAATAGTGATTCATATGATGATCTAACAATGATTCGAATAAATTCTCCAAGTGTGTTTTAAAATACTTAGATAGACATGTAAACGGCTATGGGTAAATCCGGCACATCACGCACTGATCAGGTAAGAGATGGCTATCGTTCGAATATCATTCACAGGGGGTGGTTCGAATAGTGTGAATGTTCATATGTCTAATCAAGTATTTCCCCGCCCATCTAATACAAATGAATCCAAAATCTGACACATCAATCGAATACAAGTCCAACCAGCATATGAAGATACGAATAGGTGGTTCGAATAGTGATTCGTATGGTGATGCGAATAATAGAGGCAAGACGAGTAAGTATGTGTGTCGTATACATGGATTCAGTAATAAAAATACGTGTTTGTAATAGAGAATCACATACAGCTAACTAGAATTGAAGTACAGTAATTGACAAATAAATGAGAGAACTATCAGAGAATGTACTCGCCTGCTACTCTGAAAAGAGTAGTGTATTATCAGATGTCTGCACCGGAGTCACAATGTCCTAAACAGAGTATGGGTTATAATATATTTAAAATAAGGTAAATAAAGTTTATGATGCAATCTACATGATTTCTAGGCCAATCTACGTCAAAGTCAACTCTAAGTCAAGCCTGGTCAACTGTCTAGGTCAAACTAGGTCTAAGTCAAACTTTAGTCAAACTAAGTCAACTATAGCTAATTGGTCAACATGTCAATTGACCTAATCTAGGGTATTTGGCTAAGTTGGACTATTCTAGTGCTAGGCTAGAAGTACAAAACCATATTCAAATCCTAGATTCAACTTATTCCATAGTGCATCTTATGGTACCATACCCAACCTAGGCTTTAACCTGCCTATATGCTACATACCTCATAATGTATATATATAATAACACACCAAACAAAATATCAAGCCACTAATCATGACAGTTTTAATGTGTACATATATAACTTACCAACTTGAACAAGAGTAGGTGTTTAGGACTGAACTTAACCCATAGATTGAACATTATATGAGATGTAGGAAATGACTGTTGTAAGGTTTGAATGATGACTGATACTAGATGGTAGGAGACTGATACCCCAAGGAATATCAATCAGCTGATCAAGTGGAACTGGACTGAACATGTTCCATAGGACTGATATCAAGGCAATAGTTGATACAACCAATTTAGCTAAGGACTAACATTAGAGTAGGGATGTCCCAAGGTCCAGTGTGACAATCAGGATGTGCCATCACTGTTCTCAAGTTCTCAGAATTTGAAGGGTATGTATGTGTGTGTACTTGTGTGTACTTGACAGTGTAATGGTTAGTGTAACAGTTTAGAGAAAATTCAGTGATGTGAAACTCAGGAATTAGTGAAATATGGCTGTGTTTACTAGTGTTCAGTTAAGCCCATGTGTGTAAATGTCAGGTTTTAACAGTGTTAATGTGTGTGAACATTTGTGTGTATTGTCAATGACAGTTTAGCAGAGGGGGTTTTCAGATTTATAGCTTGTGTGGCAATGTATATGTATGCAGGAAAAACAGGGACTGATACTTAAACAATTAGGTACTGACATCCTAATATAGGACTGAACAAGTTCACAGTGTGGACTGGGCAGTAAACTGAAATGGTAAAGGACAGATGCATGGGGTTAACATGGACTGATATTATGAGTGAAAGGAAATCTAGAAACCTAAACTAATCTCATCCTCAGTTGGTTTCCAGGTTTTGTGAAATGTGTGGGTGCACACTATGTTTTCAGATTTTAAACCCCCAATAATTCAATATACATACATGTATATAACAGATACACACAATCAAATACTAACACATAATTATGAATTATCAACTGCTATGAGGAATGATCCCAAGGGCTAAACACCAGGAAATGGTCTGCTATTGCTCTCATTATACCACTGATATGTAAAGTCCTATGAGGACTAATATGCAATCAACAAAGGTTGAACTAACATGCAATGATGAGCTCTAGAAGGTGTGGACTGATCACTAACTCATATGTGGACTGATTGAGTCAATAATAAGATTGGTAGCAAGTAAAACAAGGTATGGACAGTGGACTGAAACCAAGTTATATATTAGGACATGAATTCGAAACCCCTTGAAACCAACAATGCCAATTCGAATCCAACCTTGAAACCAAATGAAAATGCCAACTTCGAAATCAATCATCTATAATCTAAACAAACTGAACTTAATAAAATCATCACAAACCAATTAAACCATGAGATCAAACATCTCAACATCAATTCCTAACTAACATGTGTGTGTAGGAATTTAAATCATGGGTTCAGTTAACAGTCCTACAGCTAACACATCAACCCAACCAAATTCGAACCAAAACCTTTAGTTAACATCAAACCTAACATACATAGATGAAACATGGTAATTTAATCATGGAATTTTGGTTTGGAAAGATATTTAAACTCAGAAATCAGGAACATTATACTGTGTATCAGGGAAATAGGGAAACTTCGATTTGAATAGCAAAAATACCATGAAAACTCAATTAAATGGTTGGTAATCGTGTGTGAACATGCTATGGTGTCATACAGGCGGTGTCGTGTCCACAGAAGTGGATACGACGTGTCCAAATGCTGAAAACCAAGTATCAGTGAATGCAGTATCAGCAGGCCTCGTGCGTGCGTGTCGAGCCTTCGTGGGCTCGACACAGTGCTCGAGGTGGGTCGAGCTCTTGCATATGGGTCTGCCCATAGTAGGGGTACGTGTCCATGGCCCTGCACCGCGTCCTTGTATCCCCGTGTCCAGATTAAAAGTGCATGTCAGTGGCGTGAATTCATGCGTGCACAGCGCGCGCGCACGGTCTGTACGGCCAGTACGAGGAGGAGAACTCCTCGCACACTGCACCAACTAGCCTCAAATTTTGGGAGGATGATGTCAGTCAGTGCCCTGACATCCTCCCAAAATTTGGCGTATCCATGTGTCCGACACAGTGAGATATCCATCCCGTGATGCAGGACAGTGCACTCGTGTTGTGCACGCGTGTCCAACACCAAAAACCGACACAAAATGACACAGAAATACCTAACACCCTTCACAAAAATTAATGTATATACTTAGATCTACAAATTCATGTAATTAGATTTACAAAAATCGAAAATCAATTCCTAAGTGACATTTCATCGAACACCTATACGTACACTATGACACGTGTCCGATACGGACACCAAACGGACACAAAATCCACTCAAATTCTAGGGACAGCTAGTGGACTCCCAGATCTAGCCCGAAATGCAAAGAAAATGGAATTAAAATACAATTTAAGGGGTTTTACCTATAGATGCAAATAGCAAGAAAAAGCTCCAAAATAAAGTGTTCCTCCTTGCTAGCTCGGATCCCCAAATTGCTCAAAATCTGGGATTACTCTCCATAAACCGGAAATAGAAGGGTATTAGGCTCTATTGCAAGAAACTAGAGTTAAAAAGGATTTAAAATGAGAAATCTATGGATTGGGGAAGAATGGACAAACCTTTCCTTTCCTATGTGTTGAATTGATATAAAAGAGGCAAGAACTAATGAATAAGTGTTTATATAGGGTGGGGATCCCTATGTGGCTGGTCACTTAGGGTTTGGTTAGGGTTAGGACTTCTATTTATGGGCCATGGGCTTAGGTCATAAGTCATTTAATAAAAATCACAAATCATTGTATTAAACCATAAGTCATTTCACTTAAACTTGATTTCCTATTTCAAAACTAAATCCTAAGTGACTAGAATGGGATAACTTAAGTTAGACTAGGGTTACCATAGCTAGGGTTAGCTTCTAGGCTAGTCTACAAGGTCTCAACTAGTCAAAGTCAAAATCACAAGCCATGACCTAAAAAATAGTTTTAAAATGATCAAAAATCACCCAAAATCATAATGTGATATAAATACAAATAAATTATAATTATAATTACAAAATTTCAAAATTACCCATATTTCAGAAACTGGGTGTTACAACGTCCTTCTCAGCACAGTCCCAGGACCCAACACGGGCCAAGCTCTCGAAAAACTCTTCTGAACCTCCCAACGCTGCTCCAGTTCTCACTGATGAAGAGCTTGAAGAGTACATATCGGCTAATGTCGATGCCCCATCCCTCGATGATGTAATCCCTCGGGACAAGATCCTATATTTTATCAATAATAGAGTGTCTTTCAATTATTCTTGTCTTCCATATTGGAATACCATATACACACTAAATAATGCTCTACAGTCGTTGCAAACACAAATAACGACTGTGAGTCATATAAATCGAGTCATCATGTACCAAGGAGTCTGTTACATAGTCCTACCTTGGAACAAGGACGAGAAGCCCATTATCATTGGCAAAATCGGACGTCACCAAGACCTCCCACCGACAGAGCCAAAACCCGATACCGACAGAATGCAAATCTACCAGTACAACGATCGAGCCAAGTATCTCAACCAAAATATGGGTTACAACTTGAAGAGCGACTATGGTCTGAACTACGGCAAAGGACGACGCCTTCCCCTACAACTTCTAGTGCCAAATGGAAAACCGCAAGACTACTATCACCATACCCGACGGGGGGTAGGCTATATCACGCCTCCAACAACTCTAGAAGAATCAGAAGCAGAGAATGTCATACATTCTCACTCATCTGAAACTTCAACTTGGAACTCCGACACCAGCGTCGGCTCAGTCTTCAGGAGGGTGCTGTCAGCCAACATGACATTCGTACATCCTCAGAAGATAAAGATGACGATCAAATAGAAGAGTTCTTCGAAGAAGAACCCTGGGCTCAACGCTAGGCGCACAATGGGAGTCCCGCTTTGAATTGTGAGAACCTCCTACCAAAGACGAAGTCGAGCAGATCGACCTTAGGGAGGGATCTTCATCTAAACCCATCTTTATCAGCAAGAGTCTGGTGGGGGAGGACCGAGAATCCTTGATCCACCTGGTCAAAGAATATATCGATGTCTTCGCCTGGAGATACGAAGACATGTCGGGACTCGACCCATAAGTTACAATGCACAAGCTTAACATCTTGCCTGACGCTAATCCCGTTAAGCAGCAACAGCGACACTTCTGTCCTAATATCATGGACGCCGTTGACAAAGAGATCGACAAGCTCTTGGACAGTGGGTTCATTCGTGAAGAGCAACACCCCGACTGGGTTGCCAACATCGTCTCCATTACCAAGAAGAACGGATGGATCTGAGTCTGTATCGATTTTCGGGATCTCAACTCTACATGCCCAAATGATGAGTTCCTACTCTCGATCATGGACGTAAAGATTGACAACACATGTAGCTTCGAGCGTATATCCTTCATGGACGGCTACTCAGTCTACAATCAGATCAAGATGTTCCCATACGACGAGAAACACACGTCGTTCAAAACACCAAAGGGGGTTTACTGCTATACAGTAATACCCTTTGGCTTGAAGAATGCTGGTGCCACATACCAACGAGCTATGAGCATCATCATCCGTCAATACCTTCGCAAGACAGTCGAGTGCTATGTTGATAATATCGCCGTCAAGTGCCGTCTTAAGGGTGATCACCTACGAGACCTGAAGGCAGTCTTTGACCTTATGCAGGCACATCAGCTTAAAATGAACACCGCTAAATTCTTCTTTGGGGTCTCTAGTAGAAAGTTCTTGGGCTTTATCATTACTGCGAAAGGCATTCATGTCGACCCCGGGAAGACTAAAGCCATCCTTGACATGGACCCTCCGGTGAACCTCAAAGAACTTCGAGGACTACAAGGGCGACTCGCCTACATTTGAAGGTTTATCGTGAACCTTTCCGAAAAATGTCAACCCTTCACCAAGCTTATGAAGAAGGAAGTGTCTTACGTCTGGACATAAGAATGTCAGAAAGCTTTCGACGACATCAAAGCTTATCTGACAAGTCCTCCAGTCCTGGTGGCACCCGTCGCAATCATAAACAAACCATTCTTGCTTTATGTCCAAGCAATGGACCATTCTCTTAGCGCTTTGTTGGCCCAGAATAACGAAGCAGGCCATGAGCAGGCCATTTACTACCTCAACAGGACAATGATTGGGGCCCAACACCGGTACAACCCTGTAGAAAAAAAGAGTCTAGCCTTGGTGTTCGCCATCCAGAAGACTCGCCACTATGTCTCAGGACAAATGATCGATGTCATCTTCCGAGTCAACCCACTCAAAATTTTCATGACAAAACCAGGAGCGCTAAACTCTCGGTTGGCTACGTAGGCGATATTATTGATACCGTATGACATGGTATTCGCACCACAAAAGGCTATCAAGGGCCAATTATTGTCCGACTTTCTAGCCGTGCACCCAATCCCAGAATCATCCAAACTCTACGAAGGTATCCCCGATGAGGTGCAAGAAGCAAACATTACCGAAGAAAGCCCAGTCTGGCGGATGTTCTTCGACGGTGCTTCCAGAATAGACCCTAAAAGACAGATTATTACAGGAGTAGGGGTGGTCTTAATCTCTTCCGACAAACTGGTCATCCAGCACGCTTATTCTCTTTCAGAGCCGTGCTCCAACAATATTGTGGAGTACAACGCTCTCATCATGGGGCTTCAGTTAGTAAGACAGCTGGGGGTGGACTACCTCAAATCTTATGATGACTCAAAGCTCGTCATCAATCAAATCCGGGGATAGTATGAGGTTCGCCATGAAGACCTCATCTCCTATCACAAAGCAGCGTTAGACATCATCGCAACCTTCACAGAATTCTTTATAGAGAATGCGCTTCGGCTGTAAAACTTGGAAGCTGATGCTCTGGCCGGCCTCGCAGCCTCATTGGCTGCACCCGTCGGGACTCAATATTTCGTTATGGTGACAGGTCGGGACTTGACTTGCCCTAGAAATAATCTGTGTATACGTACAACTCATGCCATGGCCACGGACCTTGGCATCAATGTTAGAGACTGGTGATTCTTATTTATCGACTTTGCCATCTACGGAATCCTCCCAGAAGACCCGAAGGAAGCAGTCTCAGTCAGAAGGTGCTTCCTCCATTTTTATTACGATACAGCCTCAAAAATACTGTACCGACGCTCCTACGATGGACTTCTCCTCCGATGTCTATCTAACGAAGAAGCCAGCGAAGCTCTTCGAGAAGCTCATGACGGAACGTACGGAGCTCATCAACCAGGTCTTAAGCTATAGGACCGACTTCGATGTGTGGGCTATTACTGGCCCAACATGATGGCCGATGCTGTCGAGTATGCAAAGAAGTGTCGTGCCTATCAGTTGCACACCGACTTCATCCACAGACCGTTAGAGCCTCTATACCCGACGGTTGTCTCTTGGCTATTTGAAGCCTGGGGCATAGATATAGTGGGGCCTATCACCCCTCCTTCGTCAAGGGGACACCATTTTATCCTGGCAATCACTGACTATATCTCTAAATGGGCAGTAGCAGTACCTCTCACAGAGGTGAAAAGCTCAAGAGTGATCAGCTTCATCAAGCATCACGTCATCTACCATTTCGGGTTACCTCGAAGGATTATCCACGATAATAGCCCGTAATTCATCAGCCATACGTTCAGTAGATTCTGCGACAAGAACCGTATTCAAAATGTGGCATCAACTGCTTATAATTTGGAGCAAATGGATTGGCCGAAGCTTTTAATAAGACCATCGTCAAGCTACTCAAAAAGGTCGTATCATCCAATAAGTGCGACTGGGACGAAAAGCTCGACGAATGCCTTTGGGCCTATTGTACAATGGTACGGACCCCGACGGGCAACACACTATTCTCCATGGTCTACGGAAGTGAAGCAGTGCTACCGCTGGAGATCCAAATCCCTTCACTCCGAGTGGCGATCACATATTAATTGACAAAAGAAGACAATCAACGTCGCCGTCTGCAAGAGTTGGAGGCGCTGGACGAAAAATGCCTCTTGGCTCAATAGCACATCGAACTTTATCAAGCCCACATATCACAGACTTTCAACAAAAGAGTCCAACAGAGGACTATCCAAGTGGGTGACCTGGTTCTGGCAGTCAGGAGACCGATGGTGATGACTCACAAAATAGCAGGAAAGTTCAAACCCAAATGGGAGGGACCCTTCATCATAGAGAGGGTATACTCAAACGGTGCTTATCGCCTCGCTCAAGCTAATGGGGACTTGTTCATGATGTCCATCAACGACAAGTTTCTAAAAAAGTACTATTCTTGACCTCCATCACGAACGTACTGTCTTTCCCCAGAGAAAGGACTGGTGAACTTGACCAAACCAGTTTATCGCCCCTTCTATTGACAAATCATATGCTTCTGGAACCCAGTTGTTTTGTTGCATTCTATCCCCAGTAGAAGAACAACCATGTCAACATCACCTCTAAGTTGCCTCTTTACACCTCATCAAGCAGGATCCTGCACCGTGTAAGATCATCTAGTTTTGGTATAAATATATTATTAAGGTCTATATATGATAAGTCCATATATAGTAAGTTATAATTGTATTACTAATAGTAGAATATTTATTATAGGCGTACGTAACGGAGGTAGCGAGGACCTTGGAACCGGACCGTCGTACTGATAGTTGGAAGTTACAGGCAAGTGTACCTTGCTAATATTTCAGTATCTTTATTCTTTTCTTTTATTATTGCATATTTATCTCGTTCATAATTATTAAGGAAGTAGGGTTAGTTGATACTTAGCGTCCGAATTGATTTGGGTATAGATGTTAATATATTGACATCGGTTATCAACCCTATGCATTACAAATATCATATTCGTGTTCATTAAAAGATGAACCATAGGACACGGACACAATAGATAATGATTATATGATATGATAGAGTTTGACATGAGATATTCGTAGCTAGGGACTCTGTGATAGCATATAGTACTAGCTCACGTGACTTACTACCGATACATGATTCATTCGTAACTTGACTGGATAGTTTTACAGTATGGGGAGCGAAGGACTCTAATGAAATATCTGACCGCTCTAGACTCATGGTCATGCTTTCAGATTTGGGACTTGGTTATTTTACTCTGGTCGTGGTCTCTGTAGCAGAGCTATGGCTTTGTTTACTCGTTCATCCATCGGTATCACAGCACGGTGCCATGGGTAATTGCCAGTATGACCGGGCCTGGTATTAGGATTTTCTTTAACTGTATTTTGTACCTAGATGGTTATGGTAGTTATCCTTCATTACATAGATATTCTTTTTATTGTTACCTAGCATAATTTTCTGTACCTTGCTATGTCCCTTGAGGACCTGGTGATCTCCCCAAATAGTTGGTCAAATGGAGATAGTCTACTGATCATGGAGGTATCGTTGTATCTGGCTTAGGTATTTTTATCATGCTTTTACATTCATTCATTATGTTTATTCTACTATTTAGTCTTGTTTTGTAGACCCATATCGTTCTTCGGGTTTTATCGAACATATATATTATTGGGTTGTAGACCATGACATATACATTTCATTCTTTATGTTAATTATCATGTGGATTGATACAATTATATTTATAGTTGATTGATAGATAGAATTAGAATACCAAGACATCTTATACATATTCGAGTCGGTTTGGAGTCCACTCGATATGTAGCTGATATATATACGATCCCCTAGTCCTACGTATTTTGGGACTGGGGCATTACACAAGAGCCACTCGACAAAGGATTCATACGGCCTAACATCTCGCCATAGGGAGCCCCAGTATTGTTCGTAAAAAAAATGATGGGTCGATGCATCTCTGCCTGGACTATCGTAATCTCAACAAAACCACCATCGGGAATAAATACGCCCTACCCGGTATGGATGACCTCTTTAATCAACTACAAGGCACCTTGGTGTTTTCGAAGATTTATCTTGATCGGGTTACCATCAACTCAAACTCAAGTTGGACGACGTGATAAAGTCAGCCTTTCGTACTCGTTACGACCATGACAAGTTTTTTGTGATGCCATTTTGCCTAACAAATGCCCTTGCCGCCTTCATGGATCTCATCAATCAGGTGTTTTGTCTGTTCCTCGACAAATTCGTAGTAATCTTCATAGAAGATATTCCTATCTATTCGAAGGATAGAGTACAATATGCATAGCATCTACGGACCATGCTTTATGCCGTTCATGACAATCAGTTATATGTGAAGAAGAGCAAATACGAATTCTGGCTAAGCAGTGTATCATTTCTTGGGCACATCATCTTCGTCGAAAGCATATCAGTTGATCTGAAGAAAGGTGAAGCCATTGTTGATAAGAAATAGCTAGCGTTAGTCAGTGACATTTGAAGCTTCTGTGGCTTGGTGGGATACTACATATGCTTCGTGAAAGACTTCACGAAGATTGCATCGCCATTGACTCGCCTCACTCAAAAAGGAGTCATGTTTGAATGGTCAGAAGACTGTGAAGCTTCCTTCCAAGAGTTAAAACAACTCCTCGTCTTGACCCCGATACTCGTACTTCCAAAATAGACTGAGGGATTTCAGATCTTTAATGATTCTTATGGCAAGGGCTTGAGGTGTGTGCTCATGCAACAGAATAAGCTGATATCTTTTGCTTTTCGACAGCTAAGGCCACACGAGAAAAACTACCCCACTGATGACTTAGAATTTGCGACAATTGTATTTACGTTAAAACTGTGGTGCTACTATCTATATGGCATGGCATACAGTATTTACACGGGTCACAAGAGCCTCAAGTATCTCTTTACCCAAAAAGAGATGAACTTACGACAGAGACGCTGGGAGTATGACTTAACGATTGACTACATGCCTGGCAAAGAAAATATGGTAGCCGATGCATCAAGCAGAAAAGACATAGCCTCGCCATCTATAAACGACAGTCTACTGTAGGACTTAGAGGAAATGGGCATTGAACTTCGGCTTCAATTCGTGGAAGCTAAAATGGCACCGTTGCGGCTAGAACCGTGCTTGTTAGAAAAGATAAAGTCCACTCAGAAGGACGATCCATACCTGAAGAAGATGTATGAGCTCATTTCAACGAGTAAGGCGACCGTCTTTGCAGAAGACGAGGCCGTAGTGTTGCAGATAATGGGTCGGGTATGCATCTTGGAGGATTTAGAACTAAAAAAGAAAATATTGTCGGAGGCATGCCACGCAAAATATTCCTTATATCTCGGTAGCACAAAGATGTATAAGGAAATCCGCACAATCATTTGGTGGCACGACATGAAGAAGGATGTAGCACTCTTCGTGTTGTAGTGTATGACATGTCAGCAAGTTAAAGCAGAACACTAGAGGCCGGACAGAAAAAGCAAAACCTCACCATACCAGAGTGGAAGTGGGAGCACAAAAGCATGGACTTTATTGTTAGCCTGTCGAAGACGTCGCCGGGGAACAATGCCATCTGGGTCATGGTCGACTGACTAACAAGTGTGTGCACTTCATCGCCATTAAAGTTACTTTGTGCGTCGATAGACTGGCTCAAATTTACCTTGACGATATAGTACGACTGCACAAAGTTCCAGTATCCATCATATCTGTTCGAGATGGACGATTCATGTCACGCTTCTGGGAAAGCCTTCAGTCGACAATGGGGACTAAGTTGAAGAGTAGCACTGCTTATCATCCTCAAACTGACGGCTAAATAAAATGAGTGAATCGGATTCTTGAAGTTATGCTACAGCTCTGTGCGATAGACTTGAAATCAAGCAGGGATGTTCAACTATCGTTGGCCGAATTTGCATATAATAATAGCTATCAGTCCGGCATTTACATAGAACATATGAAGTATTATACGGGCAAAATTGCAGATCACCTATTTGCTGGGATAAAATCGGGGAGCGACAGATTCTTGGTTTGGAGAAGGTGGAGCAAACTGTGGCAAAGGTCAAACTGATAAGGAAGATATTGAAGATGGCTCAGAGTTGAAAGAAGAGCTACGTAGACATCCATCGACAACCACTCGAGTTCCTGGAGGGCGATCATTTGTTTCTGTAGGTGACGCCAATGCGGGGAGTCACCAAGTTTGGAGTTAAAGGCAAGCTTAGTCTAAGATTTGTGGGTTCTTTCGAAATATTGAAGCGAGTCGCCTAGTAGATTACCAAATCTCTTTGCCACCCATACAGTCAGATGTGCACGATATCTTTCATGTCTCACAACTACGAATGTATATGCATGATCTAAACCACATGATAGATTTTGGTCAGTTGGAGCTGAAGACGGACTTATCGTATATGGAAGAATCGCTCCAAGTCTTAGAGCGCAAGAATGAGCTACTTTGAAATCGTATGATCCCCCTTGTTCGCGTTCTCTGGAGGAACCGTTCGGTCGAAGAGTCGACCTGGGAACTCGAATCAGAGATGAAAAAAAGTTTCCTTCCCTATTTTTCTATTGGTAGGTTATCTTCTTAAGTTTCGAAGACAAAAATTTCTCTTAGTTGGCTATGGTGTAGTGTCCCGTCCCTATATCGTGCCATATTTCTGATTTATGGGGTGCGCGATAAAGGAATACGATCACTATCGATTTGATCAGAATCGATTGATCGGGATTGATTAAATCGATTGAATAGGACCAATTAAGTTAAGGTCCTCTCCTCATCATGGAATGACTTCTTCGAAATCAAGTCCCATATCAGCGGTCTGCGTGCCAAGGAAAGACTCTGCTGCTTAGGCTCGAGGGACCTCTTCGCTGCTTGGTTTTTATGCCGTATTTGTTTCTCTAGCTTTGGTTTTATGAATGCGTTTTCACAAAAAAATTAATGGTTTTTATGGCTTGCGTTCTCCGAACTTTGCATTTCATATCGAACTCATTGAATAGGACAATGTTCTAATCAGTTGCTTATACGATTTAAGGTGATCGCGTAGGTGCCATCTAAGCGCAACCAACCAATCACTCGCCTCAATCAACCCAAGGTGAGTTGCTGACCCTCCTTCCCCTCGATCCTCTAGTTTTTAATCTATCATAGACACAAAGTAGATATACTTTGTCTTTATAGTGTTGAATTAATAAATTGTTGCACGATTCCTCACGAACACCTATTATAGAACTGTTATAACATGAAATTGATGTTGGCCCACTGGTCATGATCATACCTGATTTTGATATCAACGTCAACTTTGGTCGATACATAAAATATACACAGCTATAGGTATCAAGTCAGAATTTTTGCACCTAGTGCTAAAAATATATCGTCGTCATCAAGATAATAGAATTAAGATCAAGTCTTTTACATCCTTCTTATGTATTTTTATCTTTATTTGAGTCTAGGAAAGTATACAAGATTGATCGGATCAGTACTGACTTAACTAATTTTAGTCCACAAAATATAGCCTTATTATCCCCCAAAATTCCTATCCAAAGTCCGCAAACAAAATAGCCCAAAATCTATCCAAATGGCCCAAAACTGTTCTGTTTGAACCCTGACAGAACTCGGCCCGAGTTCGGTTAGGTCACGATTGTTTTTCATCTTCCTGAATATCTGTATCCAACATTCGAATCAATATTTCTGCATCTGAACTCTGTCCGAACTATGTCCGAGTATTCATAAAAACAATATAAAAGAGAAGAACTTTCATATTTTAAAATATCTCATTCACTTTCTCCTCTCTCTATTCCTTAAGTGTTTTCTATGAGTTATACACTTTCATATTTAGCCTATACTACTCTTAGCCAAGCTACTATCAATTTCAGTTCAATCTAGAGTTTGGTTCAAAGAGTTGTGTCAGAGGCTATCTTATAAAATATTTCCATTTTCAAATGCCTTTAGGAGTCGGTCGTGCACTCGTCGTCAAGTACGGTGTTGTTGAATTTGGTCGTGCACTTGTCCCCAAGAACGGTGTTGTAAGAGTTGCAAGCACTCAGTTAAAGCTTGTGCCATAGTAGATTAACATCGAATAAGAATACTTGAGAGTGGTTTAGTCCTCCACAAGGGATAAGTATATATCGTTGTGTCACTGAGTTTGATGGTTATTAACTCTTTACTTTTACAGAAATTCATATACTGATATTCATCTGCTCTTACCTGTATTTTATTAGCTATATTAAATATGTTTTAAATTGTGATATTTATTCCGCTGCACGCATATACTCTGTTCACTCCCCCTCTAGAGGTGCTCAATGGTCTTACTATTGATACATGTTTTTTCTTATGTCATATCTTCTATAGATTTGTGCTAAATAAAGATTGAATCGATTAACGAGTATTGCAACGATAAGGCGAAGTACCTTAAAATTGGCTAAGTTCTAAAGAACAAAGTAGAATAGTACGGTCATTGGACAACTTCTGCATAATGAGTAGTTTTCTCGAACGGTTGCCTAGACCAAGGAACCGATTCGGCCCAGGAGGAATGAGGATATCAGTGCTAGCATAACTGGCACGGGCGATTCGGGAACTTTTGAACATGGCTCGCTTTCTTTCACGAAAGGATCGCCGTCTAGCCCATCTACAGTCCTAGATGGCTTGACATTGCTAGTGACCTTCACACCCTTATACGCTTTATTTGATCCTTGTGACACAGGATGAACTTATCACCAAGTAACATGTTTTATAAATCTTCTTGAACAAATGAGAGCTTGGATTTAAATTAGCCACCTGCCAGTACACGGCAATGTACTGATCCTCGCTCTCCACAGATGCTACAAAGCAAGAGGAAGGTGCAAACTAGCAATGCAACGTTCGTATTTTGAAGCTTCGTTCGCGTGCCGAAGGTTCTGTTGAAATCCTTTAAAGACTCTCTACATCATTCCAAGAAAGATGGAACGACTCCCCACCATTCTATATGGTTTGTAAATATTGGTTGTATAAAGGAGATGTAATGTATGGAATGAATATCTCATCATCGTTTATTTTGAAGTCAAGTTGTAAGCTCGCGCAACATTAAGATGTAAATTGAGTCATGTAAATGATGTCCATTATCAATTAAGTAAAGTTTTTTCTATATCATATGTGTTGTTCAATTTCTTTGCGTACTCTATGTGTTGTTGTGTTTCGGATAACCTTATGACTTGGATAACCTTATGACTTGCCTTGTGCAGACGTAACTTAGGTTCGTATGACATCAAGCCTGGGGGACGACTATCGATTC
This sequence comes from Iris pallida, assembly GCA_029216955.1. Taxonomy (NCBI): domain Eukaryota; kingdom Viridiplantae; phylum Streptophyta; class Magnoliopsida; order Asparagales; family Iridaceae; genus Iris; species Iris pallida. The sequence continues at coordinate 4,341,541 of JANAVB010015199.1, forward strand.
GAAAATTGGGACGTGACAGGTGTCGTCCATCTCGTCTCATAGGTAGACTCGTCGTAAGAATGATGCTTCCATGTGATTCGAACTAGACGTATAGTCCAACTTTTTGGCATATTCTTACGTCGGTCAAAAATGCAACTAGACTGCTCTGAATGATTATATGCAGTCTACAACTATCTCACCAAAAGTTGCCAAAGTCCCAAAACTCTAAATTGATACTATACATTGATATTGCCACTCTTTCCTACGAAGACTATTCTCGAACCCATGAAAGGAACTTATGTGAGGAGGAATCTAGCTAGGTTTTGACAAGAGATGTATGGGTGAAGAGACGAGAGTATGAGAAGCACAAGAAGAACATCGATAAATATTAGAAAGGAAAAATGAGTTGACAATGAGTGATAACAAGATGTGCTGATGGCCTAAGTATTTTAATTTGAAATTCAATCATACAAGAGTGCAAATCTATTAAAAGATTAAAAGTCTACAATGCTAAGGATATCATTACATTAGTTAACTGTACTTACTCCAAAACCTATAGCCTTAATACCTATTGTTGGTAGTGTTGATTCGACCAATATTGAATAATTGTTAAAATTGACGAGTCTAGGACAAAGGTCATAAATCTATTTGGTCTCCTGTCCGAGCTATTACTGTTGTCATGTTGGGAACACTCTACTGTCCGGTGACCTGTTCTTCCACATATCAAGCACTGGTTGTTCAACCGGTAGCAATTCTGTGTTCTTGCCCCTTCTTTCCGTAATACTCACAAACCAATGGAACGATCTCTCGGTGTTGATATTGTTTTGATTGATGATACTGGACTCCCTGAATTTTTACTGAGGTTGGTACGACTGGTCGCTTATTAAATCTACATTGTGTTGCAATGTATTGTAGACCCGCACAAAGTAAATATTGGTTGTTCGTCCGATAATACTCCTTTTGGATGTGCCCTGACTTTCCATATAAAGTGCAATAGGCAGGGGCAATCTATTGGTGATGGTGGAAATGATGTGTTGGTCTCGGTATTGGTGTTACGATAGTATGTGCTGCCGGTAGTAGGGGTAATCCTCTATAAAGTCTCGTTTTGCTCCTCTTCAGATCTTATCTTTCTTAATATGTTCTCCTAGTTTTCAGTCGTGCCCAGTATGACTTCAAAACTAGTAATTTGCTGACAAGGTATATATAGTCGACGCTCCAAACTAAGTCCCTCCTCAAAACGCTCGGCTCGATCTACCTTTATTGCCACAGTGGAAGGTACGAATTTACTAAGCAAACAAAACTCTACTGAATACTCTCCTACAGTACGGTCACCATGCTTTAGGTTGATGAATTATTCTTGAAGCACACGTCTGCCATAGAGGAGAAGAATTTCCTTTTGAAATTCTCTATGAAAGTATCCCAAGTAATTGGTTGGGTGAGTCCCAATTGTGTTACGCTTCACCAACCATATGTTATATCCTTAAGCTGAATGCAAACCAATGAAACATGTTCCTATAGAGGTAGCTGAGCTACCTCTAATAGGATCTTCATATCCTGAAGCCAATAGTCTGCTACCAGTGCATCCTCAGTACCATCGAAGGTAGGTGGGTTAAGTTGTTGGAAGGTCAAAATACTGTTAGGGCGCCGGCATTGGGGTATCCTCTCAATTGCCCTAGAGTCATCTTTCAAGAATTCTCTTTTCCTTGTTGTAGAAGGTCAATATATCGTTGATGCATCTACATCATTCTCTGTATTATCGTCATCGTAGTCATCAAATAGCTCTTAGTGGCTTAATGAGGTGGTGTAGCTGCTTGTGATGATCCTACCTTTGTTTGGGCCTGCGTGTGTGTTGTTGTTGGGGCACGAGTATCCATCTTTCTGAAAAAGAAGGAGATGGGAAATATCAATAACAATTATAAGAATTCAATGATAGGCGATAAATGAAAGAGATTTATGGAAACCAAGAATAGACAAGATATTTCAAGGGAAGTTTCCAAATTGAGTCATGGATTGAGATCCTAACGCCCAACAAATCACAAGTTCGAGACCTACATGGGCTGCCACAAAAATCATGTCACACCCCAGTCCTAAAATATACAGGACTGAGACACGTGACAACAGCCAGCTACGTCTACCATGGACTCTTGTCCAACGATATACATATAAGCTGTCTATAGTTGGGTATTCTAGCACGCATAATCTATGGTTGGTCTATTATTGTATTTCAATCCATACGAGAGAGAGAAGCAAGAATGAACATAAAAAACTAAAGTTGGCAATCTGATAGCATCTATGTTTGATTATATCCGAAGCAAAAAGAATATGGACATACAAAACTAAATTCATAAGACTAGAAATTTCATGGGTAGCACATGTCGCTTCTCATGAACAAGGTACTTAAAAAAAATTATGAAATATAAAGATAAGCAATACAAGGTGAGGGTACCCAAGGTTGCTTGGGTACTAGCGCCTTAACCTGACTTCTTCATGTCTTCGAAGCTGAAAATTCTTAATCCTCGGTCGCTCACTTCCCTAAAACTTGGATACACAAATCCAGCCCGTCAATTTGGGGAGAGCAAGGGTCCAAAGGAAGCCGCACTCATAACAATATATCAAACATAGATATATAAATATAACTATGTTCATCCTAACAATATAAATACATGAAGAATAAGCTACATCAAGGGTACATGCATAAAATAGATACAATGATATAATGTAACTAAAGATGTGGGTTAATAAATTTAGTAGGAGGTTCATACATGCATGCGAATATACCTGGATAAGAGCTACATAAAATAATACATATACACGAAATGAATGTAAATAATGAAAAAACCAAGTATCGCAGTGAAACACCAATATGGCAAACATCTAAGAAATCAAGTTGTCACAAACCAAAAAATCATATAAGATCATCACGAACTATGGTTCAGGAAAGCTGTTCTAAAATACAAGTCAAACAAACTGTTCCAAACTCAAAATCATGCAAGATGTTCGAAACCAAGAATCATGCAAGCTCTAATTACCAATCAAACATGAAGTTCTAATTACCAATTACCCATAAGTTGTTATGAATACAATTCAAGACAAAATGCTAAATTTTGGAAGAAATGAATCTATATTTATTCTTAAAAAAATCAAAAAATTCGGCAGAGTCTCCTTTGTATTTTTATGTTTTCAAACATACAAACATACAAATAACAATATAAACCTTTCCATCTCCAGTCAATGTATACAGCACAAACTGTCGGACTCACAAACACATCCACAAGATAACCATCAATGGTGCAACCTATCGGATACACAAGTCCACCAAATCAAGAAAGAGATTGAAAAAGAAAAAAAAATACATACATACTTGTAAATGTAAGAATCAACTGTTTAACATTCTAATAATTAAGAGAACTATCAAGCGAAGATCATTTATCAAGTAACATACATATATATGAAGGTAAGAAACTGATATTTATTTCGGTTACAAATAAGGGTTGGAACTATCAAGGATATCTAGCAAATAATATACATGTGAATGTAAGAAATTCATAAGTATATGTCTAACAAATAATGTTAGAACTATCAAGTGAAGGATATCTAGCATGTAGGATTACTTTAACAAGTAAATGACCACTAAGTGTACGTACATACAAAAAGTGTAATATATATCATGTAAACTAAATGTGCTTGACTAATCCTATGAATAACATATACTTTATCTAATCAAGTAAAATAGAAATCTATCAACTTAATTGATTAATCTAGCTAGTTAATTATTAAGTTAATCAAGTTTGATAATGTCTTAATACAGAATAACAGTAATCTGGTTTGATATATTGTCAAGAGTTGTGAGTGGCCACTCGCTTGAGGATATAGAGCGCAATCGCATCTTCGGTTGCAAGGCTCCAATCCACTCCACACGTTCAAGGGCGTCTCCACAGGGTCCTTGGAATAAAGGGACTATCATTAATTTGTTATTTTCGGGGCACAATTTTTGATGGAAAACTGAGAAAATGAAACAATTGTAGAGACAAAGTTTCAACGCAATACTTTAAAGAAGGTGTGTAACAGAGATCCTTGGAGGATTCTAGTAAACGAAGATATTAAAAAAGATTTCGTTACAGCAATCGAATGATGTACTTCTAAAAAGAAGCTACTAATCCGAATTGCTAGCAGTAGCGAAGATGACAGACGATAGATGGAAGATTTCATACTGGGGTAAATGATCACCATTGCTCAAAGCTATATTCGCCCCACACGAATAGCTTCTAGGAACCAGCAAGTTTGTCGGAGAACTTTGGAACACTCCTGCTCTTCTGACTCCTCGGATCGTACACAGACTCCCGTACAAAAGCAACCCTGTTGTAAAGCTTCTTTACTCTCTCACAGCCTTTGTTTACTTGTGTTAAAAAACACTTGTAAACCTTTTTAACTTTTTGTGTACTCTTCTGTATATATCCTATGGAGAGAAGAGACCGTATATAGGCCTGAGTGGCAACTGCTTGGTTTGTACAATGTTCAAAACGTAGTAAAAACTACTCCGAACGTGCAGTAACCGCACAGATCAAACATAGGCACGATCTGTAGCAAGTTGTGGCACTCGTGCACCCAATGCGACTTGCACACTGTGCGCAGAATGCGCACTGAGCCACTTGCACCACCTGCACACCCTGTGCCACCCGCGCAACTGGGCACGCAACTGGGTGCACCACAAGGCGCGCATCTGTGTGCACAACTGAGCACGCACCTGGCCGTATAACCTGGGCACGAAACCTGGCCTACGCACCTGGCTGCGTAACCTGGCCCACGTAAACTAAGCCGCACAACCTGGTAGCTCAACCGGTTGCGCAAGTGGCTCGCACAACGAGCGTAACTTAAGCGTACTATGCGCCTGGCGATGATGCTGACGTGCTAATTACCAAGTACGCCAAAAAATGCCACATTATGCCTCATAAGCCCGAGTCCATGTACGAGTCTGAGTCCGAGTCCCTAAGTCCCTTTGGGGCTTAGCTCCAATGAAAATAAATTTCCTAAGAGCAAAAAGCATGAATGCTTTCAATTATTGATTTATCCTTTTTTTCATTAGAAAAATAACCCCATATGGCACACCCATGTGCACCTTCACACCACATGTGCTTCTCTAAAATAGCATAGCTAATATACAGAGATACAACTCTTTTGGCCTAGACGATGTGGGACTAAAGTTTCTAATACAAAAGGCCAAAACCCAACAATCCCCCACTTATCTCTATATATGGGTATAAGTGTTCCCTACAGTAACTGTCCATCGTATATTAGGAGAGATGTCGCTGACGACTTGATTCTTCCCGTATGGGTCAAACAACAGACTATATTACAAGAATGGACTGAGCCTTGAATTCTGCAGCATAGCTGAAATTCTTCCCACTCACATAATGTAGTTACATATGCTTCGGGCTACACGTTAAAGGCCCTATACCAGCCTGGTTTTAGTGTATAATTTTGGGCGTCTACAAGTTTACCCTCAAGAGAAGGCCTGATATCTCTTTGTCCATACACTATAGGTGAGTTCATTATTAAAGAGACATGGCATGAAGCGCTTTGCGCTTAACTTACGGTGCTACGCCGCTATGACATGACTTAAAGCCAAGGCCTTACCCCGTACCGGGAACCTCATCGTAGTGTCACACTACTGTAGCATGAGGCAACCGCCTCTTTGTAGTACCAAACTATCCAGCATGAAGCCTGAGGCTCCCTTGCGGTGTTACGCCACAACGACATGGCTTGCAAGGCCAAAGCTTTATTCCTAACCGGGTACCTCATCGTGGTATTGTGCAACTGTAACATGAGGAACTCCTCCTCTTTGTATTGCTGACTATACCCCTCTTTATTTTAACATACAGTATTAGGCTAACTGCCTATTTGCGGTACTATGCCACTGTGAATTGGCTAGTAACGCCGAGGCATTACCCCATGCATGGGAACCTCATGGTGGAGTCACCCCACAGTGGCATGGAGTTTCACTCCTTGTAGTGTTGTTCTACCGTGCTTCCTGTAAAGCACACCAGGCATTCACTCTGCTTGAGAACTCATTAAGGCATTTAAGCCAACCTTCCCACAGGATTTATTTTTCGCAGAAAACAACAGTAGACAATAGTGGTTGTAGGTCCGTAACCTCTTCATGTCCAATAGAACATATACCCACCATTCCTGATATTCTTCCGATTAGTGGTCCTTCCTTGAACCAAAAGCTAGATGCCTAGAAGATTTTTTTTTGAACTAATAGCATAAAACTTTATGGTAGGAATACAATAATACAATATTAGAATGCCTTCAAGCCTATTTTACAAGCTGTATCGTCAACCCGCTGGCGCTTGAGGCCCTTGGTGAACGGATCCGCCAGGTTCTCCTGACTTTGAACATCAATCACTGCAATAACACATCTCTTGATAAGATCGTGTACTGTCATGTGCTTCAACCGCACAGTCTTCTTCTTTCCGTTGAAGAGGTTATTTGATGCCACCGCCACAGTCGTCTGGTTTTCGCAGTATATCGGTATAGCCGGTATTTGCGCCCCAACCATTGGAAGATCATACATGAGCTTCCGAAGCCATTTTGCTTCCTCGGCTGCGGTATCAAGTGTAAAGAACTCAGATTCCATGGATGACAGCGAGAGCATAGTCTGTTTTATCGACTTCCACGATATAGCAGCTCCGCCCATAGTGAAAATGAATCCACTTGTGGACCTCTCGCTCTTCACCTCTGAGCACCAGCTGGCATCACTAAAGCCTTCCACTACGGAAGGATCTCTGCTGTAGTACAGTACATATGTCTAAGTCTTTTTGAGATATCTCATAACCCGTTTCACAGCTTTCTAGTATTCAACACCTGGGTTGCTCGTGAAACGACTCAGCAATCCTACGACAAAAGCTATGTCAGGCCTTGTGACAGTAGTAGCATACATCAAACTCCCGATTATGCTTGCATACTCCAGCTGCCTGATGCTTTTCTAAGAATTAGGCTTCAGCTTCAGATCATACCTGTACAGCGTATCGATCCCTGGAAGATCCCGATATCCATAACGAGTGATCATCTTCTCAATATAATGAGACTGTGAAAGTGCTAGTCTAGTGTCGGTCCTGATGATCTTGATCCCTAAGATCAAATCAGCTTTCTCCAAGTCCTTCATACTGAACTTGCTCGAGATGAATTTCTTTGTCTCTGTGACACAACCCATATTCGTACCTAGGATAAGCATATCGTCCATGTACAGACAAACGATCACACCTTTTCCATCAGCGAACTTCGTGTAAACACACTTGTCCGTCTTGTTGACCATGTAGTCATTTGACCTTACAACTTTGTCAAATTTCTCATGCCACATTTTGGGAGCATGTTTAAGATCGTACAAAGATTTTACCAACTTACAGACTTTGTCTTCAAGACCCTTGACGACAAATCCCTCTGGCTATTGCATGTAAATATCTTCGGTCAGCTCGCCATTTAGAAAAGCTATTTTTACATCCATCTGATGTATCACCATCTTATGTATTGCTGCGAGAGCAATCAATATTCTGATGGTGGTCATCCGGACTACTGAAGCATACGTGTCAAAGTAGTCAATCCCCTGCTTCTGAGAAAACCCCTTGGCTACCAACCTAACCTTGAACTTGTCAATAGTTCTGTCTGTTTTCATCTTCTTCTTGAAGATCCATTTGCATCCGATGGATTTCGCTCCTTCAGGAAGACCAACCAACACCCAAGTGTTATTTGAGGTGATGGAATCAATTTCATTGTCAATTGCCTCCTTCCAGGAAACTGCATCTCTAGTCTTCATCGCCTCATCATAGATAAGCGAATCTGCTTCCACATGATAGGTGACAAAGTCACTTCCGAAGTCCTTCGGCCTCCTCATACGCTTTGCTGACGGCTCAGCTAGTTCTGGTTCAACCGTTGTTTCAACAACAACATTTTCTTGGACTACTTCTTTATTAAAAATCTCAGTTTCTTGCACACTTTTATTGTTGTCCGGAATATCCGCAAGAACAATATTCTTGTGCCTTGCAAATTTGTCTTCAAAATATTCTGCATTGCGAGATTCAATGATATGATTTGACTCAATATCAAGAAATCTCTGAGCATCACTCTTCTTGGCATACCCCAAGAAGATCGTCTTTGTAGTCCTTGTCCCAAACTTCTGAATCTTCAGATCTGGAAGCTTGGCATATGCCAGACACCCCCACACTCGAATGACATTCAAGTTAGGTCTGACCTTAAACCAGAGTTCATGAGGAGTAATGTCTAAAGTTGCACGAGGCACTCTATTTAGAATAAAAGTGGCTATCAATACAGCTTCTCCCCAGTAGCACTTTGGAAGACTCGCAGTCAACAGCATTGAGTTAATCATTTTTGTTAACGTTCTGTTCTTCCTCTCTGCTACTCCGTTTGATTGAGGAGAGTGCGAAGTCGTAGTCTCATTGACAATTCTATGTTCTTTGCAGTCTCCACCTCAATCACTTTTTATTCTTTTGAGTTGTTATCCAGTCTGCCGTTCAGCTTCGGCTCTGAACTCCTTGAACTTCTCGAATGCTTCGTCTTTAGCCTTCAGCAAGTAGATGAATGCATACATAGAGAAGTCATCGATGAAGGTTATAAAATACTTCATCCCGGCCTTTGTAGAGAACTGTTTGAAGTCACAGATATCGGAGTGTACCAACTCCAGAAGATCTGTACTTCGATAAACCCGGGGAAAGGGTTTCCTTGTGATCTTCGTTTGAGCACAAACTTTACATTTCTCTACCTTCCCTCCACACTTAGAGATAAGTCCTAGACTAGACATTTTGTTGATTCGTTTACAATGAACATGTCCTGGCCTATTATGCCACAACTGAAGTGTATAAGCGGAAGGAGTGATTGCATTAATTACATTGGACTGATTTACAAACTAAAATTTGAACATTCCTTCGATATAAAAATCTTTTTCGAAATATGTTTCCTTAATAGACATCACCATCTGGCCAGCAATGATGTCCATCCTGAGGCCTGTATTACAGAGTAGGCCTCCCGAGATCAGGTTATTGGCTATAGCAGGTACATGCTTCACACCTTGAAGCGTCAGAGACTTCTCCGAAGTCTGCTTTAAGACCACCGTCCCGATCTCGAGCACTTCAGCTTGTGACTGGTTTGCCACCATAACCACTTCAGAAGTTAGTGTATATGTGGTAAACCACTCCTTACTGGAACAGATATGGCAAGTGGCGCCAGTATCTACCCACCAGTCAGAATCAGCCCCAACTAGTGACCTGCGTAATCATAGCAACAACATCAATGATCATTGAGACCTTACTAGGCTCGCCTTGCTCTGATTGCTTAGCCTTGGATTTGCATTCACTTTTGAATTGGCCCTTCTTGACACACTTGAAACAAGCCAAATGGGACTTTGGCTTCTTTTGCTTGAAGGAAGTCCACCTGACTTTCAGATTGTCAGGGTCCTTCTTCTTGCTGTGGAAAGCAGCATGCTTTCCCTTTGGTTCCTTGGTATGAACCAAATTGGCGTTAGCCAATTGCTTGGACAGTGCATCCATTTTCAGTTGAGCCCAATAGAACATGTACCTACTGTTCCTGATATTCTTTCGATTAGTGGTCCTCCCTTGAACCAAAATCTAGATGCCTCGTAGATTTTTCTTTGAACTAATAGCATAAAACTTTATGGTAGGAATACAATAATACAATATCATAATGCCTTCAAGCCTATTTTACAAGCTGTGTCGTCAACCAGCTGGCGCTTGAGGATCCGCCAAGTTCCTCTAACTCCGAACATCAATCACTGCAATAACATCTCTCTTCGAGACAATTTCTCTAACAACAAATTTGTCGGAGAGGGGCATCGCCTCGTCTTCTAACTTCTGTCGCAGCTTCAGGAATTCCTTTACCTGCGGCAGCATGGACTTCTCGTCCTCAAAGAGCCATTTGTGATATTTTTTAACCACAAATATCTTGCTCCTGTTTTTGTCTTCTTCGTACAGTTTCTCCAGAGACTCCCATATGTCTCTGGCAATAGTCTTCTTACTGTAGGATTCTGCTAGAGAATCCTCCATAGCATTTAGGATAAACAGCCTGCAAATGCTATTCTCCCTTCTCTACTTGGCCTGAAGTTTAGTAGCCGCAGTGATTGCGACAGCAGACCCAGTATCTAGAACAGTAGGTTCCTCTTCAATCAGCACGTGATCAACATCTCTGAGTTGAAGAGTGAGATAAACCTTCCTCTTTCAGACTTGATAATGCTCTCCATCAAGCTTTCCTAATTTACAAAAGTTAGTATTGAGGAGTGATGCATTAAAGTTTTCCATCGTAGCAATATAGCTTTGAGATTATTATTTCTGGGGAACAATTTTCGATGGAAAACTGAGAAAATGAAACAATTGTACAGACAAAGTTTCAACGCAACACTTCAAAGAAGGTGCGTAACAGAGATCCTTGGAGGATTCTGGTAAACGAAGATCTTAAAAAAGATTTCGTTACAGCAACCGAATAACGTACATCTAAAAAGAAGGTACTAATCCGAATTGCTAGCAGTAGCGAAGATAACAGGCGATGGATGGAAGATCACCTGCTGGGGCGAATGATCACCGTTGCTCAAAGCTATATTCGCCCCACACGAATAGCTTCCAGGAACCAACAAGTTCGTCGAAGAACTTTGGAACACTCCTGCTCTTCTGACTCCTCGGATCGTACACGGACTCCCGTGCAAAAACAATGTTGGTACAAAGCTTCTCTTCTCTCTCACAGCCTCTATTTACATGTGTTAAAAAACACTTGTAAACCTTTTTAACTTTCTATGTACTCTTTTGTATATGTCCTGTGGAGAGAAGAGACCTTATATAGGCCTGAGCGGCAACTGCCCGATTTGCACAATATTCGAGACGTGGTAAAAACTATTCTGAACGTGCAGTAACCGCACAGATCATGCATAGGCACAATCTGTAGCAAGTTGCGCCACCCGCGCACCCCGCATGCCTTGTACACTGCACGCAGAACATACACTGAGCCACTTGCGTGCCCTGTGCACCCTACGCACCCTGTGCCACCCGTGCAACTGGGCGCACACCTGTGCGTGCAACTGGGCGCACCACTGGGCGCGCATCTGTGCGCACAACTGGGCACACACCTGGCCGCGCAACCTAGGCACGCAACCTAGCCCGCGCAACTGGCCGGGCAACCTGGCTCGCGCAACCAGGCCGTCCAACCTGTGCCGCGCAACCTGGCAGCTCAATCGGCTGCGCAAGTGGCGAGCGCAACGAGCGCAACTTAAGCGCACTATACGCCTAGCGACGATGCTGATGTGCTAAGTGCAAAGTGCGCCAACAAAACACCACATTACGCCTCATGAACCCATGAGCCCGAGTCTGTGTCCGAGTCGCTAGCTCCAATGGAAATAAATTTTCCAGAGCAAAACGCATGAATGCTTTCAATTGTTGATTTAGCCTTTTCCTATTAGAAAAATAACCTCACATGGTACACCCATGTGCACCTCCACACCACACGTGCATCTCTAAAATAGCATAGCTAATATATAGAGATACAACTCTTTTGGCCTAGCCGATGTAGGACTAAAGTTTCTAATAAAAGGCCAAAACCCAACATAATTAGTACCAAAATTTGTAGAAAAATTAAAACATCCAAGGAAAAGGTTAAGCAATGTACCATGTCGACAAATCCAACGATAAGGGGGTATCTCGGCTACTACAAAGGGGTTGACTGGCAATATGCCCTTTCTTGAAAAACCTAGAACATGGGATGCTCCGTTAGGTCCCAACATCTTCGTGTCGGTGCAGATACGACTCAGGCAAGAAGAAGAGGTCGTTGAGATCCCAAGCCAGATCCAATCCACCAGAGATGAAGTCAGGGTCCTCTATCCCTCGACAACAGAGAAGCTTGGACAGCATGGAGGATGTTGGCCGTTTGGAAAACATAGGATGACACGACGGCGGCTAAGAGCGATGTGATAATGTTATTACTGCTCTGACGTAGCAACAGCTGCTATTGATATTGGTGGCTAGAGACTCGATGGAATGGACAGGGGACGACCGCCTGGATTCGATCGACCAGCAAATGGGGGTCGACACTCGGGGCTGCGTATGCCAACGCGTCGACTGGGTCAGGGCGGACGAAGAAATGTCGGTAGGTCATGGTCTACACACGACCGTGGGGTGCTCATGGAGGCTGCGACACTGGGGTCTCAGGTTTGTCCACTTAGAGGCGGTGCACTCGACAGTACGACTGTTGTCCGAAATCGGTCGGCCAACCCAGAGGGTGGACTTCCAGGGGAATGAGGTCGACAAGGTCAGGGGCCAATGGCGGCTCCGGCCAAGTAGGATGGTAAGGTAAAGGATGTAAAGTTTAGGGGGTGACTACTGAGGCTTCCGCAGAGAAGGTTGAGTTCGAGATCCTCTTCAAGTATAAAGAAGAAGAAGAAGAAGAAGAAGAAGAAGAGGATTAGGGTTAGGGTTAGGGCTTGTTCACTTAGGAGGGGGAAGTGAAATAGGGGGAAAATGAATTTTGGGTTAGAGCAAGGGATGTTTTGTGTGCCTATTGAAAGAAAATATAGGGAAACAATGATTTTGATAGAAGAAAAGGTATTGGGTTAGGAATTAATGCTACCCCTTGGATGAGGATCCAAGGGACACAATCGATGTAGGGGTAGGGTTTTGTTTATCAATCATAAAAAGAGATTGGCTTTAGCCTTCGAATCTTGATCAAAGGGTCAAGAGCAAAAAAGAAGCAGGGATAATAAATACTTGGTCAGATGTTTCTATACAAATATGTCAAGAACCAAATATAGAAGGAATTGGATAGACATGCTCTTAAATCTAAGCCTAGAGGGTGGGTAAAGTTCCAGTCACTCCTTCTATATTATTGGTTAGGACAGGCCGAGCGTCAAGCCTTAATGAGAATTATTGAAGCTAATTAAAAAATTGGATACCCTAATTAACCAAACCTCTTATTGACAAATAATACATGAGGGTTTTCTAAGTAGGGGTACAAGTACACCCAAATATAGGTTAGTCAACTTGGTCTAAACCACACCTAAGATACCTAAAAAAAAATTATATATCACTACATCTCAATACCACAAATAATAATTTAATATAATTTGAAAAGAGCGGTTAACATATTTCCATCCACAATATTATCATTTATGAGTTTCTACCAATCCATACAAGCTTTATTATATTTTGATTTTTATGCATATCAATGGCTCCGTCCAATAATTGGTCATGGTCTTCTATTATCAGAAATTTTCCATCTCGGTTTAATTTTATTATCCTCCAAATGATGTTAATTTCGTTAAGAATGAGATCATAAGGCCATCTATTTCAGAATCATCTTTTGTTTTGTTTTAGCAACCTTCAATATCGATCATAATTATTTAAACCATTTTGCTAGTAATTGTCTAAAAATCACATTCTTATTTTATAACTATCCTTAAAATATCATGTATCGGTATTTGATTCTTATATGCTGCTATCAATTTTACCAAATCCTCCAAATAAGTTGCAACCTCAAAATATTGAAAATTTAATCATCAAACATACCCATTTATTCTTCTCATCCTTCTACTACCTTTGTCTTAATTATTCTTCTTATAATTTTGAAGTTCCATTTCCCGTAGAATAGTCATATTTTATTGTGTGCCATCATCTAGAAGCTACTTAAGCAAGATAAGGCAGATTAATATCTTCCTCAATGGCTTTTACCATCTTAAAATTGTATAAAATTTCTTGTAAATTTTTAACGGAACAAGTCTACAATATCGTCCTCTCAATCTTTATGGTTTATAGTCATCATTTACGAATTTTATGACATCATTCTTAGTCTAAGTTATGCAACCCCTAGTTATTTCTTCGAATTCATATATTACTTTTCTATTTACTACTCAAACCTATTTCATTAAATCCTCCAATTCATATGTAGTATCAAAAAAAAATCTCTGACTGGCAATATAACATCGATATATTCATCAACATTCTTGTATAAATCTTGATTAACCATTCCTCTTTTCGTAATCTAAAATGGTTATGAGCTCAATTTCTACTCCATTGTTCTTTCTTTTGGAATAATATAGTTCATAAAACGTATCTCATTGCAATAATCAACAACGACAGGTATTCAAGTTGAATTTAGGATGAATACAAACAAGTAGAGATAGACTAAGCAAGCTTCAAAATAAAATTCTCAATGGTCGTCACAGGAATCTATCAAGAATCCTAATCTTTGATTGAGCTCTTTAGTTCCTAGAATCTCTTATAATATATTAATCATATTCTATTGTAGGCTCCCAGTAATATGTCTAAACCTAGGTACTACCCCGATATCGTACCATTTGCGAAGTTTGACCTGCAGGAGCCACCATAAAATTGTTTCATAATCCGCACACAGATGTTCGGCCATGAGTGCGTGGGTACGTCTATCCTACGTTGCAACATCGACGGTAGAACATTGTCTAATCCTCAATAATCAATACAAGTCTAATGATATCAATATGTATTCAATCATAGTATGCTAAAGGAAGAAATTAATAAGGAAAGAGAAAATCCAATAAAATACCACCAAATCATCTAAAGTCACATTCTAGAATCCACAAATGTTTATATATCCCAAGTAATCTTCCGAAGACAAATCACGTCAATGAAAACTAGTGTATAAAACTGAAATAGGGAAACACTAGCCTAGGTATCTCAGAGGATGAATTCATGGTCCACGGTGCATAAAGATCGGTAGCATCAATCTAAAGTCCAAGTACATGGGGTACAATGTCTCCTAAAATATAGTTATCAAGGCAGGATTGGAGCAAGTACATACATGATAAACTATTCAAGACATGATAGAAACTACAAAACAAAACAAAAAAAACATATGAAATACATGGTAAACAAGTAAAACTAGAATCATGGTATGACAAATAGAAAGAAACAAGTAATCACGAGAAATCATGGCATGTGATGACAAGAATAAGGTGAAGCAAGTAAATTTGTATCTAACTATATGTTTTAAAATACCATATTCGGAATGTAAACGGCTACGGGATAAATCTGGCACCCCGTATATGTCTATTATTATTCACATAAGACCATAGGATAGTTTTTGGTAGTTTGTATGTATATTAAGGTATTTCTACGCCCGATTTATGGATTCAAGTCACGACACGAGAAATCATGATATACGATAATTACGAAATACAATAATCACGAAACACGATAATCACGATAATTAGGAGAACCACGAAACTTGGCAATCATGAATATCAATCCATACTAATTTGTATGAATAATTGTGTCAAGATCATGTAATGTATATCTAGAACATGTATTATAGAAACTATCAGGAAATAAAAGCAATCAAATTAAGTATTTGCCTTAGTTAGTTGGAGTCAACGTATGCATCACGAATATGTCGACACAAAATAGGTTTGGGTGCTAATATCCAAAGGTGATTCCAATTGACAATATAGGTAGTCTCGTTGGTTCCAAATTATCCCAAATGGCTAGGTTCAATATAAAGAAGCCCATAAACATAGATTGATACGATGATCAAGATATAGTTATGGAGTCCGTAATAGCCCACAAATAGTCCAGAAATGTACAATTAGCTAGGCTCAAAAATAACCCATATGCTAAGAGAAGAGTTGGTTTAGTTATTCAAAACTCTAAAACTATAATTAAATATATTTTCAAAAAATCAATTTAATTAAAAATCCTAATATGTGTGTGTGTGTGTGTGTGTGTGTGTGTGTGTGTGTGTACCCATGTATTAAGAACTTTTACAAAATAAAGGCGGTACAAAAGAAATTCTTATACAAGAATTCTAATTACAAAAGAATTTTGGGGACTTGGACGATGGAAGTTAAGTCTGCAGTTATGTTCTTTACTCTGTTGACTATCCGAGGTGAAGACTGTAAAGGCTTGCTTAACTCTAGCTACACTGGCAAAATTTTGGCAATAAGTAGACTGAACATATGTATGTGCTTGTCTCTCCCTCTGCGTGTATGCTCGTGTGAAGAAGACATTGTCCCGCTATTTATAGTGTTTCAATACTGCAACGGTTTTGCACACGTGGGCGGAAAATATATTATTTTCTGACTCAGAGACGCATTAGTTGAGGTAGATGAGTAAGCTCCTGCAGTTTATGGGGAATGAACACATGAATCACGTATGAACAGCCACGTGGTTTTAGTTTTCTGAGACATGGCATGGAAAATGCTGTCGTGTAGCACACGATCTCTATGTGGGACTTGTCTATGCACCTCATCCCATTGACACACAGGGTCTTTTATTGCATACTGCAGTTTGGATGCCGCATAAGAGTGTTGTAACTCCCCAGTTCCAAAATACGTAGGACTAGAACTTACATTCCAGCCGTATAATAAATATACGTAAGTTGTAATTTTGCAGTATATAAATAGCCATGACATCACTAATCTCATCCAAAGAAATAAGAATAAAGATATTATAGAATATATCTGAGTTGTCTTTTTACAATATACTGGATAGAGACATATCCACTACCAACATTTAAACTAGAAGAACAGGAATAGAAAAGAAAGAACACAAGCAGCTAAATGGTCCAAGTGAATGTCCTCCTCGATAGAAAAGAGAAGATCATGATCTTGGCTGAAAATCCTGCTAAAAGTCATAAAAGCACACACCTGAAGAAATTACCAGGTCCTCAGAGGGTCGTAACAAGATATATATAAATATGCTATATGAACAGAATATAAAATATGTCACAGGTCATAATGAAAAGTAAAGTCCAAATCATAACACGATCCAATATCCCATCATCGAAATAGTAGACTACCCCTACAACCAAACAAGGACAAGGGGTAGCACACTATTTCATGATATGACATTGTCTTATGCCACTATTGGAACTAAGGGTGACATGACATCAACTAAGGTCACTTAACCATTCTACTGTGTTCATACGGTTAAGAACAAACTTTCAATGCATGGGCATTCTGGCTATAGTGGGATTGGTATAGCCTCCTTATTAGGCACCAAGGACCTCAAAGCATGACATTCTATGAACATCATAGGCCAACGGGAATAGAATAAAGGGGTAAGCAAGACAGTATCTCCAGCGGAGCTTCGGTAATAAAGAGAAGTGAATACTCGACCCATACGCTAAGGAACTATTCTTCCCACCCTATACACCTATCTAAGTCGTATCCATGACCATATACCTTTACTAACTTCTTTGTCTCATAACATGCCTCTATAGGCAGTTAGACCTAACGCATACGCACAGGTGATCAGCCAACATGCAAGTACCACTATATGCTACTCATAACTCACACATATCTCATGGCACAGTTATGATAAAGTTTATAAAATACTTACCGACAAGTCTCTTAACTCTTGGCCCATATGCAATTTTAAGACGAGCACAAAAATATGACTAACATTTGCATCATGTATAGTTGGAAGCACAGTAACGTAAATCATGAACAGTAAACAGTAATACAACTAGAGAAACTAGAAATAAATAAACAGTAACTATATATTAGATAAACATTAAGATGCAAATAATATAAGCAGTAAATATGACAATGTATCTTGCCTAAGGTGGGGAGCAAAATGGCAGTATCTAGTAGCTCGAACCGTCAGAACAGTGAAGCAATAAAAGTCAACTTCCACAAATGTCCTCGGATGCTGAAATAAACATCACGAACATTTTTTGCATAAAATAAATGTCTAAGATCATCTTCCTATAAGTCCAATTCTGGACACAGGGGCAAAATCATAATTTTGGGGCAAATTAGTGTCCATCGTTGGACCCGTTTTGTACTAAAATGTATGTCAAAACTTGCGATCTCTAAAATCATCAAATTATATGTCTACAAATTCGGTTTGACGATACGAATTCAGCCATATATCTAAAGTTGAATTCCGGTGAGCCGTACAAAAATTTTCTCATTCGATCGGATCGCGGGCCCGCCAAAATAGTATTTCGGTCGACCTTTTCAGAATCAGACCAAATTTGGCTCACAGGACCAAATAAATAGCACGAGTCCAGTGGCACAAGTTTTATCTCGAGATGATGAACGTGCATAAAGTTGTAGGCTATTTTACAAAGGGGCCGATACGGGATATCTCGACTGATACGTCTCAATTTCTTTGCGCACACACAACGAAATTGAGTTTCGTCGAATCTCACATGTCTATGAAATCGATACGCACCTTTTGATGCTTTTGGTTTACGACCATGTCGTCCAGTTTGTCGGGATGCACGTCGTATCAGGATATTTTCTAAATTTTCTACAGTTTTTAAAATAGTTTTTCGTCAATTTAGGATACCGATTTCTTGACGTATAGCCGACAAAATTCGAATCTACGAAGAGGTTACGAAGCCCTACATGTTATATATAACTGCCTTCAAATAATTTCTTAATATCTCAACATATTATTTGCAAAATAGCGTTAAACAGGGGTCTCGTCTCGTAAAAATCTGTAATTATGTTAGTGATTTTTCCCAAACTTTTAGGATTTTTCATGAGACACATAGGCAAAACTAAATTAATCTATTTACTGGGTTGGGTAAAGGGTCGACTAGGATATATGAAAAATTTTACGGATCAAAAAGTAATCGAGTATAATGGAAGAAAAAGAACGTTGAAGTGCAGTACCTTGTTGTGCTACTGCTGTTGTGCCTTGCAGCTACTATTGCGCCTTGCAGCAGCCACACGCAGTGTTCCGACGGCCACCTAGTTGTCGTGGTTCCAGGGATGGAGAGTTGAGTAGGTCAGCAGGGGGTTAGGTTTTATGGATTTTTCTTTTTTCTCAAAAACTCCCGTGCGTACATATAAGCAGGGGAGCGCACGTGGGTTTCCCTGTTTGGCCAGTCGCGAGATCTTAAAGATCTTGCGAGAAATTAACTTTTTTATTATTTTTTTATACATATAATTTATAAATATTTTTATGCATGTAACTTATATACATATTTATATATATATTTAAATAAATTCCCAAAAGTTATCCTAAAATTCACAAATACTTTCTAGATATTTTAATTACGTATTTGCACAAGTTTTACAGCAATTACTTGCTACTTGGGCTATAAAAAAATCAATAGCTAATTACAAGTTATATATATATATATATATATATATATATATATATATATATATATATAATTATAATAAAAAAGATATTTCACTATATATATAATAAAAAAGATATAATATATATATATATATATATATATATATATATATATATATATATCAGATGAAAATGGTCTCTATGGAGCTCTCGTGGGCGATTTGGGGGCGACCTGCCCCCCTCCCCCCGTGATCTCTGCGCTGTTCTAGCCGGCGCCCGGCGACGCCACCCCCAGCCCCCCTTAATTCCCCGGCTCCCCCTTCTC
Source organism: Iris pallida (assembly GCA_029216955.1). Lineage (NCBI taxonomy): Eukaryota > Viridiplantae > Streptophyta > Magnoliopsida > Asparagales > Iridaceae > Iris > Iris pallida. The sequence continues at coordinate 4,360,921 of JANAVB010015199.1, forward strand.
TCCGTCCCCATGGCAGGTTCTAAGGCCCAGCCGGTCGGCCCTCCAGTTCAGGCCTGGCCGGATGACTGCCTGGCAATGTTTGGTCTTCCTCATTCCGTCGCCTCGCCTGCCCTCTCGGATCTGCCTCCTCTTTCTTCCTTCCATTCTGTCGGTCTTCTTCATCCTCCGCCCGAAGCCGCAGCCTCTATGCCAGGCGGTTCATTTTCCTCGAGCTGGTGCGATCCCCTGCGGTGCCCTCTGGTAGCCGCGTCAGCCGGCTATTCGACCGTCCCCTCCTAGGTCGGGAGCTCTTCGGTGGTTAGTCCCCAGCCGGGAGCACCCTCGCCAGCCTTTTTTCAATTTTCAAACGGGTCCTATCTCCCATTGGGTGGGGAGCCCCCCTACGGTACAGGTTTCGGGCTTTCTACCGCCAAGCACCTCGGGTCTGCAACCTTTAGCGCCCGCCCCGAGAAGGCCCCTGCCCTTTACGCTTACGCTTCCTCGCGTAATCCTGTTATTCTCCATTTCCCTCCTGGTGGGTCCCACCCAGGACCGAGCCTTGACCATTTGGGTGGCCTGCACCCGGGTTATGCGGCTCATGGAGGGCAGGCGTACTTCCTCTCACCCCCTTACTTATCTGCTGGCAGGTCCTACACCCCCTCCTTATTTTACGCTTCTCTTCATCCTTCTCCTTAACTTTACGTTGAACCTCTCCACCACTATTCTACGCCCAACGAACCTCTCCTCCACTATTCTACGCCCAACCCCCTCCTTCTTCATCCCTTGCTTCATACGCAGGACCCCTCATATTCTACGCAGTCTGCCCTACCCATCTGCTTTCCTCCTTCTTCTGCCCAGGCACCCATCCCGCCCCCCTCCTCCGCTGTTCCCCAAGTTAACCCCCCTCGCTGCCCTTCGCGGCCCACGAGGTCCCAGCTCTGGCTCCCTCCATCGCTTTCCATTCTCTGGACCTCACCCTCTCAACCCGGGCAAGACAACCATTCCCAGGCGACGCCGCTCTCGGAGACCAGCCCCGGGCGGCCCAGGGCGCTCCCTCCCCTGCCCTCCTGGCCGAGATCAGTGCGACGGTGGTGCTCTCCTCTGTTCTGGGAGCGACACCCGATCTGGCCCCCTCCGTTTCCTCGGCAGGTCCTTCATCTCATCCCTCTCCGACCAGGCCATTACCGGCCGTACCCGAGACCCTTCAGCCCGGTCCCGGCCTCAACACTTCCCTGAATGCTCCACCGTATTCCTGAGGTGAGACCCAGGACCCTCCAGCACCCATAGCAACCCTCCCGTCTTACGCCTCCATGCTTCGCCCGGACTTAGCTACCGCGAAAGACCCTCTTATCCCCGACGTTTCTCTCCCGGACATCGAGTACCATCAGGACTCTTCAGTGCCCGTAGTCCCTTTCTCTGACCTAGAAGTATCTTCTTTGTCATCCTCATTCCCCCACACCTTTATCCTTAAATTTTCTACCGGGTGCCCCAAACTTTCCAGGGTGCAGGAGGCGATAGCTAGTTGGAGACTCTCATCGGAGTATCGAGTGGCCTCCCTCGACCCCAGACATATTATTCTCCACCTATCCTCCGATCGCGACCACATGACCATGTGGTCCAAGGGCACTTACAGGATCGATGCCCACCAGATGAAGATAATCAAGTGGTCACCAGACTTTAACACCAAAGTAGACTCTGCAAGGGTCGCCGCCTGGATGACCCTACCAAATCTTCCCCTAATATGCTTTGTCCCAGCAGCACTCAAGCATATTGCCAATTCCTTCGGGAAGTATGTGGCAACGGTGCCTGAGACCAGTAACCTCACCAAGGCTCATTATGCCAAAATATGCGTGGAACTTGATCTCTCCTCAGAACCACCAAATTTTATCACCATCGAGCTGGCCAACCAGATTCACACACAACAAATACTCTACAACAACCACATTATGTTCTGCAACCACTGTCATTTAAGAGGTCACCTTCCAAAGCACTGCCATCGTCTGCACCCAGAACTCAAAAAGAAATCTGTCCGGAAAGACAACGAGCAAGAAAAGTGGAGTACTTCAAGGCCATCCCTTCTACCTCTCCCGAACTCACACATGCAATTCGGATCCAGCAAAGGTAAGACAAACAAGAGCGAGTGCTCCAGCAAGGCCTTGATCCCCTTCAATCCCCAACAAATCGCTCTCTCCAACCAATTTGATATTCTAGAGTCGAGTGACATGGAAGCACTGACAGAGTTAGACTGCCCACTAACTGCCTCATTCATCCCCGAGAGAACGCCCAATCCCCTTACATCTGAGGGAAAAGAGGAGATCACTGATACTGGCAAGGCAGATCATCAAAATACCGACAAAGAACCTCTCGAAGGCACCCTAGCTATCATCTCCAGCGACGCTGATCATCAACTCGCCAGCGAAAATTCGATCGAATAAGCCCTCGCAATTCTAGCACCAGACCCGGCTAGGAGAGGACTACAGGTCCTAGCCGTAGGTTGCCCTCTCCAACAAGTCACTATCCAGTTGGGGAGCGCCAGCGACTCCCTAGCGATCCTCACAGAGGATTCCACCACAGACTCCGCTGGGGAATTGATAGGAACCCCCACGGTCCATCTCGAGTAATCCACCAACGATCCTCCCACCTCGTCTAAGGCGGAAGCGCCCACCTTGCGCGGGCAAAATGTCCAGATAGGAATCACCGAAACCACAACAATCTAAACCAGATCCGCCGCCAGGCGGAACAAAATACCCTCCTACAACCCTATTAATGCTTAACATCCTATCCTGGAACGTCCGAGGTCTGGCGAACAAACGTACTGCTAGGAGAGTTTCCAGTCTTCGTAAAATCCACAAGATCGATATCCTTATCATAATTGAACCCAAAATTCTCGCCAAAAGATTAAAGTCTATCCAGCTCCAACTGGGACTACCATTGGCCGTAGCAGACCGACACGATATATGGATCCTCGGTACGAAGGACGTCAACATCGGAGTCATTCAGGATTCCTGGCAAGATCTTTCCTACTGGGTGGATCACCCCATGCTGCCAGATCGTGCTATTCTCTCAGCGGTCCACGGCAGCTGTGGTATCGCAGAGCGGAAACACCTATGGAATGACCTTCTTGACATCCATCTCCATAATATCAACTCCCTATGGCTTTGTATCGGGGACTTTAATGCGATCACCAGCAGAGAAGAGAAAATCGGAGTTCGACTACCCCCCGTATCAGCCATGCAAGACTTCAACAACTTCATCTTCAATGCTCATCTTGTAGGAACGAAATTGTAAAGCAGAATACTCTAGAGGGGAGTGAACAGAGTAGGCAGCAGAATATTGCTAATTAAAAAACTTGTTAGCAGTTAGATCACAGATATAAAAATAATCACAAAGTAAATGACAGAAATTAAAAGTGATCAGAAGGTAAACGCAAACACCGAGATTTATACTAGTTTTCCTCTTGTGAGGACTAGTCCAGTCGAAAGAACTCTAGCTTCCAGTTGAATCCACTATTGGAAAATTCTACAAGTTTTCATACGAAGTCCTTGCAACTTCTACAGATGCGAGCTTTGATACGAAGAACTCGACCAACGTCAATTGTGAAGAGTTGTATCTTCTATCAAGCCTCTGATTACAATCGCTCTGAAACTTCTAGACCGTACCACACTGGCAAATCGACTAGAGGATTGTAACTGGCTTGGGATTTAAAAATGAAAGCTTTTAGAACTCTTTGGAAGAAATGTAAGCTTTAGAAGAGAAGAGATTGAAAGTTAATTGGTGATTTGAAATGATCAAAATACTTTTCTATTTATAATTTTTCCAAAGACGAAACTCTGACAGAATTTGGGCAGAATTCGGACAGAACTCTTTGTAACAAACCGCAACTGAAGGGTGACCAAGTTCAAAATCAAACGTTCACTAACGTTTATCTTGACCGAACTCTGGCCGAACTCTGGCCGAGTTCTGCTAGGGTTCTGCCAGTTCATTTTTGAGAAAAATCAATTTGGCTTTTTGAAAAGTCCTTCAGAAACTTTTTGTAAAAAGGATGTTTTTGAAAAACATAGGTCATTTGTAAAAGGATAGGGTGGTTTTGAAAAACGATTTTGGATAGCCTATTTGCCAGTACAACTCGGTGTACAATGTATTCCTAAACTCAATAAAATAAAAAATTATATTGCTTTAAAGAAAATACATTCTGAATGGCAAACGGCTTCAGGCTTGAACATAGTTGATATCCATCGTTGAGCAGTGTCCAAAATGTCGTAGGTAAACATCTGAATTGACTTGCATTTATATCGAGACAGAGTTTGATCAATTATTAAAATCAGGTTTGACCATGACCAATGGGCCAACAATCTCCCCCATTTTGATAATTGACAAACCTTGCCGATATAACATCTGAGTTTGATATAACATCTGAGTTTGGATCAATTCAAAAATGTATCAAAAGAAATTGTTTATAACCTGTATGCATGAAGATGTTAGATCTATTTCTCCCCCGTTGTCACTTAGCAAAATAATTGCAAAAAAGAAAGCTCCCCCGCAATAAATGCATAAGTAACAAACAGTAAAGAAACACAAAAAAAAATATATAAAACATTCATCACAGCATGGTAGAAACAGTTAAAAGGATATTGTATAAACAACACAGGCATGTTATTTGTCACAGACAGTTTTAATATGAAGCAGAAAGAGAGATAATGCTAGAATAAAACTGAAACAAATAAAGTGCTGAATAATAAACTAATATGCTAAACTGAGGCACAATAAAAACCATGTCTATGAAGAGTCACAAAATAACTAAAATAAAAGGTGCTGATAATAACTTAGAATGTCGGAGCATTTCCAAGTAAACATAAAAAAAAATAACAGTCTCGAAAATCATAACATCTCAAAAGTCATCATCCTCATCATCATCGTCATCAGCTGCAGCGCCTGTATGTCCAGAAGGACCAGCTCCAGAAGTATGAGGAGTGGCACCAGTAGTACGATACCAATCGTAAGCGTTCCCTGGCTGGAACAGAGAGTGGACTGCCTCATCATCAATGTGATAGCCAGAAACAAAAGGGTCTCGAGGTAGAGAGCTAGCAGAGTGACCCTATCTTTCCTGGCTGGAACCGAGTCACGTCACAGAACTCATGTTCCCTAGAAGTCTCAACATAAAAGGACTACAGATCTGATAGGTGCTGATGAATACCCTCAAATGTCATAGGGTAAGAATAAGGAGGACCAAGTGTTGTAGGAGTAGGTACAGGAAGAGCAGGTACAGTAGGTGGAGGAACAGTAGTAATACTGCGACGAGAGAGTTTGAGGAACTTTTCAGGGTCAACAGCACAAGTATATAGGTCAATGTCAAATCTCTGAAAGATACGTGGGATGAGCATCGCATAAAAGAGGTTGTGATCTCTTCCGCGACATCTACCCATCATCTGAATGATAGTCTTAGGGGCAGAAAAAGGAATCCCCTTAAGAATGTGATATAGAGCAGAAAGCTCAAGTGCAGTGACATCATCTTTGGAAGTAGATTTTGGAAGTAAAGTGAAATAGATGATGCAATATAATTCGTAGTTAAACAAGTTCAAGTTATTAGCCTTGAACTTTCCAGGACGAGCGCGTGTGGGCGCACAAAGCTCATTCTTGAAACTAACGAGAGAAGTACCATCGGGGAAATAAAAATCAGTGATGTCATCGAGCAGGGCACCTTCGTTTGGAATACCAAGGATTTTTGCTAACGTTTCATCAGTAAATTCGATATCGATCCCTCCGACACGTGTTCTCACGGTAAAAGTATCTAACACGAAATTACAATAGAATAATCTAACGGCATTAGTAGCGATAGGAAATTGTAAGGTGACAAAGTGTTGTAACCCTAATGCCTCAAAGTAAGGGCGGTGATCGGGAAAGACAGTCCATTTAATCGGTGATCCGGTGCAAATAGTACGCATAATAAAATCGGCATACCACAATAAATCTTGGTCGGAAGTTTTAAAGAAAAACTCGTCCGATGCACCGTCGTCCGATTGGACCGGAGAAAAGAGGCAATCCGTATGCGAATCCGAAGATGATGCCTCTTCACTGGCATTGGTCTTCTTCCTCTTGAAGGGATTGAACTTAGGCATTCTTTTCCAAAACTCTAGAAATCCTAAGAATTAAAAAGTAGAGGAGAGAAGGAATTATACCTTCCAAGAATTGGATATGTTGTTGAGGACGAAATTCTTCGTACGATTCCAAAGTTTGGACGAAGATCTCCACACAGATTGGAAGAACAAGGGTGGAGAAGAGCTAGGGTTTGGAGGCATGGCTGCTGCTGTTTGAGGATGCTTGGAAGAATGAAGAAGATGGGGGCCTCGGGTTCTGGCTGGTACATATATATACCCAGCCGAACTCTGGCCGAATTCGGACCGAACTCGGGCCGAATTCGTTAAGGGTTGCCTGGCTACATATATATATATATATATATATATATATATATATATATATATATATATATATATATATATATATATTTATTTATTTATTTATTTTTTTTATATATATATATAAATATATATATATATATATATATATATATATATATTTTATATATATATATATATAAAAAATATATATATATATATATATATATATATATATATATATATATTTTGATATATATATTTTTGATATATATATTTTTTTTATATATATATATATATTTTTTTTTGATATATATATATCAAAAATAATGATGATGGGGCCACATCTTTTTCATTAATTCGTTTCAAATATTTAATTCAAAGTTTAGTAATTTTAAATCTCAAAATAATATAATTAATATTATTTTATAAATTACTATTCTTTACTCAGTATCTGTCTCAGATTAGCTGTATGAGTACTGTCCCAGCTAACGGAGGTTCAACGGGGAACTCTTAAATACAGCTTCGCTTTGTCCGTAGTCGTGGTGACAGAGAGACTCTTTTTAGGCTTATCTCGAAAACAGTTATCAAGTATCGAATAAATAATTAATAAAATAAAATTAATTAATATTATTGATATCTAAAATTCCTAATTCTCGACGTAAATAGTTGAAACGATCTTCCGCTAAAGGTTTTGTGAGTATGTCAGCTAATTGATTCTGTGTGTCTATGTATACAAGGTCTATATCTCCATTTTGTTGATGATCTCTAAGAAAGTGATGTCTAATCTCGATATGTTTAGTACGAGAGTTACATACTAGATTCTTAGTCAAATTAATAGAACTAGTGTTGTCACAGAAAATGAGTATATATGTAAAATGCAATCCATAGTCTTCTAAAGTTTGTTTCATCCATAAAATTTGTGCACAACAACGTCCTGCGACGATATATTCAGCCTCGGTTGTTGATAATGCAATAGAATTTTGCTTTTTACTAAACCAAGAGACTATAGCTTTTCCTAGAAAATAACATGTGCCACTGGTGCTTTTTTATCTACTTTACATCCAGCAAAATCAGCATCAGAATAACCGGTTAGGTCAAAATAACGTAGTTTTGGGATACCATAAGCCGACAGAAGAAGTGCCTTTAAGGTATCGGAAGATACGCTTAACTGCGCACAGATGTGATTCCTTAGGATTAGCTTGAAAGTGTGCACATAAACAAATACTAAACATAATGTCAGGTCGACTAGCAGTTAAATATAGTAATCTATCGATCATACCTTGATACTTACGTATGTCGACAGGTTTACCTTGTTCATCAATATCAAGCTTGGTTGAAGTCGCCATTGGAGTACTAAGTGGCTTGACTGCTTCTATGTCGAACTTCTTTAATAGATCCTTTGTGTACTTTGCTTGATTTATGAACGTCCCATTATTGGTTTGTTTGATTTACAGTCCGAGAAAGAATTTCAGCTCTTCCATCATGCTCATTTCAAACTCATTCTGTATACACTTTAAAAATTCTTAACAGAGAGATTCATCAGTAGATCCAAAGATAATATTATCTACATAGACTTGAATCAAAAGAATATTGTTATTCAAAGATTTTATAAACAAAGTAGTGTCAACCTTTCCCTTTGAAAAATCGTTATCAAGTAGAAAAGAGCTTAGACGATCGTACCAAGCACGAGGGGCTTGTTTCAAACCGTATAAGGCTTTCTTCAACTTGCAAACATATTTAGGAAATTTGAAATCAGTAAAACCGGATGGTTGAGCTACATAAACTTCTTCTTTTATAAAACTATTTAAAAATACACTTTTGACATCCATTTGAAATAACTTAAAATTATGAAAATATGCAAATGCACATAACATGCGAATGGATTCTAATCTCGCAACTGGGGCATAAGTCTCATCGTAGTTGATACCTTCTTCTTGATTGTATCCTTGAGCTACGAGTCGAGCCTTATTACGAGTCACTAAACCATTCTCGTTCAATTTATTTCGGAATACCCATCGGGTGCCAATAACCGGATAATCAGTGGGCCTGGGAACAAGTTTCCAAACTTGATTTCGTTCGAATTGGTTTAATTCCTCTTGCATAGCATCTAACCAAAAATTATCACTACATGCTTTATCAATATTTTTGGGTTCAAACTGCGAGACAAAAGCAACACAAGAAGCTATATCTTTATTAGAGGAACGAGTACTTACACCTTTGGTAATCTCACCAATTACCAAGTCCTTTGGATGATTAGCCAAGAATCTCATCTCTTTTGGTGTAGTCTCAAGATTGCTAGTTCCGACTTCTTTGCTTGGAAGTTCATCTGATGCCTGATGTGATGGTTCTTCATCTTTGTGTAAAGGTTTTGCAGTAGTTGTACTTGGTGCGATTATGTCTTCATTGTCATCATCGTCTAAGTGTTGATTTAGCTCATCAAACTTGACGTTGATAGATTCTTCAATGATCATGGTTCTTTTGTTGAAGACTCTATATCCTTTGCTCTTTGCTGCATAACCTAAAAATTTACCTTTACCGGCCTTTTCATCAAATTTACTCAAATTATCTTTAGTATTAAGAATAAAACATTTACAACCAAAGATTTTAAAATATGAAACATTTGGTGTTCTATCAAACCATAATTCATAGGGAGTCTTCTTCGATATAGGTCAAATTAGAACCCTATTAAGAATATAGCATACTGTATTTACAGCTTCAGCCCATAAGTATCTAGGTAGACTAAACTGGTTTAACATAACTCTAGCCATTTCAGATAGAGTTCTGTTCTTATGTTCCACAACTCCATTTTGTTGCGGAGTCCTAGGGCAAGAGAATTCATGCAGATAACCGTGTATGTCAAAAAATTGCTTGAATTTTGCATTCTCAAATTTTCTGCCATGATCACTACGAATACGAGTAATCATGAACCCTTTTTCATTTTGTACTTTCTTGCAAAAGGTGACAAATTCTGATAATGCATCGTTCTTGCGTACAAGAAAATAAACCCATGTATATCTAGAAAAATCATCTATAATGACAAATGCATATAACTTACCACCTAGACTAGCAATTCTACTTGGTCCAAATAAGTCCATATGCAACAGTTGTAAAGGTCTAGTGGTACTTACAGCGTTCTTGGATTTGAATGCGGATTTGGTAGCTTTGTTCTTTTCACATTCACTACATACCGTATCCTTCTTGAAAGAAATATCCGGTAAGCCGCGTACCAACTTCTTTGTAGATAGTCTTAAAATTGTATCCATGTTTGTATGACCGAGTCTCATATGCCATAGTTGACTCTCAACGCTTTTGGCCATCAAACATCTACCTGCTGTGTTAGCATCTTCCAACAAATAGAATACATATATATTGTCTTCCCTAATACCTTCAAATATAGTACTACCAGTTGAACTATCAACTATAGTACATTTATCTTTTACAAAGTTAATACCATAACCGTGATCAGCTAAATGGCTCATGCTGAGCAGATTATGTTTTAACTCGGTAACTAGACAACTTTAATCACTGGATAGGGAGCCTTACCAATGTCACCGATACCGATTATGTATCCTCTTAAATTATTACCGAAGGAGACGTATCCTTCTTTATTTCTCTTCGACAGTGTTACGAATAACGAAGCATCATCGGTCATGTGCCGTGAGCAACCGCTGTTGAGGATCAATTTGCTCCTAGCATGTGAAGGGGGTCCCACCTACAAAACAATTTGCAGATAAAACTCTTGGTACCTATTTCTTGTTGGGTCCTGACTGGTTAGTTTTTGGTATCCATGCATAAACATTTAAATCTACTAACTTTCTGATTCTATATACAGAAGATATATGACCAATGAGGCCACAATAATAAAATTTAGCATGTTGAGTGTTGAAAGTAGTGTGAGGTGCATAATTGGTAAGTTTTGGTTTTCTAGTATAGAAGAATGCATGCCTATTAGTCTTCTTGGGCATAGTTTTGGTATGGTTTGGTCTGACAGTGTTGGGCGTGTTCCGATGAATCGGTAATTGACACGTGTTAGAATATGAAGCAGCAACTTCAGGCCATTTTCCTAAACTAATTTTCAACTTTTTGGATGTGTCATATAATCTAGTATAGTCAGATGTGAGTGATTCTAATCTGACCTGTGCACACTGGTGACTCTTTCTCTTCTTAGATAGGTCTTCCTTTAACTGGATAATAGTTTGGTCTTTTTCTTCGGATAGCTTAACAGTCTCGTGTAACAACAACTTAATAGATAAAAGCTCACCAGACTCATTTGAAGAGTCATTATCTCTAACATGATCTAGTAGGTCGGTAAGTCTTCCTATTTCACCTTTGTACTCTTTGAGTACCTTCTTAAAGGTTTCATATTTACTACGTAGTTTCCTGTAATCATCTAACAGTTCACTGAAAGCTTCTCCTAGTTGCTCAAAGGTGAAATCATCACAAGGATCAAATAGAGAATTAGTGATTACCTGATCGCAAGCCATCAAGCACACATTTGCAGCATCATCTGATTGTTCATCTTCTGAGTCGCTGGCTTCACTTTTATGCCATATGCTTGTGTTGGCATACTTTCTTGATGTAGATTTCTTCAGATAGCCTTTGTCATATTTGCTATTTTTCTTTGATGATGATGCTGTTGGACAGTCTTTCTTCATGTGTCCTTTCTTCTTGCATCCGTAGCAAATAGGATCTTCCTCGTTGTTGTTGTTGTTGCTGTCTTTTGTTCTCCTGTTAAATCTCATGAACTTCTTGAACTTTTTTACCAGAAGAGCTTGATCTTCAGAGTCGGAGTCGCTGTCATCAGAATCATCTTCGATGGTTCTTCTATGTTGAGCCTTGAGAGCAATCGTCTTCTCTGACTTCTCCTTTGGTGTAGCATCTTCAAAGTCTTGAAGTTCTAACTCGTGAGTGAGTAGCTTACCCATGAGTGTTTCTAGAGACATTATTGAGAGGTCATTCCCTTCAATGATTGCAGTAGCCTTTGGAATCCAGTTCTTTGTAAGGGCTCGTAGAAGTTTGCGAATCTTCTCATGGTTACTGTAATCCTTGCCTAGTGAAGACAGAGGATTTACAATATCCAAGAATCTTGTAAACATCTGAGTGACTGATTCACTTGGCTTTATTTTGAACGCCTCGTACTCCTGAGTAAGTCTGCTGATCTTTGACTCCTTGACTTGTGTTGTTCCTTCGTGGGTTACTTCGAGAAGTTTCCACACTTCGTTTGATGTTGTGCAAGTAGACACCATATTGAATTCAGTTCTGTCTAAAGCACAAAATAAAGCATTAATAGCACGTGCGTCAAGACTGGCCTTTTTCTTTTCCTTCTCTGTATATTTGTCATGGGATTTTTCAACTAAAACACCATCAACATTAATACGAGGTGGCTTTTTATAGCCATCAATAACTACAGACCATAAGTCAAAATTAAGAGATTTCAGAAAGAAACTCATACGTATTTTCCAATAAGTGTACTTTGTGCCGTCAAACAATGGAGGTCTGTTTGTGGCTTGGCCTTCACTTGTGAATTTCACAGTTGCCATGTGTAATGCTGTGATCTATATAAAAATTGAATATAACTGCAATTTTACCTTGCTTTACCTGTATAACCCATTCTGATACCAATTGTAGGAACAAAATCGTAAAGCAGAATACTCTAGAGTGGGGTGAATAAAGTAGGCAGCAGAATATTGCTAATTAAAAAACTTGTTAGCAGTTAGATCACAGATATAAAAATAATCACAAAGTAAATGACAGAAATTAAAAGTGATCAGAAGGCAAACGCAAACACCGAGATTTATACTGGTTTCCCTCTTGTGAGGACTAGTCCAGTTGAAAGAACTCTAGCATCCAGTTGAATCCACTATTGGAAAATCCCACAAGTTTTCATACGAAGTCCTTGCAACTTCTACAGACGCGAGCTTTGATACGAAGAACTCGACCAACTTCAATTGTGAAGAGTTGTATCTTCTATCAAGCATCTGATTACAATTGCTTTGAAACTTCTAGACCGTACCATACTGGCAAATCGACTAGAGAATTGTAACTGGCTTGGGATTTGAAAATGAAAGCTTTTTAGAACCCTTTGGAAGAAATATAAGCTTTAGAAGAGAAGAGATTGAAAGTGAATTGGTGATTTAAAATGATCGAAATACTTCTCTATTTATAGTTTTTCTAAAGACAGAACTCTGACAGAATTCGGACAGAATTCGTCCAGAACTCTTTGTAACAAACCGCAACTAAAGGGTGACCAAGTTCAAAATCAAACGTTCACTAACTTTTATCTTGGCCGAACTCTGGCCGAGTTCTGCTAGGGTTCTTCCAGTTCATTTTTGAGAAAAATCAATTTGGCTTTTTGAAAAGTCCTTCAGAAGCTTTTTGTAGAAAGGATGTTTTTCAAAAACATAGGTCATTTGTAAAAGGATAGGGTAGTTTTGAAAATGATTTTGGATAGCCTATTTGCCAGTACGACTCAGTGTACAATGTATTCCTAGACTCAATAAAATAAAAAATTACATTATTTTAAAGAAAATACATTCTGAATGGCAAACGGCTTCAGTCTTGAACATAGTTGATATCTATCGTTGAGCAGTGTCCAAAACGTCGTAGGTAAACATCTGAATTGACTTGCATTTATATCAAAACAAAGTTTGATCAATTATTAAAATCAGGTTTGACCATGACCAATGGGCCAACACATCTAGCCCCCCTCCAGTTCAAAGGCAACGCGTTCACCTGGTGCAACATACAGGAAGGAGATCGTCGATAATACTCCTGACTGGACAGAGCCCTCACGAATGCTCCCTGGCAAGGAATAGGGTTTTATACCATACTATCCCACCTCAATTCCACCGAATCTGACCATGCCCCTCTGCAGGTCAAAATTAAAAATATTACCACGCCAGCCAAAAATAATTTCCAATTCCTCGAACTCTGGACCGATCACTACCAATTTTTAGGCATCATTACGGAAGCGTGGAAGCATGACGACTCCCCTAACCCCCTCATCCGGGTGAGCAACAAGCTCAAAGCAACTAGGAAAGCCCTATCTAATTGGAGCAAACGAGCCTACGGGGATATTTTTCAAGCCGTTCGGGTGGCAGAGGACGACGTCACCCATGCTGAAACCAGATTCGCTTCGGATCGTACCCCCACGGCCAGGATAGTCCTGAATCTCACCAAGGCTATGCTCAAATTCAAGATCAAAGTGGAGTCAGATTTCTGGAAGTAGAAAGCAAGATTGAAATATGATAGCGATGGGGATAAGAACTCAAAATTTTTCTACGCCTACGTCAACGGCCGCAGAAACAAACTATCGATTCACCATACCACAGACGAGAACGGGAACCTCATAACTGACTATAAGAACATCCAAGCGGCCGCAGCGGACTTCTTCTCCAAATTATTCTCCAAAAAAATGGTCCACAAAGACAGATCATTTCTGGACCAAATCTCCAATCTCATTAATGATGCCGACAACGCCCAGTTGGAGCGTCCCCTGACCGAACAGGAAGTGAAAAAAGCAGTGTAGGCTCTGAACGAGCCCAGTGCCCCCGGTCCAAACGGGTTCTCGAGCGTCTTCTTCCGCACATGCTGGGACATCATCAAGCAGTACATCACCGAAGCGGCAATCGCTTTCCTAGAAGGAACTATTTACCCCAGAGCCATATCCAGCGCCAAGCTGATCCTCATCCCGAAAAAAGAAAATCCTAAATCCTTCCACAATTTTTGACCAATTAGTCTTTACATCTTCACCAACAACATTATCTCCAAGATCATCGCCACTAGAATGGCTGATATGCTACCCAAAATAATCTCGGAGAAACAGAGCGGCTTTGTTCATGGGAGGAAAATCCAGGACAATATTATGCTGGCTCAAGAATTAATCACATGCATGAAGTTTCCAGTTAGAGGGGGCAACATCGTCGTCAAAATCGACAAGGAGAAAGCCTACGACAGACTGAATTGGCAATTTATGATTTGGCTCTTCAGAGCTTTCGAATTTTCGAAAAACTGGACCAACACCGTATGGAGATCCGTCAGTAACTCATGGTTCTCCACAGTTATCAACGGCCAATCCGAGGGATTTTTCAAATCTAGCCGTGGCGTTAGACAGGGCGACCCTCTATCTTCTACTGTCTTCATCATAGCTGCAGACGCTCTGAGCAGAAACCTTAATAACATGGTCAATATTCCAAACTTCCAGCACTATCACACTTCCAGCGGATGCCCGATCATCACCCACCTGGCCTTCGCCGACAATTTACTCATCTTCTCTTCTAGGGAAGTCGGAGCATTGGAAGTGGTTCACAACACCCTGGCGAGGTACTCTAGATGTTCTGGGCAGAAGATCAATCATTCCAAGAGCATTATCTACGCCCACCATAGCATCCAAAGCGAGCAGGCTACCAACCTCTCCAACATAACTTCTTTTACCGTGACCCACCCTCCGTTCAACTACCTCGGTTGCCCACTTGTGTATGGCAAATCCAATAGGGGCATCTTTGAGAACTTGATAACTAGAATCAGGAACAAACTTGAGGGGTGGCATAATGCCACCTTATCCTCAGGCGGTAAGATGATCCTCATCCAAAATGTGCTCACCTCCATCCCTATCCATACTCTAGCGGCATGTTCCCCGCCAAAGAAGGTTCTCTATTCAATCGAGTAAATCTTCTGTAATTTCTTTTGGGGGCACAACAAAGGTCTAGACAAACACCACTGGGCGAGCTGGGAAGCCATGGCTCACCCAACAGAGGAAGGGGGTTTAGGATTCTCCAACCTCACACACATTGTTAAGGCATTCACGATGAAATTGTGGTGGAAGCTCCACACGAGTAAGAACTTATGGACCAGGTTTATGAAAGCCAGGTACTTCAAACACATCCACCCATCAGTAGCAACAGCCAACAGCAGAGCCTCTGTGGCTTGGCATCGTATCCTAATTGGATGCGACCTCGCTGAGCCGGCAATTAGACTCCATCTGGGCGACGGCAACTCGGATCCATTCCTGGAGAGATGGCTTGGGGATAACTTAATACCGTGTCTGGCGGCGAACCCCAGTAACAGTAGGATCAGAGACCTGTGGAACTCCACTAACAGCGAATGGAACTGGAACAAGATTCGCGATTGGTCCGGTAACGAAACCGCTGACAGCATCCGCATGCTCGGGCTGAGTCTCAGTAACGAGGCTGACGGGCTGAGGTGGTCGCTTGAGGCCTCAGGGGCATTTTCGGTCAGGTCGACGAGATTAGCTATCCAAGGCAATGGACAGCCGCATCACACCCTGGCGCGCTACTGGCACTCCTGTATCCCTAAGAAGTGGTCATTCCTCTTATGGAGAGTCATTAGGAAGAAAATACCGACGGACGATATACTTCACTCTATCGGGATTAGCTTAGCGTCAGCTTGTAATTGCTGCTCCGATCGTCAGGAGGAGACAATCGACCACACTTCAGGGAGGGGAGTCTGCTGGGCAAGATCTGGAAAACCCTTAACCGTCACTACAATATAGACCCGGGGGGTAGACACTTCTAAGATCTGGCGGACAAATGGGGTTCAGCTTCCCACGGCCACCAGATCGTTGCAGCGGCCGTAACGTGGGTGATTTGGAAGAATCGCAACAAGACGAGATATGAGGGTCACCAATACTCAGCCGACCAGCTCATTAAGGAAATATTTTGGCAATGTCGCAAAAGGAGCATCCTATGCTCCTACAGTCCGAATGCTTTCTGGTCTTCGATTCCCCCTAGCATTGCGGGGTCGAATAGTCTCCCCCCTCTTAGTTCCCTTTTGCGGTATACTTGTATAGGCTTTTGCTTTTGTGCCTTGTATACGGGGTTCTTTTACAGCCTTGAGTCGTATTTAATAAAAGGAGGGTTTTATTAAATATATATATATATATATATATATATATATATATTCTTTTTTTCTTCTTTTATATATATCACAAAAAAATATAAATAAAACTCCTAAAATTCCAAAAATATTTCTAAAATATTTGAATAAATATTTTGTACACTATACCTATCATGGAAGTAACATGACTATTTAATAAATATTAGATCTAATACAAAGCTATTAATAACCTAAATACTATAATTTAAAATAAACATAATAATAATAATTAAAAATATCTTAAAATTTTGGGGATTTACATCCTACCCACCTTTTAAAAATTTTGTCCTCGAAATTAAAATAAACCAATCTCAAATAATAACGAGATTAAATATGAAGGGGGAGTAGTAAGTCAAATCGCAACGCAGTTTCTGGAACGGAGGAGGAGGTGGTTATCACAGGTATCCAAATTGATGTTATATTCTACAATATGGGGTATTCTTTACTCTACCCAACTTATAGAAGTTGGCTAACCATAAAAATTATCGTTAAGACTTCTAAGAAGGACAATTTCTAGGAAGAGGCACGAGAATATTAGAACTTCCGACCACAGTCTCAGATTCTAAGTGAGCGTAGATATTGTCATAACATTCTTGGTCAATAACTTCTATATGAGGATTATTGCAATCTATCATCATTTCTATCGGCCATGCTTTCAACAAAATGGTAGAAATCTCTTATTCGAATAAAACTAAAACGTGTAGTTTCAAAGGAATTTTAATCTTCACCTAACATGGGTAACTAAGAGATGAGAGTCTGCAGGAAGCCTGGTCATAGAATTAAAATTGAAGACAAGGCATAATTAGGTAGGCGTTTATTCTTTTAAGTCATAAGGTCTAGTGTGTGCGGGTTGATGTTTGGTGTTGTGTAGGAGGCATGTGCTTGCTTGGGTGGAATGCATACGTCATAGGTGTGATACATCTTGCATGGATCATGGATATTCAGTTTAGTTAAGGGAATTGGTCGATCTTTGCATGGTTAAAGTCCAATGGAACAAAAATAGCATCATGGTTTGTTCTAAGGGAAAATATGTCATATATATGGTGTAATTGAAATAGAGCACAAGAAGTTGTGTTTGTGTGGGACATGTTCGTCATGTGTGTAGAGTGGCTCTTCTAGTTTTAAATTGTGAATTTTGTTGGAGGTGTTGTGCTCCCAATGTTGAAGTCACGGTAAAAGGTATCAAATGATACGAATAGAAGTGGACATTTTAAACACTGATTTATTAGCTAGATTGGAGCCACTCCATTCCAATCACTTTCTAATTTAAAGAAACCCTTTGTTTCTTAGAGATGCTTGCAATCTATATACTAAAAAAAATTTCTTTCTCGAAAATAAAACTAAGACACGATCTACAACAGAATAAAAATTTTGAACAATCATAGTCGCGATCTTTGTACCTTGTTTATTGGAATAACTGCACGGTAAAATAGAATGATATGTAATACGGAAGAAAAGTCAAGTATGGAGCTCGTACCGTGATTTTGAGCAATTGGAAGAAATGGTTGTATATGTCATTTTTTGCTTTCAATAATGACACATGAACCGAGGGGTTGTATGTTTAACTCTTCTTATGGCATATGCAAGATTATGGTCAGTCGCAACAAATTTTATGGTCCGTCGAGAGATACCTTTAATGACTAAGGCCTTAATTATCTTCTTGTAACAATCTTACTTGTCTACAGTTATGAGGCTACTTAATGGTGTCGAAGGTAGTACTTTACGATACTACTGTTAACTAATAAATCCAAGTATTTTCTAAAGAATAATGGGTCAACTATATCAAGCAGGACAACTAAACTATTAAGGGTGTTGCTCCATTATCAACTACTGTATTAACAATAAATGGCATATCTAGGACATTGCTCTATGTGATTTTGTAATGCCCCAATCCCAAAATACGTAGGACCAAGTACGTGAACATGCCAGCTGCACATATACTAAGAATACTCCAATATATGGAATCATCAAATATACACATAAGATGTAAACAAAATAACCACAGGCCAGTAATATATAATCTAATCTCATTACAGCTCAACACAGAAGATAATAGAGTCCAAATAAATAAGTAAAAGTATCAAAAGATAGCCGGGTGAACATACTCACTCCAAACAGCTATGAAAAATAGTCTCACAAGATCGGAGTCAGACCTCCGCAAATAGAAAGAAATGAGATGCAAAAATATGTCCACTAATGTCTCAAATAAAGAATAGACTAGACATCAGTAAAGAATGCCTCGTCATCGATGTAGGATAGCTCCAACGCCGCTCCGTACTCCTGTGGAAAATCGTCTAAACCTGGAGAGATAACCAGGTCCTCAGGGGACATAGCAAGATACAAGAATACACCATGCCATATAAACTGTGATAATATAATAAGGAAAAAGATATACATGCAATCGGGTTCCTGACCATTCTACTGTGAATATGCAGTTGAGATACAATCCTTCGACGCATGAGCCCTGGCTGTAAATGGGATCGGCATAGTTCCCATAAAGGGCACCAGGGGCCAACGTCCATAATGCTCTGGAAGCGTCAGAGGGCACCATGTGCAAGGGGCTACGTCCATAACGCTCTGGGAAACGTCAGAGGGCGCCTGGAGCCTGCGTCTCCGGAGGAGCGCACAGGTAATCAAAAAAGTGCAAAGAAGCCCATACGTCAGGTATTGTTCTCTCCACCCCATGCCTAGTATCATCATCTCCATGACTGTTATGAACCTCTAGTAACCGCCACGTCTTCTAACATGCAATACTATTGGCAGTTACTCCTATCCGTCGCACGCTCCATACGTATCGGTGGCCAGCCGACTATGCGGGTACGTGTCCTACATGTGACTCACATCACGTGATACAACAAGTGTCAAGGCCGTATTAGATATACCAACACCTCAACATCAATGGGTGGTCACTAGACTAAGTCAATGCAAGAGAAATAAATAAGGCGAGGAAAACGACCGATAGAGTCGCTCGTACCCAAGTGTGACTTGGACGCACAGTTTAAATATCAAGAAACAAAATGATGATAATAACAACTGAAAATAAGAAGTATAATAATCACAGAGTAAGGTGGCAAGGTATCTTGCCTGATGGTGCAAAGTGGCAAGTCCAGGTAATCACAATGTTAGCTAAGAAACGTCACAATCTCCAAACAACTCCGGACGCTGAAAAAACATCAAAATGCACTTGGTGTAAAAGATATACCTAGGAAACGCCTGTCCAAAAGTCTAATTCTGGAACAGGGGAAAATCATAATTTCGGGTCAAAACGATGTCCGTCGTTGGACCCGCTTTGCACCAAAATGTGTGCCAAAGTCTATGGTCTCTAAAGTCGTCGAACTATATGCCTACAGATTCAGTTTGAGGAGAAAAACTCAACGGTATGTCCAGTTTTGGATTCCGATGAGCCGTGTACAAAATCGTCCGTTTGAGTGGGTCGCGGGCCCGCCAAAAATGGGTTCCGATTCGACCTTCTCAGAATCGAACCAAACTTGGTACACAGGACCAGAATTTCGATTCGGACCTGTTGGCGTAAGTTTTGTCTTGATTTGACGACTGTACACGAAGTTATGGGCAAGTTTGCAAAACACCGATACGGGGGTATCTCGATGGATACGCGTTGATTTCGTCACGCACACACGACGAAACCGAGTTCCGTCAGTTCCAACACGTCCACAACATCCATACGCGTCTTTCGATGTATATAGCATGTGACCACGTCCCCCGATTCGTCGAGGCACACGCCATATCGGACAAATTTTAGAAAATTAATATAATTAAACACAGGTTTTTTCTCAACTTCAACATCAATCTACTCTTTACACACAAATCGAAACGACGATCCAGAAGATGTGTTGCGATTTCGATTATATTGTCTTTTTCTATTTTTAATTAGTTTCTACAGAACTTTACTGCACAGCAAGAAAATTGGCCGACAAGTTGTCGTTTTTTAAAAACAGTTTTTAGCGTTACAGAAACCAAATTTTTGTTCAACTTTGTCTCAATTTTTCGAGCAAGTCGATGGGTTGTTTTCGAAATCCACCTAGAGGATCTCGAAGAGGGTCAAGTATACTTTCCAGAATATCTTACGGATCGAAAATCGGTGCTACGAGTAAAAAGTTACGTCGTAGGGAAGTAGGGTACCTTGAGTGGGAAAACTGCTCCGTGGGTGACGCGGGGCTGACTTCCGATGCTCCGTTCGTCGTGCACAAAGCTCCGTCACTCATGAAACGAATTTGCAGGCGAAGTGGGTATGATCAGCCTCAACTTTCGTTTTGGAAGATTAGGGTTTTGAGGCTTGTGGAAAAAGTTATATATATATCAAGTTGGTTCAAAAACCTAACACAAACACTATTACTAATAACCCCATTTGGGCCTTGCCCACGGGTTGCTATTGCTACGTGAGCATTGCTGCTGTGCATGGGATGGGGGGGGGGGGCGCCCACTTAAGTGGGTGGGTGCTAACTATATATATATTTTTTTTTCCTTTTTCCTTTTTCTTTTCTTTTTCCTTTTCCTTTCCTTTTCTTTTTCCTTCACTGTGGTCGGTCCCCACATGGGCCGACCACCACAGCATCTATTTCTTTTTTTTCCTTTTTACTCTCTCTCTCTCTCTCTCTCTCTCTCTATATATTTTTTTTTTCTCTCTCTCTCTCTATATATATATATATATATATATATATATATATAAAATATATATATATATATATATATATATATATATATATATATATATATATATATATAAGGCATATAATCCCATAAATTTCAATAAATTGTAATTAAGTAATAAAAATCTTTACAATAATCATAGACTATATTTAGTAGCACTTTAAAATATCAAGCACACAAAATCACGCACATATTATATATATATATATATATATATATATATATATATATATATATATATATATATATATATAAATATATATATATATATATATATATATATATATATATATATATATATATATATAGAAATACACCCATATATACCAACTAACTCTTTAATGCCAAATAATGTATAAAAAAAAAATTAAATCACTAAAAATAATTAGAAAATCTTGGAGGTTTACATCCTACCCAACTTAAAGAAAATTTTGTCCTCGAAATTAAACTAATGTTGGGGGATCAAATACAATGCAAGGAAATTAATAGTAATTTAAGAGCTTAAAATGCAAGACATACCTTCGTCTTCGAACAAATGCGGGTAGCAGTTTCGGATGTCGTCCTCGCGCTCCCAAGTAGACTCCCCTGGCGAGTGATGCTTCCATGCCACGCGAACCAATGGAATAGATTGATTCCGCAACACCTTCACTCGGCGATCGAGGATACCTACTGGTTGCTCTTCGTACGACAAACTCGGTCCAACTGTGATCTCGGAGTGATCAAGCACATGATTGTTGTCCGCCATGTACCTCCTCAACTGTGATACATGGAATACGTCATGCACTCCCTCTAGCGATGGTGGCAAGGCCAATCTGTAGGCAACCTCTCCAATATGTTCCAAGACATCGAAAGGCCCGATGTACCTTGGACTCAACTTGCCACGTCCTCCGAATCGAATTATGCCTCTAGTGGGGGATATCTTCAAGAACACATGGTCGCCCACTTTGAACTCCAAGGGTCGACGACGATTATCTGCCCACTGCTTCTAACGATCTTACGCTGCTCGCAGGTAGCCCTGTATTTTCTTCACTGTTTCCACTGTGCTCAAGACTAACTCGGGACCCAATAGCTGTCGCTCTCCTATGTCGCTCCAACAAACAGGAGACCGACACTTCCTACCATACAATGCCTCAAACGGAGCCATCTGAATGCTCGCTTGATAGCTATTATTGTAGGAAAACTCAACAAGATGAAGATGGTCCTCCCATAAACCGCCAAAGTCAAGCATGCACGCTCTCAACATATCCTCTAGCGTCTGAATGGTACGCTCCGACTGACCGTCTGTCTGAGGATGGTATGCCGTGCTAAACTTCAATCGGGTGCCCAAACTCTCTTGCATACTCCTCAAAAAATGTGAGGTAAATCTCGAGTCACGGTCTGACACAATACTAACAGGCACATCGTGTAATCTCACAATCTGCTCCATATACATCTCTGCCAATACCTCTGTCGACTGGCGCACTCTAAAAGGTAAGAAATGGGCTGACTTTGTAAGTCTATCCACAATCACCCATACTGCGTCACGTCCCCTGGGACTCCGAGAAAAACCCGTGACAAAATCTATAGTAATGTGCTCCCACTTCCACTCGATAATAGGTAGCGGCTGTAATAATCCGGCCGTCCTCTGGTGCTCCGCCTTCACTTGTTGACATACCAAGCACTTGGCAACGAAATGAGCTATCTCTCGCTTCATTCCGTGCCACCAATAATACTGTCGTAAGTCGCGGTACATCTTGGTTCCTCCGGAATGAATAGAGTAAGTCGAACTGTGAGCCTCTGCCATCAGCTCCTGCCGTAACTCTCCATTGGGTACATAAATACGATCACCACATCACAATGTCCCATCGGGATGGATCCTCAATCCCGTCTGCTCTCCTGCTTCAGTCCTCTCTCTTAGCCGTCAAAATCTGTCATCATTGGGCAATGCTGCCTTGATGCGCTCTACCAATGATGATTGTACTTGGAGGTTGGCTAATACACCGTCTGCTCCAGGCAATACTACCCCAATACCAAGCTGCTCCAAGTCTCTAATCAACTCCTTCTGCGTAGTCAAAAAGTGTGCCATGGGCTTACGGCTTAATGCGTCTGCCACGACATTAGCCTTGCTCGGATGATAATGAAGCTCGATCTTCATAATCCTTCATCAACTCCAACCAACGTCGTTGTCGCATATTCAACTCTTTCTGTGTAAACACGTACTTGAGGCTCTTATGATTAGTGTAGATATCAACCTTCTCGCCGTACAAGTAGTGTCTCCATAGCTTCAAAGCAAAGATAACCGCTGCGAGCTCTAGATCGTGGGTCGGATAATTCTTCTCATGTACTCTCAACTGTCGCGATGCATATGCTACTACCCGACCGTGCTGTATCAATACACATCCTAATCCCTTCCCGGATGCGTCGCTGTAGATCACAAATCCTCCTGGGCTCGATGGTAGTGTCAAGATCGGTGTTGTGGTCAATCGCTTCTTCAACTCGTCAAAAGCGGCTTGACACTCGTCTGTCCATACAAACTCCTGATCCTTACAAGTTAATTGAGTCATAGGCTCCACTATTCGAGAGAAATCTTCTACGAACCGTCGGTAGTAACCCACAAGTCCAAGGAAACTTCTCACCTCAGAAGCTGATGTAGGAGTGGGCCATGATTCGACTGCTGTGATTTTCTCTGGGTCTACTGATATACCATCACCCGTAACAATATGACCAAGAAATGATACCTCTTTGAGAAAGAAATCACACTTGCTAAGCTTCGTAAAAAGTCGCTCATTCCTCAATATCCCCAAAACTATCCGTAGATTTTGCTCATGCTCCTCTTGACTCTTGGAGTAAATCAAGATATCGTCTATGAAGTGTAATGCCTATAGTTTGTATTACGTATCTTGGTATACGTGTACGTATTTGCATATTTTCTTGTATGGTTATTTTGGCATGTCATTGGTTATGGCTTAGCTTGGTCCGGCTTAGCTTGGTTTGGTTTGCTTTTGGGTTCACCATGAACCAAAAGAAAAACCCCACCTACCACCACCACCCTCATTTATATTTCTACCTAACTCTCTCTCTCTCTTCATTTATTCTTCTCCTTCATTTCTTCTTCTCCACCATTACTCTTCTACCTACCAGGGAAGAGAGCTAGGTAAGTGTAAACTTGCTTCATGTTGGATCTCAAGTTTTATTGTTCCATTCTCTTCTTTACTTGATTTTAAGACTCTTTAGAACTTGGCCTTTTTTATTTTGATGGATAATTTCTTGTAGATCTAAGTTTATAATTTTTCGGTTTTCTTGGTTTTGATCTCTAAAACTTGGTTATTTTCGAAAACTAATGGTTCTATGTTGTAGAGAATTCAATTTTATGCAGTTTTGGCTTTTGTTTCGCTTGATTTCGACTTCGGATGAGTAAGTTATGGCCAAAACAATTTTGGTCAAACTTCTATGTTCATCTGCAGCATGAGACATATGTCGCAGTTGGCCGCATATGATGTCGCTGTTGAGCCGCATGAGACATATGTCGCAGTAGGCTGCATATGATGTCGATGTTGAGCCGCATGAGACATATGTCGCAGTAGGCCGCATATGATGTCGCTGTTGAGCTGCATGAGACATATGTCGCAGTAGGCCGCATATGATGTCGCTGTTGAGCCGCATGAGACATATGTCGCAGTAGGCCGCATATGATGTCGTTGTTGAGCCGCATGAGACATATGTCACAGATTGGCCGCATATGATGTCGCAGTTGAGCCGCATGAGCCGCATATCGCAGTTGGCCGCATAGCATGTCGCAGTCGAACCGCATGAGCCGCATGTCGCAGTTGGCCGCATATGATGTCGCAGTTGAGCCGCATGAGCCGCATGTCGCAATTGGCCGCATAGCATGCCGCAGTTGGCCGCAGTTGAGCCGCATGTCGCAGTTGGCCGCATAGCATGCCGCAGTTGAGCCGCATGAGCCGCATGTCGCAGTTGGCCGCATATGATGCCGCAGTTGAGCCGCATGAGCCACAAGTCGCAGTTGGCCGCATAGCATGTCGCAGTCGAGCCGCATGAGCCGCATATCGCAGTTGGCCGCATAGCATGCCGCAGTTGAGCTGCATGAGCCACATGTCACAGTAGGCCGCATATGATGTCGCAGTTGAGCCACATAAGCCGCATGTCGCAGTTGGCCGCATATGGTGTCGCAGAATAGGCCGCATAATGCATATTTTGACTATTTCTAACTGTTATATGTCCTAATTGACTGAATTATGGCTCGAATTTCTCCCAACTTTCAACGTGGAAGTTGTAGATCATTTCCTTGGCATCAAGAATATGTCACTAGTTATTTTATGCAAGTTTCTCTCATTCATAATATTGTAAGAATAGAACACGATAGTGGTCCGCTATGGCGCACTCTTGACAAGTAAACTGACATGATATATCTCGGCATGCTGTTACGACAGCTAGCCTGACATGACAAGTATGAAAGACTTGGACACCGTGGGCGATTGTGTTTGTACAAATAAACTAGTACTATCTTGCATCATGTCTAGGATGGGGACCCCTGAGTACCACGGTCAGGGGTACCTACTGAAATTGACTAAGGCTAATAAACTAGAATAATTCAGTAGTCATGAAGAGATTCCCAGCTACAAGCAATCCCGTTATCTGGGCGCATTCAGTGGACTTGTAGCCTACCGACGAGTAGGGCACATTTCCAGCACACAATCATGTGTTGCATTCTTCCTAAACGGACATTCGACCTGGATAACCGGATGGTCTGCAGGGCTTATGGCTGTTGGGATAATCTCATTGCATCTTGCTAGTAACTAGGCATGTGATAACCCTAGTTAGTTAAAAGTATCAAGCCGTACTCTTGATTGGCCGTGATTGATTGGATGTAGTTTATTCCAGCTTAGTCTTATCCTGATCCTGTGCAAGATTGTGACATGACATGATTATTGATGCTTGTCTTAACAATAACGATCGGGGGTCCAGTTCTGTTCAGGCGAAGGGTTACAACCCCGGTCCTTGTTTGGTTTAAGGGTTGTAACCTGGCTCCCGGAGCAGTTCTGTGTCCTCTCTTCGTTTATTGTCTTATTGCAATCCCATGCCATGTTCGTCATGTTTTACCTTACCTTAATACCATGATTATTTATACTAGCCTTAGCAATAAAGATCAGGGGTCCAGTTCTGTTCAGGCGAAGGGTTACAACCCAGGTCCTTGTTTGGTTTAAGGGTTGTAACCTGGCTCCCGGAGCAGTTCTGTGTCCTCTCTTCGTTTTTTGTCTTCACTGTACCAATAGTATTTGAGACGGGTTTCTATTCAGGTGAAGGGCTGCAACCCCGGTCCTTGTTTGGTTTAAGGGTTGTGACCTAGCTACTTGAATAGTTTCCTCGTACTCAGTTTACTGTTGTTATCTCTATTATTATCAGTTCTTTATTTATTATCTTTAATATTCTATTGTGATATGCTGGTTTTAGTTCCTAAGTGAAGCCTCCTTTGTGGCACTTGCTCTTTCTGGGGTCTGACCCAGCTGGTTTTGTGTGGCTAGATATCGGAGTAGCAACAGAGGATCCACCTGTCTTCCAGCCCGATGGTGACCACCAGATGTAACCAGGGCAACGAGTGGGTTTCTTTTGTCCTCCCACTCTATTTGTAAAATTATTCTTTTGAGGCGTTTAGTCGGCGAGCACGTGTTAGCTCGTATTGTACCTTTATTTACTGTCTGCCTACGGGCTGTAACATGATTGACAAATCCTAGGGTTGATCATGTATGACTGAAACTCTTGCTAGTCCTGACATTTTGTACGACTAGCTTCATGATCATCCAATATGTAATGTATGGGACGCCTTACTATTGTATATTGATGCTCTAATATCTTGTGACTGTTACTACTTGCTTGTGATTGAGACAATAGGCTTGTTCTTGACCATAAGAGACAGATGGATTGTAGTTAAACCCTCATATATCTAGACAGCCGTGACCGTATAGTGACGTGGATTCTATTTCATTATACGTAGCTGGCTATGTCTGCCCCCGCTCTCCAGTATTCTGGTTCTGGGGCGTGACATGGTTTTAGTGGTGGCCCATGCAGGTCTTGTAATTCAAGATATGTGAGGGTTTACCGAATAGATGTCTCAACCAGTATTCGCCCTTGATCTCTGCTCGTATCTTCAAATTCCTGAGAATCTTGACCTGATCACATGCTTGTATCGTTGATCTGTCATGGTCCTTCCTTATTGTTCCCTATGTCGTCTTCTTCAGCGGCATTGTTCCTGGACCTGTCGATCAGCAAGGCGGTGCACCTCCCACGGACCAGCAACAACCTGGAGATCAAGCCCAGCATTCAGGAGTAGCCTCCAGAGTCATGCCTACCGAAGGAGAACTCCCAATTCAGCCAGTCCAGCCTGCAGAGCCTGATGATGGCACTTTGGTGGGTCTCATCAGGTTCCTATTAGCTTTCCAGGATCGTCGTGGAGATGCCTTGCACCAGGCGGTGGCAGATGCTTTGACCAGAGGAGGTCATCAGGGTAATAGCGCGGCCAACAGCTTCAAGCGCTTGAACCCTCCCTTCTTCGATGGCAGTGAAGATGCGATCGCTGCAGATGCATGGCTTCAGGACACAGAGGTAATTCTAGAAGCAGCCAGGACTCCAGAGAACGAGAAGGTGGCCGTGGTGCGCCTGCAGCTATTGGATCTTGCTCGCAGCTGGTGGGCAGCGCAGGCCGATGGATTAGTGGCCCCTATTTCATGGGCAGTATTCAGGGAGAGATTCCAGACCAAGTATTTTGATGCTGTAGCTCGGTATGATCTACAGACGAGGTTCACCAATCTGAAGCAGATGGGCAGGACGGTCGACGGATATGCGGCCGAGTTCTCCAGGCTTAGTCGGTTTGCTCCCACCTTGGTGGCGACCGAGTTCGATAGAGCCCAGCGGTTCCAGCAGGGGCTCCACCTAGAGATTTTATTGGCGGTGGAGCAGTTTGAGCATCAGACTTTTGATACAGTGTTGAGAACAGCCCGGAGGCATGAATATACCTCCCAGAGGATCGTGGATAGGACCGGAGGTCGGAAGCGATCTCACGGCCAGATAAATCAGTCTTCAGCACCAGCCCCGGCAGCCAGGGCTTTGACCATTGGAGCTCCGAGGCGGGCGGCCTTAGTGACGTCGGTTCAGCATTCTACCCCGACGCACCCTCAGCAGCAGAAGCGGAAGCAGTCTTCCGCAGTGGGATGTTCACACTGCGGGAAGCCAGGACATGTGGTGTCAGAGTGTCGTAGAGCACAGGGTTTGTGCTTGGTTTGTGGTGCCCCGGACTACAGGGTTGGGAACTGCCCGAACAGGGGGAGTTCATCCGCTTTCTCTAGTCCTTCAGTTAGAGGACCAGCACCAGTCCAGCAGCAGCAGCAGCTGCAGTACCCGTTCCCGAGGCCATTGCCGACGCAGGCCCAGGCATTCCAGCAGCAGAGACCGCAGCAGTATGCCCAAGCCCAAGCCCTGATCCAGAGCAGGCAGAGGAATTTTCAGCAGAGGGGACCCGCACCTAGAGGACATAGTCAAGTGCTGGCTTTGACCATAGGAGAAGAAGGAATAGCACCAGGTGAGGTGGTGGCAGGTACTATTCTCGTCAACACCTTTCCAGCTTCAGTATTATTTGATTCTGGTGCCTCGCATTCATTTATGTCTGCACGATTTGCGATACGGGTAGGACTGAAGCCCGAGTCATTATCAGTAAGGCTCAATATACTTACTGGTAACGGACTTGTGGGAGTAGATAGAGTATTTTCCTCGTGTCGAGTCGTAGTTAGCGGTAGAGAATTCCCCGCTAGATTGATAGAGTTCCCGATGGCCGATTATGATGTGGTCTTAGGGATGGATTGGTTGAGGGACCAGTATGCTAGGATAGACTGTCATATTGGCAGGGTTATTTTTAGCATTCCAGGCGAGCCGGAGTTTTCCTTCTCCCGAGGCAAAGTTGAACCTTCTCCTCCAGTGTTGCGGATGGCAGTGGCAGTAGTACAGTTACCTCGGATAGTCGAAGAGTTTCCAGATGTTTTCCCAGAAGAGCTTCCAGGGATGCCGCCAGAGCGAGAGATCGAGTTTACCATCGACTTGATTCCCGGGACAACCCCAGTGTCAGAGAGAGTCTACAGGATGGCGCCGTCAGAGTTAGAGATATTGTACAAGATGATTGAAGAACTCAGAACCAAGGGATTCATTCGTGCTAGTGGATCGCCTTGGGGAGCCCCGATGCTTCTTGTGAAAAAGAAGGATGGTACATCTAGATTGTGTGTTGATTATCGTACCTTGAACTCAGTGATAATCAAGAACAGATATCCTCTCCCGAGGATAGATGACTTGTTTGATCAACTCAAAGGGGCGACATTATTTTTGAAGATTGACTTGCGGTCAGGATACCATCAGATCAGAGTCAGAGAGCAGGACATCCCGAAGACTGCTTTCAGATCTAGGTATGGGTATTGGGAGTTCCTTGTGATGCCATTTGGAGCAACCAATGCGCCGGCTGTATTCATGGACCTCATGAATCGCATCTTCATGCCTTATTTGGATCAGTTCGTGATTGTGTTCCTAGACGACATCCTGGTCTACAGCAAGAGTGAAGCGGAGCATGAGCAGCATCTCCGAGTTGTCCGCCAGATTCTCAGAGAGCACCAGTTATATGCCAAGTTTAGTAAATGCGAGTTCTGGCTCGATCGCATATCGTACTTGGGTCATATCATCACCCGAGGAGGAGTTGAAGTAGATCCCCAGAAGATCGTGGCCATTGAAACGTGGCCGGTACCTAGCACAGTGGCAGAAATTCGCAGTTTTCTTGGCTTGGCCGGCTACTACCGGCGATTTGTTTCAGACTTTGTTCGAATTTCCGCGCCATTGACCCAGTTGACCCTCAAGGATGTGCAGTTTGCTTGGACAACAGAATGCCAGGATTCTTTTGAGAGGTTGAAGCGAGGCTTGATGACGGCTCCTATTCTCACGCTTCCAGATGGAACCGGAGGATTCTCAGTGTATTGTGATGCTTCGGGCAGAGGTTTAGGATGTGTTCTGATGCAGCATGGGAAGGTAATAGCTTATGCGTCACGACAACTTCATGACCATAAGAGAAATTACCCAACCGATGACTTGGAGCTGGCAGCAGTAGTGTTTGCACTTAAGTTGTGGAGGCACTACTTGTACGGAGATAGGGTGGAGATCTTCACCGACCACAAGAGTCTGAAGTATGTGTTCACCCAGAAGGATCTCAACATGCGTCAGAGGAGATGGCTAGAGCTGCTTGTGGATTATGATGTCAACCTGCAGTATCACCCAGGGAAGGCCAACGTTGTTGCAGATGCATTGAGCAGGAGGGCAGAAGTTTATTTCCTGACAGCGCAACCAGAACTGTTAGCCGATCTTCAGAAGATGGGTATAGAAGTTGTCCTCCCTTCCAGTGTGGCATTGATGGCCAGCATGCAAGTTCAGTCCACTATAGTCGAGAGGATTCGGATGGTGCAGTCAGCAGATTCCAAGCTTCAGCGACTCAGAGCAGAGTGTGAGGCAGGACGAAGACCAGAGTTATGCATTCATGAAGACGGTACGCTTCGACATGGTAAGCGTCTTTGTGTACCTAGTGGAGATATTAGACAGGAGATCATGGCAGAGGCCCACAGTTCGCAGTATTCCATTCATCCCGGTGGTACGAAGATGTACCGTGATATCCGCCAGCAGTTCTGGTGGAATGGCATGAAGAGGGAGATAGCCCGGTTTGTCTCTCGTTGTTTAGTCTGCCAACAAGTTAAGGCTGAACATCAGAGACCAGCTGGACTACTTCAACCATTGCCGATTCTCGAGTGGAAATGGGAGCATATAACCATGGATTTTGTGACTGGATTACCTAGATCCCCGGCTGGCAGAGACACTATTTGGGTTGTCATAGACAGGCTCACGAAGGTGGCTCACTTTCTCCCGTTCAGAGTTGGTCAGTCGACGGCTCAGCTAGCGGAGATGTATCTCCGGCAGATTGTCAGATTGCACGGTGTACCAGTCAGTATCACTTCGGACAGAGATTCCAGGTTTACGTCACACTTTTGGCGTAGCCTGCAAGAGAGTTTGGGGACTCGCCTCCAGTTCAGCTCAGCGTATCACCCACAGACAGATGGCCAGTCAGAACGTACGATCCAGACTCTTGAAGATATGTTACGGTCATGTACACTCGACTTCGGTGGTTCGTGGGAAGATCACCTGCACCTGGTAGAGTTCTCATACAACAACAGTTTCCAGGCCAGTATCCAGATGGCACCGTTCGAGGCACTGTATGGCAGGAAGTGCCGATCCCCGCTAGCCTGGGATGATGTTGGAGAGAGGCAGATGCTTGGTCCGGAAATGATTGCTCAGACCGTTGAGGTGGTCAGGAGAGTCAGAGATCATCTTCGAGTTGCCCAAGATCGCCAGCGTCATTGGGCCGATTCTCATCGGCGTCCTCTTGAGTTTTCTGTCGGCAACCATGCATTCCTGAGGATTTTGCCTAACCGCGACGTCATTCGTTTCGGCGTACGAGGAAAGCTTAGTCCTAGGTATATAGGGCCATTCGACATTCTGGAGCGAGTAGGAGATGTATCCTATCGTCTCGCTCTTCCACCGTCGCTACGTGAGGTGCATGACGTATTCCATGTATCCCAATTGCAACGGTATATTCCGGACCCGAGCCACATCCTGGATCATTCGGAATTGGTTGTTGGTACCAACCTTTCGTATGAGGAGAGGCCCGTGTCTATATTGGACCGAAGAGAGAAGACACTCAAGAACAAGACTATCAAGTTAGTCCGAGTTGCTTGGGGTCATCACTCTTTGGGTGAGTCGACGTGGGAGCGTGAGGATGATATCCGATCACGATATCCTGACCTGTTTGACTCGTAAGGTATAATGTCTTCCTTATGCCTTATGCTTTCAATTCCTTGCTTAAATAAATGACTGCATGATAGACTGCTTGTTATAGCTTACGATTAGTATAGCTTGTCCTTGCAATTCTAGCCTCTTGATTAAATTCCGAGGACGGAATTCTTTTAAGGTGGGTAGAGTTGTAATGCCTATAGTTTGTATTACGTATCTTGGTATACGTGTACGTATTTGCGTATTTTCCTGTATGGTTATTTTGGCATGTCATTGGTTATGGCTTAGCTTGGTCCGGCTTAGCTTGGTTTGGTTTGCTTTTGGGTTCACCATGAACCAAAAGAAAAACTCCACCTACCACCACCACCCTTATTTATATTTCTACCTAACTCTCTCTCTCTCTCTCTTCATTTATTCTTCTCCTTCATTTTTTCTTTTCTACCATTACTCTTCTACCTACCAGGGAAGAGAGCTAGGCAAGTGTAAACTTGCTTTATGTTGGATCTCAAGTTTTATTGTTCCATTCTCTTCCTTACTTGATTTTAAGACTCTTTAGAATTTGGCCTTTTTCATTTTGATGGATAATTTCTTGTAGATCTAAGTTTATAACTTTTCGGTTTTCTTGGTTTTGATCTCTAAAACTTGGTTATTTTCGAAAACTAATAGTTCTATGTTGTAGAGAATTCAATTTCATGCAGTTTTGGCTTTTGTTTCGCTTGATTTCGACTTCGGATGAGGAAGTTATGGCCAAAACAATTTTGGTCAAACTTCTATGTTCATCTGCAGCATGAGACATATGTCGCAGTTGGCCGCATATGATGTCGCTGTTGAGCCGCATGAGACATATGTCGCAGTAGGCCGCATATGATGTCGCTGTTGAGCCGCATGAGACATATGTCGCAGTAGGCCGCATATGATGTCGCTGTTGAGCCGCATGAGACATATGTCGCAGTAGGCCGCATATGATGTCGCTGTTGAGCCGCATGAGACATATGTCGCAGATTGGCCACATATAATGTCGCAGTTGAGCCGCATGTCGCAGTTGGCCGCATAGCATGTCGCAGTCGAACCGCATGAGCCGCATGTCGCAGTTGGCCGCATATGATGTCGCAGTTGAGCCGCATGAGCCGCATGTCGCAGTTGGCCGCATAGCATGCCGCAGTTGGCCGCAGTTGAGCCGCATGTCGCAGTTGGCCGCATAGCATGCCGCAGTTGAGCCGCATGAGCCGCATGTCACAGTTGGCCGCATATGATGCCGCAGTTGAGCCGTATGAGCCGCATGTCACAGTTGAGCCGCATGAGCCGCATGTCGCAGTTGGCCGCATATGATGCCGCAGTTGAGCCGCATGAGCCGCATGTCACAGTTGGCCGCATAGCATGTCGCAGTCGAGCCGCATGAGCCGCATGTCGCAGTTGGCCGTATAGCATGCCGCAGTTGAGCTGCATGAGCCGCATGTCGCAGTAGGCCGCATATGATGTCGCAGTTGAGCCGCATAAGCCGCATGTCGCAGTTGGCCGCATATGGTGTCGCAGAATAGGCCGCATAATGCATATTTTGACTATTTCTAACTGTTATATGTCCTAATTGACTGAATTATGGCTCGAATTTCTCCCAACTTTCAACGTGGAAGTTGTAGATCATTTCCTTGGCATCAAGAATATGTCACTAGTTATTTTATGCAAGTTTCTCTCATTCATAATATTGTAAGAATAGAACACGATAGTGGTCCGCTATGGCGCACTCTTGACAAGTAAACTGACATGATATATCTCGGCATGCTGTTACGACAGCTAGCCTGACATGACAAGTATGAAAGACTTGGACACCGTGGGCGATTGTGTTTGTACAAATAAACTAGTACTGTCTTGCATCATGTCTAGGATGGGGACCCCTGAGTACCACGGTCAGGGGTACCTACTGAAATTGACTAAGGCTAATTAACTAGAATGATTCAGTAGTCATGAAGAGATTCCCAGCTACAAGCAATCCCGTTATCTGGGCACATTCAGTGGACTTGTAGCCTACCGACGAGTAGGGCACATTTCCAGCACACAGTCATGTGTTGCATTCTTCCTAAATGGACATTCGACCTGGATAACCGGATGGTCTGCAGGGCTTGTGGCTGTTGGGATAATCTCATTGCATCTTGCTAGTAACTAGGCATGTGATAACCCTAGTTAGTTAAAAGTATCAAGCCGTACTCTTGATTGGCCGTGATTGATTGGATGTAGTTTATTCCAGCTTAGTCTTATCCTGATCCTGTGCAAGATTATGACATGACATGATTATTGATGCTTGCCTTAACAATAACTATCGGGGGTCCAGTTCTGTTCAGGCGAAGGGTTACAACCCCGGTCCTTGTTTGGTTTGAGGGTTGTAACCTGGCTCCCGGAGCAGTTCTGTGTTCTCTCTTCGTTTATTGTCTTATTGCAATCCCATGCCATGTTCGTCATGTTTTACCTTACCTTAATACCATGATTATTTATACTGGCCTTAGCAATAAAGATCAGGGGTCCAGTTCTGTTCAGGCGAAGGGTTACAACCCCGGTCCTTGTTTGGTTTAAGGGTTGTAACCTGGCTCCCGGAGCAGTTCTGTGTCCTGTCTTCGTTTATTGTCTTCATTGTACCAATAGTATTTGAGACGGGTTTCTATTCAGGTGAAGGGCTGCAACCCCGGTCCTTGTTTGGTTTAAGGGTTGTGACCTAGCTACTTGAATAGTTTCCTCGTACTCATTTTACTGTTGTTATCTCTATTATTATCAGTTCTTTATTTATTATCTTTAATATTCTATTGTGATATGCTGGTTTTAGTTCCTAAGTGAAGCCTCCTTTGTGGCACTTGCTCTTTCTGGGGTCTGACCCAGCTGGTTTTGTGTGGCCAGATATCGGAGTAGCAACAGAGGATCCACCTGTCTTCCAGCCCGATGGTGACCACCAGACGTAACCAGGACAACGAGTGGGTTTCTTTTGTCCTCCCATTCTATTTGTAAAATTATTCTTTTGAGGCGTTTAGCCGGCGAGCACGTGTTAGCTCGTATTGCACCTTTATTTACTGTCTGCCTACGGGCTGTAACATTATTGACAAATCCTAGGGTTGATCATGTATGACTGAAACTCTTGCTAGTCCTGACATTTTGTACGACTAGCTTCATGATCATCCAATATGTAATGTATGGGACGCCTTACTATTGTATATTGATGCTCTAATATCTTGTGACTGTTACTACTTGCTTGTGATTGAGACAATAGGCTTGTTCTTGACCAAAAGAGACTGATGGATTGTAGTTAAACCCTCATATATCTAGACCGCCGTGACCGTATAGTGACGTGGATTCCATTTCATTATATGTAGCTGGCTATGTCTGCCCCCGCTCTCCAGTATTCTGGTTCTGGGGCGTGACATGAAGACTACTACAAATTTGTCCAAGTACTGGTGAAAGATCTTGTTCATCAAATTCATGAAGACTGCGGGTGCATTGGTCAACCCGAAAGGCATGACCAAGAACTCGTAGTGTCTATACCTTGATCTAAAAGCCGTCTTTGCAATATCTTCCTTCCGAACCTTCAATTGGTGATAGCCTGATCGTAAGTAAATCTTGGAGAATAATTTTGCTCCACTCAGCTGATCAAATAGATCGTCTATACGCGACAAGGGGTACTTGTTCTTCACCATCACCGTATTCAATGCTCTATAGTCGATGCACATGCGCACTGTCCCGTCTTTCTTAGGCACAAAAAGAACGGGTGCTCCCCATGGTGACGTACTAGCACGAATAAACCCCTTCTCTAATAAGTCATTAATCTACGTCTTCATCTCTACCAACTCCTTAGGTGCCAGACGATATACTCGAGATGAAATAGGCTCGGCTCCGGGAGTAAGCTCAATAGAAAACTCAATATCTCGGTTAGGTGGTAGTCCTGGCAATTCTTCGGGGAATACATCCTCGAACTCGGTGATAATAGGGTGCTGAGGGGTGTCATGCATCATCATATGAGTCCCCGATGTGGGTGTATCACAACTCTCTCCGTCTTCTTTGGTGAACTCAAACTCTGCCGTATTCGGTGGTCTAAAGATAATACTGCTCCTATGGCAGTCTATGAGAGCAAAATGCTGGCTCAACCAGTCCATTCTAAGTACCACGTCAAATGTCGGCATAGGAAATACAAGAAGTCGTGCCATCATCTCTCTGCCACTTATCACTACAGGACAAAGTCTACAAACACCACTAACAGGGATAACTCCTCCTCTAGTGAGGATTTTAAAAATTTTAGCTAAGGGTGTGATGGGAATGCTGTGTCTAGTGGCAAAACTAGTGGCTATAAATGAATGTGTGACTCCAGTATCAAATAAGGTAATAGCAGGAAAAGATACAACTAAAACCATACATGCTATAACTTCTGCCTCTGTCTCTATATCCTCAACAGCAAGTGAGAATACCTGCCTATAATTCTGTCCTGGGCCCTGAGCTCTGGCCTTGTTGTACTGTACGCCTTGGGGTGGCAATGGTGGACGAGGTGCTCCTGTTATGGGCCGTGGTGCTGGAAGAGCTGGGGCTGTGGGCTTCGGGTTCTGTCGAGCTTGTACTATCGCCTGTTGCTCCGGACAGTCCTTGAGCATGTGCTGATTGGATCCACATCTCAAGCATAATCCAAGGCGAGTCCTGCAGTCGTTCTGGAGATGTCCTTATTTTCTGCAGTAATGGCAAACGGGCTTCTGATAAGGTGAGGGCCTCTGCTGGAACTGTCATGTGGCCCTCCTAATAGGTCCACTCTGGGTGGCTCGGGCTGGTGTAACTGCTGGGGTATGTCGTCTCGATGTCTGCTGCTGCTCCTTGCGAAGAATCTCCTGAGCACGAGCTTCTTCCAAGACAGCTGAATGGGAGACTCGAGACTGGGTAGTCGTATAAGACTTGAGCTCTGGCAAGCCCCTGGTGAAATCTCCTCGCCTTCTCTAATTCTGTCGGAATCAATCCCGCACTAAATTGACTCAGGCGATTGAACTCCGAGTCATACTCATCAACTGTCATATTCCCTTGCTTCAGATGTAGGAATTGGTCATAGAGACCATCTCGAACATGAACAAGGAAGAATACCTTATAAAATACATCATAGAACTGCTTCCAGGTGATCCCAGTGCCTAATCGTCTCTCTTTTGCCTTCCACCAGTAGTGAGCATTGTCTTCTAACAGTAGGTCTACTGCTGTCATCCAATCTCGAGCTGGCAACTGGGTTGCCTTCAGTAGCTTCTCGGTACTAATAAGCCACTGTGACACCTCTAATGGCTTCTCTATTCCTATAAAGGCCTTGGGGTTCATATCTGTAAAATTCTTGATAGAGCCTTCATAAGGATGCAGAGTCGGTGCTGGTGCTGGTACTGGAAATGGTGGTGGAGGTCTAGCCAATGCTGCCATCATCGTCTGTCTCATCAGCTCAGTCTGCTGCCACTGAGCCTGCATCATGGCGTACATAAACTGAGTAGTAGGGCTCCCATCAGTCGGTGGTGGAGGCATCTGAGGTCCCGATTGTAGGGGAAACTGTTGAGGAAATGGTGGTGGTGGAGGCAGAGGTACATTCCCTTCTGGTGGCATGGTAGTAGTCTGCCCAGCCTGGCTGCCTGAGGGTGCTGGGATCTTTGGGTACTCCATCGTCGGTGTCGTAGTAGGCTGCGACTGTTCTGGCTGGTATGGTGTCGCTGGAGTCATGGGAGGATTCTGTCCCTCCGGATTAGCCTCTTCACCAGATGTGAGGGCCAAGGCAGAAGTGTGTCCACTTCTTAAATGCATACTGTTGGCATGAAGAAGATAAGTTGATATTAGGAAGATTTGATATGAAGTAAATCGAATAATCAAGGAAGTTTCGAAAAGATTGGAAGTCAAGAGATAGTAGTAGTTCTGGATGAGATATTCCTATTCCTATATACAAGCTTGTTGGGCACAGTCATGTAACCCAATAATATTAACGTAGACCTGCATGGGCCACCACAAAAACATGTAACGCCCCAGTCCCAAAATATGTTGGACCAAGTACGTGAACATGCCAGCTGCACATATACGAAGAATACTCCAATATATGAAATCCTCAAATATGCACATTAGCTGTAAACAAAATAACCACAGGCCAATAATATATAATCTAATCTCATTACAGCTCAACACAGAAGATAATAGAGTCCAAATAAATAAGTAAAAGTATCAAAAGATAGCCGGGTGAATATACTCACTCCAAACAGCTATGAAAAAAAGTCTCACAAGATCGGAGTCCGACCTCCACAAATAAAAAGAAATGAGATACAAAAATATGTCCACTAATGTCTCAAATAAAGAATAGACTAGACATCAGTAAAGACTGCCTCGTCATCGATGTAGGATAGCTCCAACGCCGCTCCGTACTCCTGTGAAAAATTGTCTAAACCTGGAGAGATAACCAGGTCCTCAGGGGACATAGCAAGATAAAATAATACACCATGCCATATAAACTGTAATAATATAATAAGGAAAAAGATATACATGCAATCGGGTTCCTGACCATTCTACTGTGAATATGCAGTTGAGATACAATCCTTCGACGCATGAGCCCTGGCTGTAAATGGGATCGGCATAGTTCCCATAAAGGGCACCAGGGGCCTACGTCTATAACACTCTAGAAGCGTCAGAGGGCACCATGTGCAAGGGGCTACGTCCATAACGCTCTGGAAAACGTCAGAGGGCGCCTGGAGCCTGCGTCTCCGGAGGAGCGCACAGGTAACCAGGGAAGTGCAAAGAAGCCCATACGTCAGGTATTGTTCTCCCTACCCAATGCCTAGTATCATCATCTCCATGACTGATATGAACCTCTAGTAACCGCCAAGTCTTCTAACATGCAATACTATTGGCAGTTACTCCTATCCGTCGCACGCTCCAAACGTATCGGTGGCAGCCGACTACGCAGGTATGTATCCTACACGTGACTCACATCACATGATACAAGTGTCAAGGCCGTATGAGATATACCAATACCTCAACATCAATGGGTGGTCACTAGACTAAGTCAATGCAAGAAAAATAAATAAGGCGAGGCAAACGACCGATAGAGTCGCTCGCACCCAAGTGTGACTTGGACGCACAGTTTAAATATCAAGAAACAAAATACTGATAATAACAATTGAAAATAAGAAGTATAATAATCACAGAGTAAGGTGGCAATGTATCTTGCCTGATGGTGCAAAGTGGCAAGTCCAGGTAATCACAATGTCAGCTAAGAAACGTCACAATCTCCAAACAACTCCGGACGCTGAAACAAACATCAAAAATGCACTCGATGTAAAATATATACCTAGGAAATGCCTGTCCAAAAGTCTAATTCTGGAACAGGGGCAAAATCGTAATTTCGGGTCAAAACGATGTCCACTGTTGGATCCGCTTTACACCGAAACGTGTGCCAAAGTCTATAATCTCTAAAGTTGTCAAACTACATGTCTACGGATTCAGTTTGAGGAGAGAAACTCAACGGTATGTCTAGTTTTAGATTCAGATGAGCCGTGTACAAAATCGTCCGTTTGAGTGGGTCGCGAGCCCGCCAAAAATGGGTTCCGATTCGACCTTCTCAGAATCGAACCAAACTTGGCACATAGGACCAGAGTTTCAATTCAGACCTGTTGGTGTAAATTTCATCTCGATTTGACGAATGTACACGAAGTTATGGGCAAGTTTGCAAAACACCGATACGGGGGTATCTCGACGGATACGCGTTGATTTCTTCGCGCACACACAATAAAATCGAGTTTCGTCAGTTCCCACACATCCGCAACATCCATACGCGTCTTTCGATCCATATAGCGCGCAACCACGTCGCCCGGTTCGTCGGGGCACACGCCATATCGGACAAATTTCAGAAAATTAATATAATTAAACACAAGTTTTTCCTCAACTTCAACATCAATCTACTCTTTACACAAATCGAAACGACGATCCAGAAGATGCGTTGCGATCTCGGTTATATTATCTTTCACTGTTTTCAATTAGTTCCTACAGAACTTTACTGCACAGCAAGAAAATTGGCCGACAAGTTGTCTTTTTTTAAAACAGTTTTTAGCGTTACAAAAAACAGATTTTTGTTCAACTTCGTCTCAATTTTTCGAGCAAGTCGATGGGTTTTTTTTGAAATCCACCTAGAGGATCTCGAAGAGGGTCAAGTCTACTTTCCAGAATATCTTACGGATCGAAAATCGGTGCTACGAGTAAATAGTTACGTCATAGGGAAGTAGGGTACCTTGAGTAGGAAAACTGCTCCGTGGGTGACCCGGGGCTGACTTCCGATGCTCCGTTCGTCGCGCACAAAGCTCCGTCGCTGGTAAAACGAATTCGCAGGCGAAGAGGGTATGATCAGCCTCAACTTTCGTTTTGGAATATTAGGGTTTTGAGGCTTGTGGAAAAAGTTATATATATATCAAGTTGGTTCAAAAACCTAACACAAACACTATTGCTAATAACCCCATTTAGGCCTTGCCCACGGGTTGCTATTGCTACGTGAGCATTGCTGTTGTGCATGGGATGGGGGGGCGCCCACTTAAGTGGGTGGGTGCTAACTATATATATATATATTTTTCCTTTTCCTTTTCCTTTTCCTTTTCTTTTTCCTTTACCTTTCCTTTTCTTTTTCCTTCACTGTGGTCGGTGCCCACATGGGCCGACCACCACAGCATCTTCCTTTTCTTTCCTTTTTACTCTCTCTCGCTCTCTCTCTCTCTCTCTATATATATATATATATATATATATATATATATATGTATATATATATATATATATATATATATATAAGGCATATAATCCCATAAATTTCAATAAATTGTAATTAAGTAATAAAAATCTTTACAATAATCATAGACTATATTTAGTAGCACTTTAAAATATCAAGCACACAAAATCACGCACATATTATATATATATATATATATATATATATATATATATATATATATATTATATATATATATATATATATATATATATATATATATATATATATATATATATATATATATAAATACACCCATATATAGAAATACATATAGAAATACACCCATATATATATATATATATATATATATATATATATATATATATATATATATATATATATATATATATATATATATATATATATATAGAAATACACCCATATATACCAACTAACTCTTTAATGCCAAATAATATATATAAAAAAATTTAAATCACTAAAAATAATTAGAAAATCTTGGGGGTTTACAGATTTGCTTTATATGATTTTTCTATGTTACTGCTGAGGTTCTACAGATCGTCTAATCGACCTACTCCGAGTTATTCTAGCTGGTAATAAGGCTGGGTTGATCAAAACATCAATCTTTGATTGAATGAATCGTGAGTTTTAATCTATATTGGCTGGAGAAGATCCTATAATATCAATCTAAATCATTCCTATTAGATTAGGGTAACCTAGAATAGGTTCCAACTCAAGTGGTTAGACTAATTGCCAGATTGGTTGGTTAACTAGGTTCCTTAAGCCCCAAAAATGGGCCTTCTATGACTTTTGTGTTTAAGTAACACATAGGGACCCTATTGAGTGGTATACTAGTGGCATGTGTAGTGGGCTTCGAGTATATCGCAACCATATATTGGGTCGAAAGATTTGAGTCAAGGTTGAATCTCTAATTGAAGTTAGAAAGTACATTAGTATTACGGTAAGGGTTATAGTCAGCCTTTTTGGCCCAAAAATTGTATCATAAAAAATAGAGTACAAGAAGACATGTTTGAGTGGGACATGATATGCCTAAACGAAGGTGGACTCGTCTACGTCTTGCATATAAAATTTGTTGGAAGGTAACAACTAGTATTGCGCTCCGAATATCAATGTCACGGTAGAGGATAACTAATGATCTAAATAGAAAGTGGGTGTTTATGAGTCACTTGATTCATCATCCTAGTAGGAGCCAACTTATTCTACTTAATCGGTAATCCTAGTAAATCTTAAATTTATAGGGGCTTACAACCTGTACACTTCATAAATTCCTTTCTCGAAATTAAACTAAGACACGATTCTATGGTTAATAAAGTTAGAAAAATTTTAAATCGTGATATCATACCTTGACTTTTGATTATAAGATAATAATATACGATGTAATAAATAATTATTCGACATAACAAAAGGTTGAACGAACTTTTTGCCTTATTGAACGTATAAGGTATCTGTGTACAAAGAAGGAAGTCCTAAACAGGATATTCTAAGTATAGGAAGAAGAGGTTTCTATAAAAGTGTGATGGTGGAGATCGAGCACTACAGTGGCTCATTTACTCTGTTGACGATCTGAAGACGAATCAACCTTTCTCTAACTCTTTGGCACCTTTGATGGAACTCTGGGGTCACCGATCAAGAGGTTGTCTGGAGGAGAAGATTCCTTGGAGGTGGTTGTTCTTCTGTTAGTTGGTTGGTGGATTGTTCCTTCTTAGATGAAGGTTGTCGCTCTTTTAGTTGAAGGAGAACTCCTTCTATTTATATAGAACCAAGCACATATACGATGTGCATTAGGGTTCCTGAGATATAAAAGAATCTACCGTCATTGTACGGTACGGGCTTCTCCGGCACTGACACGTGGCAGACATCGAGATTCCCCTCAATCGAGATCTCTGGTGGTTATCAACATAACCGAAGGAAGTAACACGTGGCGCGTACCGATTTGCTTGCTCGAATACAGTCGAGTAAATTTTAGGATTTTATCCTAGATTTGGAGTCTAATTGATCATTATCTAAGATTTAAATCAATCTGATATGATATCAATCATGATTTAATCCCAATCTTTTCTGCAAGAGGCAGTTTAAACAAACCAATTGGGGTAGACCCATGCTTCCTGCGCTTCTGGTGAGGACTAAGTACTGTTGTCCTTCTGGAGCGACGAGTAGACCGTACTTTTGGAGACGACAGAGCCTCTGTACTTTCAGGTAACGAATGGACTTGGCTTCGCATGACGTCGAGACTTCTATGCATTTAGAGCAATGATGAAGCTGTGTTTCGGAGCAACAGAGTCACTGTGCTATAGGCGACGAGTAGGCTTATTCTTCAGGTTGGCGAGGTTACTATGCTTTTGGAGTGACAGGCTGACTTGCATTGGTTGCAATAGGAGTTCCCAAGTCTCTTGTAGAGAAGTGACTTAAGCTTCTAGATCGGAGTAGATGACTATGTCGTGGGAATGGAGATGGTGTGAACATATCACCATCATGCGCCTCATATGGATGCATATAAATAGATGCACCTCTGAACTTTGAAGGCGTTTGCTTTGGAGGAAATGGTATAACACCCTTGTGTGTCTGGGGTTGGCGCATGCAGGTAGTTGCACCTCTGGAATGAAGACACTAGTTTCTGAAGTAAAGGAAAGGGTGGCGCCTGCCACCGTCTTCCTTCTAAGGTTGACGCAGGCGAGTAGCTGCACCTCTGGCTTGAAGGCTTTGGCTTCTGAAGTAAAGAGCGTTAAATACCCGCTCTTTAAGGACTTCCCTCTTAATTACCACCATAATATAGGGAATTCCAAGGGTCTAAGACTGACACTCATCGTGCTGAGTCTTAGGTTCATCCCATTAATGCGAAAATTCTAATCGTCGGCCATGTGGCGTGCACTCTGGGCCATTCTCGGTCCTATAAAAGGGGAAGTTCTCCTCTGAAGATTCATTATCTTCTTTTTGAAATCCTTCACTACCATGCGAGATCCAAACTTAACTTCGAGCGATGATCGGCCTTGTATAAGTTGGCTGCTGGTTGAGGCTTTTCTCATTCATAGGAACCATGTTCTTATAGAAGAACTCTGTGTAGAAGAAGACATTATTGTCCTTAAGAAGTGTGTAAATGTCCTCCTTAGGAAGTTCAACTCTGGGCGACGTTGGAAGATCTGGGAAATCCATGCCATGGGTTCGAGATTGGTTTCTCACCCGATGAATAGTCGGCCGTGCTCTGCCCTGATCATTGGGAGCAGAGAGGCTTCGTCGTGTTGTGGTTCTGGGTCTTCCACTGTTTCAGTATATATTGGAGCTCTAGTTTCTTTTGGTGACAAGAGGGTTGGCTCTGATGATGCTGTGAATCGACGGAGAGGAGACTTTGATGGAGGTTCTATATCTCTCTTCTAGTCCTTCTGTCCATGATGATCACACTGTGAAGGCTGCCCGTCGAAGATGAACCTTCTTTTATATTCATAGGAATTTCTATTCTCACTTATGTAACAAAGACCTTGTAGTCGATCCCTGTAAATGAGATTCAAGAAACTTCTTTCTTGTGTACTTGTGATAAGTCTGTGTAATAGACCCTTGTAGCCACGATTAATAAAAAGAGTGTTTTCTGAATTTTATCCTGAGAATGTCTTCATCCTTGGCTGGTCTGCGCATCTGACTACCTACGCCTCTGTGATGTTAGGTTGGT
The DNA here is from genome assembly GCA_029216955.1 of Iris pallida. Lineage (NCBI taxonomy): Eukaryota > Viridiplantae > Streptophyta > Magnoliopsida > Asparagales > Iridaceae > Iris > Iris pallida. The sequence continues at coordinate 4,405,133 of JANAVB010015199.1, forward strand.
AGTGAGGACACTAACCTGTGCCATATATCATTTGGACCATTGCAAGAAAGGGGTGGGTGATGAGAGCACCCTTCTGCGCCTCGCATCTGCTGTGATTTTTCATGCTTCTACAAGACCCCTTTCAAAGTGTCTCGAACTTGGGTCAAGCTCGGGGCACTTTGAAAAGAAGAATGACACGTGTCTTTTTTGTAGAGGACATACCCATCACCTCCTACAGACAGGCTGATGCCGTGCTTAGGCTCTAGTAATAAATACGTTAAGTCGTCTCCTCCTTAGGCGTGATCATGGCTCCTCATATTACGCGAGCATTCATCGTGACCTTTTTTCTGAACCCACGTCGTCCAAGGCGTTTTGTCTTCTCTTGTAAACATGTCCCTTCCTATAAGTAGGAATTTTGGAGGAGAAAGAAATCTTTCTACCCTCATCTATTCTTCAGAGGCTGGTACCAGAGTCCTTTCTTTCTTCAAACTCAAGCTTTTCTCGCAATGGCCTCCAAGAAATCCAAAACCCTAAAACACCTGTAGCTGGCTCTCCGAGAACCCATGGTAGCGTAATCAGTTCTTCCCGATCTACAGCGTGGGGTAGCCTTCAAGCAGCCACAGGACCGGCGAGACCGTCCGGGGTCTCTATCATGGAGCAAACTGGTAAAGAGGGGACGAGCAGTCATCAGATTCGAGGCAAACAGTTGGCCTCTGAGGCTGTCGTTGACGAGCAACTCTCTGTTGAAGGAGAAGTACGGCCTCCTGTTGTCGGTAAATACCAGTCTTCATTTCTTGATTTGTGATGAATGGCGTGCTTTCTGCGATACGGTCTTGAAACAATCAATGGCGCTTTCATCTTACCGATGTTGCTTTAAGAGCGCATAAACCTCCAATGCCTAACTTTTTGCCTTTCTGGCATCTCTTATGCAGTCCATGTACCTTCAACTTTCCTCGGGGACCACCTTTTGGCTTTAACCGTAGGCAACAAAGAAAATAGTGCCAGGGAGACACTTGCCAATTCTACTGCTCAGCAACTCGTTTCAAGCCAACCAAGAAGTCGTCTGGCCATGATTAGGGAGCAGGGACTTACCTATCTCTGTTATATGATGGACCGAGGTCGGTTGTCAGGTACTCGTAACACTGCCGAGATGCTGAAGCCTCGTTTCTTGTTTGGTGATGGTATTAGAGGACACGACGATTTTAGAAATCACCAAAAACTGGTATTTCAAAAATGACGGTGGCACTTCTTTGTTCATGTCTCTTATTTCTCGTCATCTCCCAGTTTCTGCTTTCTTCTGCCTATCTGAAATGTGCAGCATGCGCTGGGATCTAACACCCGAGCGCCATGACCTACTAATTGGCCGTATTGAGGATGAGGTCTATTTTGACCCAAAGGACTGCTTTCGTGCTCTGTCTGAGGGTTTGCATACCATTCCACGTGTCTTGCTCCCCAGTCAGGTATCTGAAGCGTTCGCTGCTGAGGCGTGCCCCTATCATTCTTTTCTTTTTGCCAACAGGTTATTATTTGCCCCTATCGTGCTCCCCAGTCAGGTCGATGGATGGATCCATCCTGAATTGGAGTGGAAGGATTGTCCCTTTAGGCAATGAGAAAGTTCAAAGGGGACTTGAAGGAAGCGAGTATTTACCGCTGTATTAAAGCCTCCGTGCACGGAATTGCTGTTAACCGTGCTCTTTTCCTCGCCCTGCTGGAGATGTTCAATCATCATACAAGGACGTTCTTCACTCCCTGCGGTGAGTTGGGTTTAGCTCTTCATGAGATGTGTACCCTATCCAAGTTACCATGGGGGAGTCAGCCTTATGAGGAGTATACTCCCTGTAAGGAGGAGTTCTTTGCCTTGGATACCAAGTATCCTGCTATGATGAATGTGTACAAGGAGCTATTCTGCCACTACCAAGTGTGCAGGTACCAAGACCAGGCGTAGGACCTGCCCCAGATCCAAGCTTGGGTCAAATATATCTCCATCTAGGTTCCCTCGACGTTGGGGACGCCCTACTATGCCTCGTGCCCAACGTATACTGCTGATGAGGTAGATGATATGATGAGTGCCGCTGGGGTATCGGCTCCGTCTGTCGATGCTGAGGGTGGTCCAAATTCTAACATTCCTAGTTTTTTCAGCCAGAATCTGGTCCAAGTGAGCCCGAAAGTGACCTTGGCAGCCTTCTTGATGGTGTGGCTGTGGATGGCCATAGTGCCGGGGGGTTCTGGTCCTGCTGGCCAGATTATCCAAGATCTGATCCTGCCCGCCATGAGGCTCACTTTCAGGCAACCTTTGTCATTGTTATCGATGATGGTGTGCAACCTGTTGTACGGTCTGCAGGAGTTCTTCCAGAAGATTCTTGATTATGAGGGTAGTGACGAGGACTTTTCGTCAGTTGAGCACCCTTATCACTACCTGATGGGTTGGTTGGCTCTGCATCGTCCTGGTCTGATAAATCCCGATACAATTTTGAGATGAGACGGGGGATGCAACTCTGCGCAATTACGAGTGCGCGGTGTGGGTCCCTCGAGACCTTCATACTTGTCGGTGGATGCTGGATCGGTTGGGAGAGTATGCCATCTATCGGGTTCTGCCCTCCTATGGTGTCTTCCGTTCTGACGAGAACTTGATGGACGAGAACCTGACCCTAGGGCGTTCTTATGGTTGCAGTCCATCCGTCCTTCCCACCTGGTGTATAGGAACCAAAATCGGGTGTTTTTGGAGCCTTATTTACCTATTCATTTCGCCCGCCAATTTGATTATAGCCAAGCGATGATGGGTAATCCGAACCTCTGTCTTGGTCATGAAGGTAGTCTCTTAGACGGTGCTCGGGCCTAGAATTATTATAATGCCAGTCGTACGGGGGCAATATTTACTACCCCTCCTTTATAGAGGGGGGGAGTCTTCTATACTCAGCTGCCCAACTCTATTGTGTATACAACACCTTCTCGCCGGAGTATGATCGTCAGCGGAGTCTGCCTAAGGGGACAAAATTTGAAACCCCTCCTTCACCCTTTCTGCTTCCATCCAGGACGGCGCCCTCTGAGAGTGAATCCAATGATGGTTCTAGCTCGTCTGCAGAGGAGAGAGAGGAGGAACAAACTCTTGGTAGCTTGCGAGGATACCCGCTCTTGCCCGGAGAAACTTCTCCTCCTATGAAAAGAGCCAGAATGACCCCTGCGCCCGCAAAGGGTATAATGACTCTCTATGCTGGGTCGTCCTCCAGGGTAAGTCCTTTTATTCTTCGAACTTGCTCATTCTTTTCACATCTTATGATTGTGCGATTTGAGCAGGCGGGACCTTCTTGGTTAGAGCAGGGATTTTCTGAAAAGCCTGTGCCTGATGCACCTCAAAATGTGGGGGCCGATAATGGGTACGCTATCGCTACTCATTCTGATTCCGGAGGGATTCCTTCTCTTGCTTCCATGCGAGCCCGTACTAGAGCTGATGCTCTGACTGTTGGGTAGAGGACCGACGATACGGCCATCGAAGCAAGGGCCCAAGGAATTGTTGCAAGGCTAGTCTCGACGGTCAATGTGGTTGTAGAGACGGCCATGCCCCCTGAACCATCGAGCGTCTCATTAATGGCTCCTTCTATATCCGCTCTAGTACGGAGGCAGAGTTCGGCTCTTGCTTTTGCTCCTGGTCCTTAGGTTGCAGCTTCTCCACTGACTTCAATGAGTCCGGCTGATAAGGAATATTGCACCCAACTTCTGCTGAAGGCCATCCGCAACGCTTTGACTCATGGTATAGAGGGCGTCTTGCACGGTTAGCCATTGGCCGGATGGGTCCGAGACCTAGTGGAAGGTTAGTTGCAGCTCTTATGCAATTATCCAGAGTATAAGGCTCAGGTCGTGATTACAAAAGGATTGATGGATGACCTTAAAATCGTTTCCCTAGAACTCCATGGCCTTGATCGCACCCTGTCGATCTTAGTTGCAGCGGAACTTGAGAAGATGGTTTATGAAGAGTCCCGCCAAGAGCATATGCACCGGGCTCTTTCTGATCGACTTGTGGAGGTCGAATCAAAGATTGTCGAACTGGCTGATGCCGAAGGGGCTCGAGTCCGCCGTTGTACAACCACGAAGGAGCACTGCAGAGACCTCCGAGAACAGATTCAGAAGCTGACGGATGCTCTGGTCCTTGCTGGGGATGGCCTAAAGGAATCAGATGAACAGGGAGAAGTCCTTCGCCAACGCTCAGAGACTCTGACTCGAGAAAAGGTGGATATCAATGCCCGTCAGATCGAGTTGACTCTTGCACGTCAGGCTTGGACCTCTGTTGGAGATGAGACTGTTAGACGCCAGGAGGCCGAAAGGAGGGCTCAAGCATCGATCGCACAGCGAAAGGCTCATCTGAGGAGTCGGTACCAGGCATCCCAATTTTGACTTCTTGCTTCTTTTTGTCCCTCAGTTTATGAGAGACCATATGTATTTTTGTAATAGAAAACATTGCCTTCTTTGTATCTGTAGTTTTTGTTTTCCTTCTCTGTTCTGTCTATCTTCATGGTTATGAATCCTGTACAGAGATGATAATTCCCTCAGAGGGGATAGCTTTATTGGGGATGGGGTGTTTACTCAGAGGTTATGTGGACATGGCAAATACAGGAGTTTTTTGTATAGACACTTTCCTTACTCAGAGGTGATATGGACATGGTAAGGATAGACCCTCCAGGTGTATAGAATGACTCATAGGTAATATGGACGTGAACGGTTCTATAGATGACAATTGTGGAGAATTGTCAGGGAAAGGGTGCCTTGCTTAGAGTTTATATGGCCATGGCAAGCATCTTTCTACTGGAATAATAGTTCAGAGATAATATGGACGTGACTATTTTGTAGGGTGTTATGACAACCTTGGGATTACCATAACAGGGTGACTACTCAGAGGTAATATGGACATGGTAGACACAATATAGAATAACACTTTAGAGGTAATATGGACGTTAAATACTTTCTAAAAATTACGACAGCTTGCAGCTACTATGGGAAGAGGTGACTACTCAGAGGTAAAGAGGACATGGTAGACACAACTTAGGATAACATTTCAGATGTGAGAAGGGCATGAAATGTTTTCCAAGAGAGTTACAATGATCACTGGTTTATCTTGTCGGCAGTCAGGTCAGGATGGACCCATATGACACCGTCTTGTGGTGTGGAGAACGAGGTGAGCCCTTGAACGTTGTCCCGTGCTGGTGGAAGGTTGACAACTTCCATTGTCGCCTTTGGAATAGGGGCGACGTCGTCTTGCACCTCTATGGCTGGAAAACTCCCGAACTAGAGATTAACTTTGTTGGTCGTGATGGTCTTCTCTTCATAATCCAATGATATAACGTTGTCATTGATGAGGCACTAGATTTGCCTTTTCAACACATAGCAATCTCGTGTTGAGTGGTGGACGTACTAGTGGTAATGGCAGTACTTGGGATGGTCCACCTTTCCCACTTCATCAGGATGCCTGGGTGTCGGGATGGACAGTTTGCCACTCTTCGTAAGCATCTCATAGAGCTCCCACATATCTTTGTCATTGAAGGAGTAAGTCTCCCTCGGCCTCTGCGTTTTTGCAGACTTAGGGTTCACAGATGCTGAACCATTATAGATGTTGACAGTCATGGCCTGCTTGCCTTTTCCGTCTTTGGGGTCGCTGTTGGACAAGCGTCTCCCCTTGTCTTCAGGCCCAGGAAAGTGTAGCCCCAGGAGCTGTGCATCCTAGGCTTTCCTTTGTGCGACATCCGCCTCTATAATGAAAGATGTCCACTCCATGCAAGGAGGACTGTGCCACAATTTGATTGTGGGTAGCATGTTCTTGCGGTATGAGTCTATAAGCATAGGCTCAGGCATGCCGGGCGATAATCTGAGGGCTGCCTGGCTGAAGCGCTCGATGTATGCGTGGATAGGCTCCTTCTCCCTCTGGACAATTTCTATGAGGGTCGACATCGTCATGTCCATCCCTTTTTCGTAGAATCGATCCACGAACAGAGTCTTCATCTCTTCAATGATGAGATACAATCGTTCGGAAGACTGCAGAACCGTTCATAGGCTTCCCTCTGCAGGGTCCTATGAATATGTTGGATAAGAGGGTGTCATCTTTTGGCAGGTGCCCAGTTACCGAGGCAAAGTACCTCAAGTATTGTCGAGGAGACCCCTTTCCTTCGTAAGGTTTAAGCGTCTGCAGATTGTATTTGGAAGAGTAAACGATGTTGTCCCATTCGGCAGGGTATGGCTACCGGATACCCATCTTCCAGAGTGCTGCTTGCTTCTTCTTGGCATCATGACGAGCATTGTCACGACCCGCACCCACTGTGAGGGTACGAGAACGTAACAACGCCCAGCCTACGCCGCAGTATCGGCGGTAGAACGCTGTTCTAAGTCATGAACTATAACTATATAACATGAAATATACTCTCCAGAAGGAGGCCAACACCGAGGTACAACTCAATCACAATCTAAGGTAGAATGTAGCACGATGGAAATAGATAAGAAATCCTCAACTGAGGTACAGCAGAAAGAAATAACAAAGTCTCAACATCTCTAAAATATACAACTCTGAAAATAAGACAACAGCTAAACATGAAAAGAAAGGACAGTCTAAGCTATCTACAATATACAAGGTATCATCCTGAGCAGTTGCCTGAACCTCCCCAGGGGTCCAGGTCGCGAGTGTCAACTAGGCAAACTCCAAGTAAGGGTGCAGGGTTCCTCATCATCCTCTGTAAAATTTTCAACAGGTCCAGTCAGGACGGGAGCGAGCACAAAACATCTCACGCAGTTCATATCATGTTAGGAAATATAAAGCATGCAATAGAGTAAGGTACATGAAACGCTGAAAGAAGAATGTATATGAAAACAGCAGAGATTTGATAATGGTAAATATCTATATATGATAAGTAAGAACTGTAAGCAACATGTGATTTAGAGCACAATATGGTTATGTAAACGGGTTAGGTTATACAATAAAATGGGACTCCTTTGTACGTGGGTGTACAATGGACATATATAATTTCTTATACAATAGGATTGATCACATAACCATTTTTACTCTCCCTCCCCAATCAATACACAAGGATCCAATTCAGTTACGTTACCTTATACAATGGTTTGTACAATGGCTTGTACAATGGCTTGTACAATGGTTCAATGTGATAATGAGAGTACAATATGCACAATGAGTGTACAATGATAAGGGTATTCAATAAATGCAATATGTAAGTAAAACGCACATCACAATATATATTTAGTGAATACAAGGAGATAACATCTCAGAAGAAGATCCGTATAGTACCAATCCGTGATAACAACGTGTCAGCATCAAGTACAGTAATCTAGAACAAGAATGTAAATCCAGACAAGTATGAAACGGTCAGAGAATGTACTCGCCTCGTATCTGAATGTCTGAAGTAAATGTACTGTCCGAGATGAGGTACCTGACTCCTAGTTAGAGCAACACAAGTCAAGATGTATACAGGAGATGATAATAGTAATCTACAATGCGTCTGCATGCTGTCTAGGTCAAACTAGACTAAAGTCAACACTTGGTCAACTCCAGTCAACTATACTAGTCAAACTAGGTCAAGCCTAAGCCAAACAAGTCTAACAAGTCTCACTAGGCCTAACCAAGCTTACGCTAGCATCACACACCAATCACAAGTCATACTAGACTATCAACACACAACATTGGTGTATTCATATCATACACATAGGCCCTATGCCCTATAGTCCACGTCACATATATTTCACATATCATATACATAACAATATATATATCTAAAATATAATACACCCACATATTATAATATATAGAATACCTATATATTCATCTCACATATATACACACATGTCCATAAATATATCTAATATAATATAGTGCACTCATATATTTGTAGGATACATTAAAAATATGAGTCTAACATGCACATATGCATATATATACACATATGCATATATATATATATATATATATATATATATATATATATATATATATATATATGTGTGTGTGTGTGTACACATATCCATAGGGAAAAAGGAGAATGAAAGTGCATGTGTTCAAGTGTATGTGTGTGTGTGTCATGTGACATGAGAGTGTTACTTGAGGGTGTGAAACCTGTGTGTGTGTGTGTACATGAAAAGAGAAATCAACACTAGTTATGAGTTTACACTACACATGGCACAAAGCTAACCCATCTACATTACACATGTATTATACTTAACATGCATGGCTACAAGTATACATCTATATACATTAGAGTAGAGACTATTTAAGTTATAACTAATATTTCGAATTAAGGGGTTGAAGGTTAACATTACATTCATAGACATTCCACTATATTGAAAACTGAAATTGGCTTGGCAATAGGAAAAGGAAGGTATATATGCTTACATGGACAGTTCAATGTTCGAACAACCTAAAATGAACTAACATTCAATCTAAATATCAGCTATGCATTGGTTCTATGTCTACATATGAAATCTGATATTGCATTTACAATATTTATACATTATGCATTCATATCTATCATTACATATATACCTTGTATTTATATCTAGCATTCATTATATACTTTCATGCATGCATTGTATATCATTCTTTCATTCATGCATTAATGCATTGCTTACATATATTACATTAATTGCATTCCTACATGCTTGCATTCAACCATATATATATATTAATGTAAAGAGGATATATATCATATATATATTATTTCATTCATCTAACATATCATGCATTACATACTCTATATTCATTTAATATCCATACTACATAGGCTCATAGGTTACACAAAATACATATATCGTATAGTCACTCTTTTACTTAAAACCAATACTGTACCAATTGGGCATTCACTAAATTCTAGGATTAAAGTATGTTGTAGCTCTTCGTGTTAGCTTTCCGAAACTTTAAACGGATCGTATTTTCGTGTCCGAAAGCTCCCGAAATCGCGAAAATACCGAAACACGTTCGTCTTTCGTACAGCTGACACTCAAATAATTCTACAAAAAGTTACAGAAAGAATTTGGCTTATTAAAATATATATTTGGAAATCTAACTTCGATACGGTTCTTTTAAAAAAAGGGAGATAAATCAGAGTTTTAAGCTAAAAGTTATGACATTTCTAAATTGCTATTGCTACTAAAAACATGGATAAAAATTATGACGGATTTGGGTAGTTTCAGACAAAAGAACACAAGTATATAACATAATATAGCAAGAACTCACTCTCTACACTAATATATATATATATATGAAACACTATAGAACACATCTCCAATACAAAAATATGAGATTAAACATGTAATAATTCATTCATACATAACAACAACACATAGTGTGTCCAAATTTGGGGTTTTCCCACATGGACACAACCACAACATAAATGACACTCCTATGACCTCCAAATGGACACGAAATGGACACAAATGGAGATACAACCATGAGGGTCATTCCGATGGGTTCAAAATAGACCTATATGCATGAGGAAATGAAAAGGAGAAGGGATTTATACCTCCCGGTAGATCGAATCGAAAAAAAGCCTTCACGGAGCGACACTGACACGTAGAGATTCCAAAAGGACACGAACGAGCTCCGAATCCTCCCAAACTTGGGTAGCTTCCTCTTTGGCTAGAATGGAGAAGGAAAGAAGAAGATTTGGTGGCGAAATGGAAGTATTTGGTGGAGAAATTGCTAGGTATTGCTCTCTAGAAATTTGGGGAAGAACAAGAAAGAGAGTGCGGATAAGAATAATGAAATGAACTTGAGCCTATCCTCTCCCAAAGTGGCTGGCCATATGGGGCTATTTGTCCTATTATGGTAAGGTCCAAAATGCCCCCACTAACCTATTCTATTAGTATTAGGAAAGGGCTAATTGGTTGGGGCTAAATTAGTCATTCTAAAGTCTCTAATCACACTAACCTTATCCATAATAATTAGTCTAACCTCTAACTAAAATATTTCTATCATGTGGGCCATGGCTAACTAATGTGTGGGTCCACTAAAGTTAACACTACCCCCGGGTCCCCGTTTCAAGTCGGATTGAGCTGAAATTCGAACCCGACTCAAATAATCCCAAAACAATATCATAAATAATAAAATAAATTTCAATCCCCAAAATAATATCATAAATAATAAAATAAATTTTAAAAATATTCAAAAATATAAAATGACAAAAATACCTATGTTTCTGAAAACTGGGATGACAAATTCCTCGAAATTAAAACCAAACAATAGTAAAATATCAAAATCACAAGTCATAATTTTAAATAGTTTTAAAATGATTAAAAATCACCAAAAATTGTAATATAAAATAATTATCAATAAATAATAATTATAATAACAAAATTTCAAAATTACCCTCATCTGGAAAATTGGGTGTTACAAGCATACAGCTCCTTGATTTCCTGCTGTATCTTGGCCGTCATTGCAGAACCTGTAGCCGATGGGGTAGACGAGGAGGGTCGTGCTTGGTGGGCGACAGACAGCCTACTAGATCCGTTATTGGTTGGCGGATCAAGCGCAGCTGTAGAGGCAGCGGGGGCTATATTGCTCTTGAGGTCGATTATGACCGAAGATAAAGTCTTCATGGTGTCCATCAGCGTATCTAACTTTGTCTCGAGGGCTTCGATACGTCTGAGAGCTTCATTGTTGTCTTCCTCATTGCCATCGGCCATAAACACGGACTAAGTGTGAGGATGAGTCGAGGGAGCCGTAGATCCTTCACTCTCTGGCTCAGACGCTTGAGCCTCACCGTCTTGAGGATACACCATAAGAGTGTGATCTTCCTCTGACTCAGTACGGTTGCTACCCCAGTCTGGTGACTGGCTAAGCCGATGGAGGCATCCGTGTTGTATTGCTACTCTTTATATTGGAACACAGGGTTGTCGTGCATGGTAGGAGCCTAGTTACCCCCAGTATTTGGCATGACACCCAATGTAGATCTAAAATGGGTGCCTTGGAACACACTTGCATCGGGTACCTTAGCTTTGCTGCTCTCCGGCCTCCTCTTCGGTTTAGTGACCGACACGGAAGGATTCTGGAAGGGCTTCTTGAAAGCTCTGGAACTCTGTGTCGCATAGCATGTGGCGACGCGGGGTTCGTCTTCTCTATGGCTCACCGACCCCCTATTGAGCCTCCGGCGTGGGGTCGACGTAGAGTAAAGTCTCTGGAATACGGAACGCCGGCTCGGTGATGGAACGGCCGTCTGCTGGCAGCAGTAGTTGATGGTAATCTGGGTGCAAGAATGCCTTGATTTAGGCATGCCCTTCGCTACAGATTCTCCTTCCGCTTGGGAGAGGGTCGGATCTTCCGCCAGGGCACTCCTATTGTACGTGCAGGGAAGCTGCACGCAAGTACGGTCAGAACGGGTCTGGTGGAAAAGCCTTTTGTCACTTCTGTGGGAATGCTGCTCGCATGGCTCCCTCTCCGTAGGACGTACACCCTGGCTTGGCTCTCGGAGTCATGGATGCTTCGCTCTAAACATGCCTCTGGTCTGCCAAAGGTGCGGTGTGCTTATTGCACGAAGCATGAACCACCTGGGACCTCTTCCTACTACCCCCAGCAGGCGAGTAGTATTCAGAGTCCGTCGAAGGCCCACCTAAAGGGAAAACGATTCTGTCGAAGACATTGTAGAAGCATGGAAAAGAACAAAAGAAGCCTATGCGGCTCAAAATAGAAGGAGCCTCATGCGGCTCAGGAATCTATCAGAGCCTCATGCGGCTCAGAAACTCTTCAATAGCCTCATGCAGCTCAGGCAAAAATCACGTGACCCTATGTATCTTGCCTTTACAGCTGGCCATAAAGTGACTGCTACCATTAAATGCTCTGACATAAAGTGATAACTCTGACATTAAAGCTGAAATGATGAACTTCGACATGACGGCGTATTCCTCGGGAAACGAAGAAAATCTCCTCTGCAACTAGCACGATCCACCAAATACAAAGCTCCCTATGCGGCTGCCACCACCCCCATGCGGCTGATGCTCGCATGCGGCTTGGAGCGTGAAGACCCTCGTCATGCGGCTCAAATTATGAACAGTCACCCTATGCGGCCGATGTTCTCATGCGGCTCGGATCATGGGGATCATCTCTATACGGCTCAAATATTGAGAGGCCACGCCCATGCAGCCTTGACACGTGGCTAGTCCTATGCGGCTCAATTGGAAACCACCCCCATGTAGCTCAGATCTCGGAGGCCACACCTATGCGGCTGCCACCTTCATGCAGGTTAAAACCTAAGAAGCTACCCTCATGCGGCTGTGGCTCGCGGTTATGACACGTGGCAGAAGATCAGTTTCCCACGTGGCACTAAATCAATCAAGAGTTATCAACAAATTCCAACAACCAGATTTAGTGCAATCATCATAATTACTTGAATCAAAACAGATTTATGGCAATCACATGGATTAAACACGTGGCAGGAGATCCGAGCTTCCCAAGATTCATGACAATCAACATTGATTGCCCATACAGATTCTACACAATCAGCATTAATTGTCCAGATTCGTTGCAATCAAGATTAGTGGTCCAGATTAATTGCCCATAAAATAGGATCAAGGAAAATGGCAATTAAGTCCCCAAGCCGCCGACTTTTTTCGGGTGATCATTGCAAACCCTAATGATGACACCCTACTCCTATAAATAGCAAGGTGCCATTCCCTTGTAAAAAGATCGGATTCAAAAAAATAAAAAAATATAGCAATGTGCCATTCCCTTGCAAAAGAGATCCTATCCACCCGGCTGGACACACAGAGAGACAAAGGCGCGCACAGAAGAGTCTTTCCATCTTGAGAACAGTTCTTCACCGGAGCCAAGGCTACGTCTGATCGTCCAAGGAGTAAGGCAGAGCGGCCGTCGTTTTCCCGATCCTCTACCGTCACCCCCCAGAATCAAAACTAAACAATCGTGCTTAGATTGCTGTACCTAGGTTTTCGTCCCTATGCTTTCTTTGTACGAGCGAGTTTGTATTGTGAAGTAAAAGTCCAGTCCTCCCATATAAATGTTCTGCTCTTTTATAATCAATGGCTAATACGATGGCGACCCTGCTGGGGACTAACTTCTCCACGGCTGAGGAGTTGGTGACGCAATCAGACGCAGCCAAACTTGGCTCCACTCACCAAATGTCGGTCGCCCGGTTCGACCAACAGGCGTTTGAAGAAATGCTCTCCGACGGGAGCGCTGGCCTGGTCCAGCGGCGAGCCCGCACAAAGAAGGCCCGCAGGGAGTGGAGACCCAAAAATTTTGCTCCTTCTCAAGCTCTCGAAGAAGTACTCTCTGTTGCCCGAGACAAAGGAGAAGTCTCGCTTGCGGCCCCACTTCAGACCACAGAGGACTCTGTTGTCCCCAAGTCCGACAGAAGAAAATACTATGATGCCGGACTTCCAAGGGCAAAAAGGAACTCTGTGCGATCCAAGCCGCATAAAGGCGCTAGCCGCATGGAGGCTCATACGACCGCAACTGTCAACCACATGGAGAAAACTCGAGCGGCCACACAAGTCAGCCGTTACAGAAAATCCATGCGACCAAAATTTCCAGCCGCATGCAGACAACCTGCACGGCCATGACATCTAGCCGCATACAGAAAGTTCATGCGGCCACAAAGGATAGCCGCATGCTGACAGCCTGTACGGCCATGACTCCTAGCCGCATACAGAAAGGTCATGTAGCCACACATACCAGCCGCATGCAGACAGCCTGTACGGCAACCGATCCCAGCCACATACCATCTATCCTATGTGGATCGCGGTCATTCATTGACCGCCTCTCATACGGTCCTGACTATGAAGGCTCTCTGGAGCATATGCCAGACTCTGTTGTGACCAGCTTGGACTCTTCCTACTACGCACTCTCAAGTGCTAGGAGGAAGAAGTCTCGGGCAGCACGGGCTCGACGATCTCAGTCGGCTGTCCCGACTTCTGACTACCAGGGCGTCCCGATGACTATTACTCGGGCCCCTGATGGGAAGTTGTACAGAAGTACCCGTGTCCAGCCCCCGGTGGCCAACGAACGAGATAGTTATCAAGAATCTCCTAACAAGGATCAGGGGCGAGTACTCACGCTACCCCCACATCAGGGAGCAGGCAGGAGGCCAACGCACTCATCAGCCCACAAAGCAGGTGACCCACGCAACATGATTCTTCACAAGCGCAAGGAAAGAGACAAAGATTTGACGTGCAAAAAGTCCTGTCAAGGATATCAATGCACCCAAGTCATAGTCAACTGCTGCTGCAACAAGGCAGCAGCACAAAAAGACCGATGGTCCGTCTTCCAAAGGCTGCAACACCCAAGCTCAGAAGACGAGGCGCTTCTCGTAGCCTCTTGCAATTCTGCTCTGAAGATTCCTGGCAGAGGAAGAGGGAAGAAAATAAATGTCTCCAGCCCAAAAATTTCAACCGGCGTAACCAAGAAAATTTCTTCTAAACAGCTATCTACCACCGTTGCAGGAGGAGTTTACCAAGGTACCCGCTCAAAGACGAAATCTGCCACACTGGGAGATTCGTCCACATCTATGAAAGACACTGGAGCCGGGGGTAGCATTCCTCCAAATATCCACAATAACCCGGTGTTCCAAGAAGATAGTCCGGGGGAAATAGTTCACCCAACAGATGCAGCAGATCCCGATGTCCCCGAGGACGTCCACAATTCCCAAAACGAGGCAAGATCTGAAGCTGGGGGTACCACTCATTCTGAGTCAGAACCAGAGGAGAGAATTCCCACATACCCGAATGACTTCTCTGTACAAGGGTATGACTCAGAGGGTACGTCCTCTACCGTTCCTTCCATCTCTCCTCATGTAAGGACGGTGTTCATGACAGACAGCAACCAAGAAGGTTCCAGTGATCGCCAACACATCGACACTCTGGAGGCCATACTACATGCTTTGGTCAAGTCTGTGGACGAGATCAAAGCAGCCCTTCCAACTCTGTAAGGAAGAACGCCTGGCCAAATAAGCTTGGGTCTCGCGGTCAATGCGGACTCAAACTCAGCTGCACCAAACCCGGGCGATAGTCCTCCTGAAATATCGGCTCCTACCGCAGCAGACGAGGCCAGGGAGGCAAGAAGAGAGGTCCAGGAGCTCCGGGTCATGTTCCATGCCCAAAAAAACTGCCAATACCTCAGGATACGACAACCGTATCCCGCTGCGTGGAGAGATGTTCCCTTCCCACCAAAATATAAACCATTCCGCATCAATCCATATGATGGGAAGACATCTGCAAGCAGGTACATCACCTACTTCAAAGTCACAACCGACCATCTGCCTCATGACGACGCCATCCTTACGCGGTTGTTCATCGGAGCCTTGGAAGGGGTCGCCTTCGACTGGTACCGCAACTTGTCGAAAAATTGCATCCACTCCTTCACCGGCTTTAAACGCATGTTCCTAGAGAGGTTCTATGAAGTAGAATAAGACGTGACAATGTCCACTCTCATGGACGTTGTTCAGGGAGAAAAGGAGCTAACAAGAAATTAGATCGAGCAGTTTCACCAAACCGCGATGAAGCTGCCTTTTGGCAACCCTGATTCCTTCTTGATTAAAATTTGCCAAAAGAGACTGCTTCCCACAGTCATCCTCTGGATGGGCGAAAGTCAATTCAAGGATTGGAAGACGTTCATCATCAATGCAACTAGCACAGAAGACAAGGTAAAGAAAGCCCGTCAACTGGGATTGCACATCTCGGAAGGGGAAGACAAGGGCAAACGCCCTAACGTCAACAACAACAACGGTGGTAATTCCTCCAGCAACTGAGACAACAAGGGCAAGCATGCTATGGTAACCGACACAGCCCCAAAACCTGAATCAACGTCGGCAGAAAAGTAGTGGCCTCAGATGACCTACTCCTTCGAGGATGGCCATGTTAAACCCATCTTAGACATGCTCGTCCAAGAAGGACGAATTCAGCTCCCTCCTCCCAGGCGAGAGCCTCGCCCTGCAGATATGGAGAGCCCCAAGTATTGCCATTACCATCGCTATTTTCACCATGCTACACAAGACTGCTATCAGCTGAAATGATACATCCAACATCTCATCTATTCTAAGGCCCTGGCCATTGATTTCGAAGAGGTGACTATAGCAGCCAATATGGTGTCAGTACAATTCGATAACTTTCTTCCGACAAGGACTCAAGATGGAGTAGTACCTGTCCCCCGAGCAAGGATGGAAGTCGGTAACCTTCCACCTCCCCGAGACCAAGCTGCTGGTCTAGTACCCCTTACCACATCACGAAGGGAGATTATGTGGGTCCATCCGGACTTGGTACCTGAGGTGACTAAGTTCGCTTCTCCCTCCACTAGCAAGAAGAAGAATGGGAAAGTCAAATCATGTCACACGATCTCGACAGAGGTCGAAGAAGCTACAGCTGTTGTTACCCGCTCCGACGTACAAACCCAACCTCCACCGGGTAACTGGGCTGAAGATCAGTAGCCGACAGCTGCTGATGCTCCAGGACCTCCGTAGCCTTCGATAACCGACAAGCCTAGGCCGAAGGAGACTCGCTTTGACAAACCACTCCAAAAAGAGACGTCTCATGGGCTAGAAAGGCCATACAACTTTGACATCCTGGCACAATTGGCCAACACACCAGCCAAATTGTCGCTATATGAGCTCCTGAGACTCTCCAAGGATGTCTGCGTTGTACTAAGCAAAGTACTCCAGAATGCCGACGCATACCTAGCTCAGTCCAATCTCACTGGGGAGGACTCACCGGCAGACCTCCAGGACAGCGCTTGCACAGGGTCAATGCCAAACATCGTCTTCACTCCGTAGGATATGCTTATCAAAACTAACATGCACGATCGCCCTCTGTATTATACTGGGTACATTGGCGATATCAAGATCGATCGGATGCATATTGACCCTGGGTCCTCCATAAGCATCATTCCGAAGAGCCTACTACACTATATGTGCATCCCGATGCATCGCCTGATATCGACAAACACCGCCATCATCGGTTTCAATTCGGGCAGGAGCTACCCGATCAGGAAGATCCGCCTAAAATGCCAAATCGGCGACCTTCAGTCGGAAGTGACCTGTTATGTAATAGATACGGACACCTCCTACAATATTCTCTTGGGGCGTCCTTGGATACACGATTATATGATCCTGCCCTCCACACTGCACCAGTGCTTCAAGTACGTCGACAAGTATGGCTTTGTAAGAACAGAATTTGCCGACATTGATCCCTTCAAAGGGGTCGAATCCTACTACTCAGACTCATGCTTGTACGAGAAGTCAAAAAAGCATCTTGCCAAAGGAGATATTCAAGCTCAAACTGAGGCGGCAACCAGATCAGAAGAACCTCTGATGATCCACCTCCAAGCCCGCAAGCCTGGCATAACTGTGCCCCTTACAGCCACTCTGCGTAAGGAAGCAGTTAGCCTCTCTGCACTGGAGGAACAGATGATAATCCGACTGCCAAGTTCTGGCCAAGCACCAAGACCCACGATAGAGCCACTGACAATCAGGCTGTCTAAAGCTAGCTGGCCACAAGCAGAGGAGCTCAATCCCTCTGTCAAATCGATGACAATTCGTCTTCCCAGAATGAATCGGCAACCGAGCACTAAGTCAGGGACTGCTAGCCAGCCAACAACTCCCTGCCCAGCACCGAGCACCAAACTGGGGGTAGCTAGTAGGCCAACAACTCCACGTTCTGCTCCACCCATGGAGCCCCTGATAATCAAGTTGCCCAAGTCATCCTCTCAGTCTGCATTTACACAGGGGGTGGCTGAAGAAGAGTCAGAGCTGGCCAAGTATGTGGCTGCTTACACTGATGTTCCATCCGCAGATGATGTAATCCCACTGGAAAAGATACCTTATTTCATCAATAAAGGGCTATCTTTGAATTACCTCGAGCTTAATAAGCTTTGTACAATGTATGCTATGGAACACGGTATAGGTGCTCACCTGCACACACAAGTGACAAATGTCTACACCGCAAACCAACTTACTCCAGTGGAAGACGCTTACCACATAATCGAGGGAGGAGATCACCCAATCATCTTCGACCGGAAGAATGATCCACAGTCCTTCAAGATAGAAGAAGTTGAGCTCGAACCCGACATCGGGAGATTGTCCCTTTATCTGTATAGTCTCCAATCCAAGTACCTTATACAAAAACAAGGGTATGATCTGGAAACTACACCAGGCTTGAACTACGGCATTGGACGGCGATTACCCTTACAATTGCCGGTCCCGGCTGGGAAACTACGTGACTACTATAACAAAACCAGATGTGGGCTAGGTTATGTCACACCCGCGATGACCCCTGAAAGCTCAGACGAAGAATGCGGCCAGCACTCACACTCAACCGGATCACCCACTTCCGATTCAGATATCAGCATCGGGGACATGCTCAGGCAAGTCTGGTCCGTCAATATGGCACTTGCCGATACCTACGAAGAATATGAAGACATTCCCAAACTTCTTGAGCTAGAGCCAGGGGTACAATAGCTAGATGCACAGTGGGAGAAGCGATTTGAACAAAGAGAGCCTCCCACCGAGGATGAGGTTGTACAAGTCAATCTAGGTGATGAATCCTCTCCAAAGCCCATCTTCGTCAGTAAGAATCTGACCGACGAAGAGCGAGAATCACTACTACAACTTGTCAGAGAATATATCGAAGTGTTCGCCTGGAGCTACGAAGATATGTCGGGACTGAACCCCGAGATTGCACTTCACAAACTCAACATCCTTCCAGACGCAAAACCAGTCAAGCAACAGCAACGTCGGTTCCATCCTGACGTCATGAATGCTATTGAAGCCGAGGTAAACAATCTGATAGCCAGCGGCTTCATCCGTAAGGAACAGCATCCTGACTGTGTCGCTAACATAGTTCCAGTCCTTAAGAAGAGTGGAAAGATTCGAATCTGCATTGACTTTCGCAATCTGAATGAGGCGTATCCTAAGGATGAGTTCCCTCTCCCTATTACAGACATCATGATCGATAACACCTGCAGCTTTGAGCGTATGTAATTCATGGATGGTTTTTCGGGGTACAACCAGATCAAGATATTCCCTGACGACGAAAAGCATACATCATTCCGAACACCAATAGGCACGTTCTGCTACACAGTCATGCCTTTTGGTTTAAAGAACGATGGCGCCACCTATCAAAGAGCTATGAGTATCATCTTTAGAGACCACTTGCGCAAAACATTGGAATGCTACGTTGACGACATCGCCGTCAAAAGCCGCTCTAAGGAAGATTATCTGCATGATCTAAGGACAGTGTTCGACCTGATGCGAGCGCACAATTTGAAAATGAACCCCACAAAATCCTTCTTAGGCGTATCCAGTGGGAAGTTCTTGGGTTTCATCATTACCTCCTATGGTATCCACGTAGACCCTGAGAAGACGAAGGCGATCATGGAGATGGGCTCCCCGAGAAATCTCTGCGAACTCTGAGGCCTTCAAGGGAGGCTAGCCTATATCAGGAGGTTTATCTCCAACCTCTCCGGACGATGTCAGCCATTCACCCACCTCATGAAGAAGGGCGTTTCATTCGTATGGGATGAAGAATGTCAGCGCATCTTCGACAGCATCAAAGAATATCTGACGAACCCTCCAGTTCTGGTAGCCCCGATTGCTAGAAAACTATTCTTGCTCTATGTACGAGCGATGGAACATTCTCTCGGTGCTCTACGAGCATAAAACAACGAGACAGGCCACGAATGTGATGACCATAGTTCGTAATTACGTATTTTGAAATACGTGTACATATCTGACTCGTATTGTATGTCTTCTGGCCTGGTTCGGCTTGTTTGGGTTGGCTTGGTTCGGCTTGGGTTGCTATTGGTTCATGATGAACCAAGTGGAGAACCCTTACCTACCACCACCATCCTCATTTATTAGCCCAACTCTTTCTCTCTCATCATTCACTCTTCTTCTTCCTCACCGTTGCTCTCCACCTACCAAGAGGTTTAGGCAAATGCAACTTGCTTCACGATGGATTTCAAGTTTTATTGTTCTATTCTCTTCTTTACATGATTATAAGCCTCTTTAGAACTTGGAGTTTTTAATTTTGATGGATAGATTCTTCTAGATCTACTTTATAACTTTTAGTTCATAGAGTTTTCTTGGTTTTGATCTACTAAAACTTGTTATTTTTTAAAACTAATAGTTCCATGAGCAAGAGCACGAAATTTTGTGTGAATTTGGTTTTTGATTCACCTCATTTCGAGTTAAAATAAAGTTTTTATGGCCAAAACAAGTTTTCTGAATTTTCATGTCGGCTGAAGAATGTGGTGCTAGCGTAAAATAAGATTTTACGCAGGGAAGCTAGCGTAAAATCGAATTTTACGCAGGAAGGCTTGCGTAAAAATGAAATTTTACGCTGGAAATCCTGAAATTGCGTATTTTATACTGGATTGTATCCAGAATATGAAATTTTACGCTGGAAACCCTAAAATTGCGTATTTTATGCTGGATTGTATCCAGAATGTGAAATTTTACGCTGGAAATCCTAAAATTGCGTATTTTACGCTGGAAGGTACCTAGAATGTGAAATTTTACGCTGGAACCCTCCCTTTTTACATATTTTATGCAGAATTGAATTTTTGGCATAAAAAGTGCACAGAATGACTGTTTTTGCCAAGTTAAGCTATTTTTTAGCCAGAATTTCGAAAAACTTAAAACATGAAAGTTTTAGATCTTTGTCTTGTCTTTTCGAATATCTCTGGAGCACCTTGTTTTATGTTCGTATGTGGAAGTTATGCCCCGTCTCCCTGAGCCGTATGATTCCGACACAACTCTTGCACCCTGTTTATATTTAGTTATTGCATACACGCTTATACCAGGTTAAATATTAATTTTAAATAATGATATGACATGATAGTGACCCGTCGTGGTGCACTCTTGACAGTGTATTTGACATGATACATATCTCGAATGCTGTTACGACGGCTAGCATGTCATGGCAGAATTGAATGGCCTGGACACCGTGGGTGAATGTGTTTGTACTAAAGGAACCGGTAATGTTTGCATCATGTCTAAGGCAGGGATCCCTGAGTACCACGGTCAGGGATACCTACAGTAATTGACTAAAGCTAATAAACTAGAATAATTCAGTAGACATGAAGAGATTCCCAGCTACAGGCAATCCCGTTATCTGGGCGCATTAAGTGGACTTGTAGTAGCCTACCGATGAGTAGGGCACATTTTCAGCACACAGTCACGTGTTGCGTTCTCCATAAATGGACATTCAACCTGGATAATCGGATGGTCTGCAGGGCTTGTGGCTGTTGGGATAATCTCATTGCATCTTGCTAGTAACTAGGCCTGTGGTAACCCTAGTTAGTTAAAAGTATCAAGCCGTACTCTTAATTGGCCGTGACTGATTGGATGGAGTTTATCCCAGCTTAGTCTTGTCCTGAATCCTGTACAAGATTGTGACACGACATGATTATTGATGCTTGCCTTAACAATAACGATTGGGGGTCCAGTTCTGTTCAGGCGAAGGGTTACAACCCCGGTCCTTGTTTGGTTTAAGGATTGTAACCAAGCTTCCGGAGCAGTTCTGTATCCTTTCTTCGTTATTGTCTTATTGCAACCCCATGCCACTCTCGTCATGTTTTACCTTACTGCAACGACATGATTAATTCTTTATACTGGCCTTAACAATAAAGATCAGGGGTCCAGTTCTGTTCAGGCAAAAGGTTGCAACCCCGGTCCTTGTTTGGTTTAAGGGTTGTAACCTGGCTCCCGGAGCAGTTCTGAGTCCTCTCTTCGTTTATTGTCTTGTTACCTTACCATTAGTATTTGAGACGGGTTTCTATTCAGGTGAAGGGCTGCAACCCCGGTCCTTGTTTGGTTTAAGGGTTGCAGTCTGGCTGCTTGAATGGTTTTCTCGTACTCAATTTATTATTGTTATCTCTATTATTATTATGATCAGTTCTTTTATAAGCTCTCTTTAATTATTCTATTATGATATGCTGGTTTTAGTTCCTAAGTGAAGCCTCCTTGTGGCACTTGTACTTTCTGGGGTCTGACCCAGCTGGTTTTGTGTGGCCAGATATCGGAGCAGTCCTAGAGGATCTACCTAACCTCCAGCCAGATGGTGACCACCAGGCGTAACCCTGGCAATGAGTGGGTTTCTTTTTGTCCTTCCACTTTATTGTAAAAATTATTCTTTTGAGGCGTTTAGCCGACGACCACGTGTTAGCTCGTATTGCATCTTTATTTACTGTCTGCCTACGGACTTTAACATGATTGACAGATCCTAGGGTTGATCATGTACGACTGAACTCTTGCTAGTCTTGACATTTTGTATGACTAGCTTCATGATCATCCAATATGTAATGTATGGGACACCTTGCTAGTATATATTTGGTGCTCTGACATCTTGTAACTATTATTGCTTGCTTGAGATTGAGACAATAGGCTTGTTCATGACCATAGGAGACTGTTGGCTTGTAGTTAAACCCTCATGTATCTAGATAGCCGTGACCGTATAGCGAGGTGGGTTGCACTTCAATATACGTAGCTGGCTATGTACACCCCCGCTCTTCAGTATTCTGGTTCTGGGGTGTAACATGGTTTTAGTGGTGGCCCATACAGGTCTTGTAAATCAAGATGTGTGAGGGTTTACCGAATAGATGTCTCAATCAGCACTCGCCTTTGATCTCTACCCGTATCTTTTAATCCCTGAGATTCTCGACCTGATCACATGCTTGTATCGTTGATCTATCTTGGTCCTTCCTTATTATTCCCTATGTCATCTTCTTCAGCGGCATTGTTCATGGACCTGCCGATCAGCAAGACGAAGCACCTTCCGTGGACCAGCAGCAACCCGGAGATCAGGTCCAACATTCAGGGGTAGCCTCCAGAGTCATGCCTACAGGAGGAGAGCCACCAGTTCAGCCCGTCCAGCCTGCAGAGCCTGATGATGGCACCTTGGTGGGTCTCATCAGGTCATTATTAGCTTCCCAGGATCGTCGGGGAGATGCCTTACACCAGGCGGTGGCAGACACTTTGACCAGAGGAGGTCATCAGGGTAACAGCATGGCCAACAGCTTCAAGCGCTTGAACCCTCCCTTCTTCGATGGCAGTGAAGATACGATCACTGCAGATGCTTGGCTTCAGGACACAGAGGTGATTCTAGAAGCAGCCAGGACCCCAGAAGCAGAGAAGGTGGCCGTAGTGCACCTGTAGTTACTAGATCTTGCCCGCAACTGGTGGGCAGCGCAGGCCGATGGATTAGTGGCCCCTATTTCATGGGCAGTATTTAGGGAGAGATTCCAGACCAAGTATTTTGATGCTGTAGCTCGGTACGATCTACAGATGAGGTTCACCAATCTGAAGCAGATGGACAGAACGGTCGATGGATATGCGGCCGAGTTCTCTAGGCTTGGTCGATTTGCTCCCACCTTGGTGGCGACCGAGTTCGATAGGGCCCAGCGGTTCCAGCAGGGGCTTCACCTCGAGATCTTGTTAGCAGTGGAACAGTTTGAGCATCAGACTTTTAATACGGTATTGAGAGCAGCTAAGAGGCATGAGTATACCTCCCAGAGGATCGTGGATAGGACCGGAGGTCGGAAGCGATCCCATAGCCAGATGAATCAGTCGTCAGCCCCAGCCCCGGCAGCCAGGGCTTTGACCATTGGAGCTCCGAGGCGGACGGCCTCAGTGACGTCGGTTCAGCATTCCACCCCGACGCACCCTCAGCAGCAGAAGCAGAAGCAGTCTTCCGTAGTGGGATGTTCACACTGCGGGAAGCCGGGGCATGTGGTATCAGAGTGTCGCAGAGCACAGGGTTTGTGCTTGGTTTGTGGTGTCCCGGACCACAGGGTTAGGAACTGCCCGAACAGGGAGAGTACATCGGCCTTCTCTAGTTCTTCAGTTAGAGGACCCGCACCAGTCCAGCAGCAGCAGCAGCAGCTATAGTACCCGTTTCCGAGGCCATTGCCGATGCAGGCCCAGGCATTCCAGCAGCAGAGACCGCAGTAGTATGCCCAAGCCCAAGCCCTGATCCAGAGCAGGCAGAGGAATTTTTAGCAGAGGGGACCCGCACCCAGAGGACATGGTCAAGTGCTAGCCTTGACCATGGGAGAGGAAGGAATAGCACCCGGTGAGGTAGTGGCAGGTACTATTCTCGTCAACACCTTTCCAGCTTCAGTATTATTTGATTCTGGTGCCTCGCATTCATTTATGTCTGCACGATTTGTGACATGGATAGGACTGGAACCCGAGTCATTATCAGTAAGGCTCAATATACTTACTGGTAACGGTCTTGTGGGAGTAGATAGAGTATTTTCCTCGTGTCAAGTCGTAGTTAGGGTAGAGAGTTTTCTGCTAGGATAATAGAATTCCCGATGGCCGATTATGATGTGGTCTTAGGGATGGATTGGTTGAGGGACCAGTATGCCAGGATAGATTGCCGTATTGGCAGGGTTGTTTTTAGCATCCCAGGCGAGCCGGAGTTTTCCTTTTTCCGAGACGAAGTTGAACCTTCTCCTCCTGTATTGCGGATGGTAGTAGCAGCAGTGCAGTTGCCCCGGATCGTTGAGGAGTTTCCAGATGTTATCCCAGAAGAGCTTCCAGGAATGCCGCCAGAGTGAGAGATCGAGTTCACCATAGACTTGATCCCCGGGACCGCATCTATGTCAGAGAGAGTCTACAGGATGGCGCCGTTAGAATTGGAGATATTGTACAAAATAATTGAAGAACTCAGGACCAAGGGATTCATTTGTGCTAGTGGATCGCCTTGGGAAGCCCCGATACTTCTTGTAAAAAAGCAGGATGGTACGTCCAGATTATGTGTTGACTATCTTACCTTGAACTCAGTAACAATCAAGAATAGATATCCTCTCCCAAGGATAGATGACTTGTTTGATCAACTCAGAGGAGCAGCAGTATTCTCGAAGATAGATTTGCGGTCAGGGTACCACCAGATCAGAGTCAGAGAGCAGGACATCCCGAAGACGGCATTCAGGTCTAGATATGGATATTAGGAGTTCCTTGTTTTGCCCTTTGGAGCAACCAATGCGCCGGCTGTATTCATGGACCTCATGAATCGTATCTTCATGCCTTATTTGGATCTGTTCATGATTGTGTTCATAGACGACATCCTGGTCTATAGCAAGAGTGAAGCGGAGCATGAGCAGCATCTCAGAGTTGTCCTCCAAATTCTCCGAGAGCACCAGTTGTATGCCAAGTTCAGTAAATGCGAGTTCTGGCTCGATCGTATTTCGTACTTAGGTCATATCATCACCAGAGGAGGAGTAGAAGTGGATCCCCAGAAGATCGTGGCTATCGAAACGTGGCCAGTGCCCAGCACAGTTGCAGAAGTTCGCAGTTTTCTTGGATTGGCCGGCTACTACCGGCGATTTGTTTCGGACTTCGCTCGAATTTTAGCACCACTGACACAGTTAACCCGCAAGGATGTACAATTTGCTTGGACATCATAATGTCAGGATTCTTTTGAGAAGTTGAAACGAGGCTTGATGACGGCACCCATTCTCACACTTCCAGATGGGACCGGAGGATTCTCAGTGTATTGTGATGCTTCAGGCCGAGGTTTAGGATGTGTTTTGATGCAACATGGGAAGGTAATAGCTTATGCGTTACGACAACTTCGTGATCATAAGAGGAATTACCCAACCCACGACTTGGAGCTGGCAGTCGTGGTGTTTGCGCTAAAGCTTTAGAGACACTACTTGTATGGAGATAGGGTAGAGATTTTCACCGATCACAAGAGCCTGAAGTATGTGTTCACTCAGAAGGATCTTAACATGCGTCAGAGGAGATGGCTAGAGCTGCTTGTGGATGATGATGTCAACCTACAGTACCATCCTGGGAAGGCCAACGTTGTTGCAGATGCATTGAGCAGGAGAGCCAGAGTTTACTTTCTGACAGCGCAACCAGAATTGTTAACAGATCTTCAGAAGATGGGTATAGAAGTTGTCCTTACTACCAGCATGGCATTGATGGCCAGCATGCAAGTTCAGTCCAGTATAGTTGAGAGAATCAAGATAGCTCAGTCCTCCGATTCTAAGCTTCTGCGGCTTAGGACAGAATGTGTAGCAGGGCAAAGGCCAGAATTATGCATTCATGAGGACGGTACACTTCGACATGGTAAGCGTCTTTGTGTACCCAGTGGAGATATCAGACAGGAAGTCATGACCGAAGCTCACAGTTCTCAGTATTCGATTCATCCCGACGGTACGAAGATGTACCGAGATATCCGTCAGCACTTTTGGTGGAATGGCATGAAGAGGGAGATAGCTCGGTTTGTCTCTCGGTGTTTGGTTTGCCAACAGGTTAAAGCTGAACATCAGAGGCCAGTTGGACTACTTCAGCCCTTGCCAATTCTAGAATGGAAGTGGGAGCATATAACCATAGATTTTGTGACTGGATTGCCTAGATCCCCAGCTGGTAGAGATGCTATCTGGGTGATAGTTGACAGGCTCACGAAGGTGGCTCACTTTCTCTCGTTCAGAGTTGGTCAGTCGACGGCTCAGCTATCGGAGATGTATCTCCGACAGATTGTACGGAGTACCAGTCAGTATCACCTTGGACAGAGATTCGAGATTTACCTCGCACTTTTGGCGTAGTCTGTAAGAGAGTTTGGGAACTCACCTCCAGTTCAGTTCAGCATATCACCCACAGGCAGATGGCCAGTCAGAACGCACGATCCAGACTCTCGAAGATAAGTTGAGATCATGTACACTCGACTTCGACGGTTCGTGGGAAGATCACCTGCACCTGGTGGAGTTCTCCTATAACAACAGTTTCCAAGCTAGCATCCAAATGGCACCGTTCGAGGCACTGTATGGTAGGAAGTGCAGATCCCCACTAGCATAGGACGATGTTGGAGAAAGGCAGATGCTTGGTCCCGAGTTGATCACTCAGACGGTTGAGGTGGTCAGGAGAGTTAGAGATCATCTTCGCGTTGCACAAGATCGTCAGCGCCATTGGGCCGATTCTCATCGGCGTCCCCTTGAATTTTCTGTCGGTGACCATGTATTCCTGAGGATCTCGCCTAACCGTGGCATCATTCATTTTGGCGTACGGGGAAAGCTTAGTCCTAGGTATATAGGGCCGTTCGATATTCTAGAGCGAGTAGGAGATGTGTCCTATCGTCTCGCTCTTTCGCCATCTCTGAGTGAGGTGCATGACGTGTTCCACGTATCCCAACTGCGACGGTATATCCCGAACCCGAGCCACATCCTGGATCATTCGGAATTGATTGTGGGTACCAACCTTTCGTATGAGGAGAGGTCCGTATCCATATTGGACCGGAGAGAAAAGATACTCAAGAACAAGACTATCAAGTTAGTCCGAGTTGCTTGGGGTCATCACTCTTTGGGTGAGTCAACGTGGGAGCGTAAGGATGATATCCGATCGCGATATCCCAACCTGTTTGACTCGTAATGTATAATGTCTTTCTTATGCCTTACGCTCTAGATTCCTTGCTTGAAATGAATGACTGCATGGTAGATTGCTTGAATGTAGCTTGTCATTGCCTCTCTAGCCTCTTAATTAAATTTCGAGGACGAAATTCTTTTAAGGTGGGTAGAGTTGTGATGACCATAGTTCGTAATTACGTATTTTAGAATACGTGTACGTATCTGACTCGTATTGCATGTCTCCTGGCCTGGTTCGGCTTGTTTGGGTTGGCTTGGTTCGGCTTGGGTTGCTAATGGTTCATCATGAACCAAGTGGAGAATACTTACCTACCACCACCATTCCCATTTATTAGCCCAACTCTTTCTCTCTCATCATTCACTCTTCTTCGTCCTCACCGTTGCTCTCCACCTACCAAGAGGTTTAGGCAAGTGCAACTTGCTTCACGATGGATTTCAAGTTTTATTGTTCCATTCTCTTCTTTACATGATTATAAGCCTCTTTAGAACTTGGAGTTTTTAATTTTGATGGATAGATTCTTCTAGATCTACTTTATAACTTTTAGTTCATGTAGTTTTCTTGGTTTTGATCTACTAAAACTTGTTATTTTTTAAAACTAATAGTTCCATGAGCAAGAGCACGAAATTTCGTGTGAATTTGGTTTTTGATTCACCTCATTTCGAGTTAAAATAAAGTTTTTATGGCCAAAACAAGTTTTCTGAATTTTCATGTCGGCTGAAGAATGTGGTGCTGGCGTAAAATAAGATTTTACGCAGGGAAGCTAGCGTAAAATTGAATTTTATGCAGGAAGGCTTGCGTAAATGTGAAATTTTACGCTGGGAACCCTGAAATTGCGTATTTTACGCTGGATTGTATCCAGAATGTGAAATTTTACGCTGGGAACCCTGAAATTGCGTATTTTACGCTGGAATGTATCCAGAATGTAAAATTTTACGCTGGGAATCCTGAAATTGCGTATTTTACGCTGGATTGTATCCAGAATGTGAAATTTTACGCTGGGAACCCTGAAATTGCATATTTTATGCTGGATTGTATCCAGAATGTAAAATTTTACGCTGGGAACCCTGAAATTGCGTATTTTACGCTAGAAGGTACCCAGAATGTGAAATTTTATGCTGGAACCCTCCCCTTTTACATATTTTACGCATAATCGAATTTTTGGCATAAAAAGTGCACCGAATGAATGTTTTTGCCAAGTTAAGCTATTTTCTAGCCAGAATTTCGAAAAACTTAAAACATGAAAGTTTTAGATCTTTGTCTTGCCTTTCCGAATATCTCTGGAGCACCTCATTTTAAGTTCGTATGTGGAAGTTATGCCCCGTCTCCCAGAGCCGCATGATTCCGCCAAAACTCTTGCACCATGTTTATATTTAGTTATTGCATACACGCTTATACCAGGTTAAATATTAATTTTAAATAATGACATGACATTATAGTGACCCATTGTGGCGCACTCTTGACATTGTATTTGACATGATACATATCTCGAATGCTGTTACGACGGCTAGCATGTCATGGCAGAATTGAATGGCCTGGACACCGTGGGTGAATGTGTTCGTACTAAATGAACCGGTAATGTTTGCATCATGTCTAAGGCAGGGATCCCTGGGTACCACGGTCAGGGATACCTACAGTAATTGACTAAGGCTAATAAACTAGAATAATTCAGTAGACATGAAGAGATTCCCAGCTACAGGCAATTCCGTTATCTGGGCGCATTAAGTGGACTTGTAGCCTACCGATGAGTAGGGCACATTTCCAGCACACAGTCACGTGTTGCGTTCTCCATAAACGGACATTCGACTTGGGTAACCGGATGGTCTGCAGGGCTTGTGGCTGTTGGGATAATCCCATTGCATCTTGCTAGTAACTAGGCATGTGATAACCCTAGTTAGTTAAAAGTATCAAGCCGTACTCTTGATTGGCCGTGATTGATTGGATGGAGTTTATCCCAGCTTAGTCTTGTCCCGAATCCTGTACAAGATTGTGACACGACATGATTATTGATGCTTGCCTTAACAATAACGATCGGGGGTCCAGTTCTGTTCAGGCGAAGGGTTACAACCCCAGTCTTTGTTTGGTTTAAGGGTTGTAACCTGGCTCCCGGTGCAGTTTTGTGTCCTCTCTTCGTTATTGTCTTATTACAACCCCATGCCACGCTCGTCATGTTTTACCTTACTGCAACGACATGATTAATTCTTTATACTGGCCTTAACAATAAAGATCAGGGGTCCAGTTCTGTTCAGGCGAAGGGTTGCAACCCCGGTCCTTGTTTGGTTTAAGGGTTGTAACCTGGCTTCCAGAGCAGTTCTGAGTCCTCTTTTCATTTATTGTCTTGTTACCTTACCATTAGTATTTGAGACGGGTTTCTATTCAGGTGAAGGGCTGCAACCCCGATCATTGTTTGGTTTAAGGGTTGTAGTCTGGCTGCTTGAATGGTTTTCTCGTACTCAATTTATTATTGTTATCTCTATTATTATTATGATCAGTTCTTTTATAAGCTCTCTTTAATTATTCTATTATGATATGCTGGTTTTAGTTCCTAAGTGAAGCCTCCTTTGTGGTACTTGCTCTTTCTGGGGTCTGACCCAGCTGGTTTTGTGTGGCCAGATATCGGAGCAGTCCCAGAGGATCTACCTATGGTGACCACCAGGCGTAACCCTGGCAACGAGTGGGTTTCTTTTTGTCCTCCCACTTTATTGTAAAAATTATTCTTTTGAGGCGTTTAGTCGACGAGCACGTGTTAGCTCGTATTGCATCTTTATTTACTGTCTGCCTACGGGCTTTAACATGATTGACAGATCCTAGGGTTGATCATGTACGACTTAACTCTTGCTAGTCTTGACATTTTGTACGACTAGCTTCATGATCATCCAATATGTAATGTATGGGACGCCTTGCTAGTATATATTTGGTGCTCTGACATCTTGTAACTATTATTGCTTGCTTGAGATTGAGACAATAGGCTTGTTCATGACCATAGGAGACTGTTGGCTTGTAGTTAAACCCTCATGTATCTAGACAGCCGTGACCGTATAGCGAGGTGGGTTGCACTTCAATATACGTAGCTGGCTATGTACGCTCCCGCTCTCCAGTATTCTGGTTCTGGGGCGTGACAACGAACAAGCCATATATTACCTCAGCTGAATGATGATGGGGCCGGAGCATCGATACACTGCCTTAAAGAAAGAGTGCCTAGCTCTGGTTTTTGCCATTCAGAAGACGCGACACTACGTCGCAGGACAAACCATCTATGTCATATCAAGAGTCAACCCCCTCAGGGTCCTCATGACTAAGCCAGGTGCACTCAGCTCTCGCCTCGCTACCTGGGCGATATTATTGTCCCCCTACCACATGATCTTCGTCCCACAAAAGGCTGTTAAAGGTCAAGCTCTGGCAGACTTTTTAGCAGCTTATCCATGTTCGGAGTCAACCAAAATAGACCAAGAGATGCCAGACGGGGTCGCTAATTCAAATATGGCCTCCCGTGGTACCATATGGCGAATGTTCTTCGACGGCGCTTCTAGAACTGGGCCCAAGGACAATATTGTCGCTAGAGTCGGAATAGTGCTGATTTCTCCTACCGGGTTGGTGATCAATCGAGCTTATTCCCTTACGGAGCCCTATTCAAACAACGTGGCCGAGTACAACGCTTTGGTCATTGGCCTCTGACTTACAAAAGAGCTGGGGGTAGAGTACCTTGAAGCATACGGCGATTCACAGCTAATCGTCAATCAGATCCGGGGCTCATACGAAGTTCGCCATGAAGATATGATCCCCTATCACCAAATAGCTGTTGACATCATCTCGTTCCTGGAGGGGTTCTTTATAGAGCACGTTCCTAGGCTCCAGAACATTGAAGCTGATGTCCTAGCAGGCCTAGCTGCTTCCTTAGCAGTTCCAAATCATGCTCACCACTTGATTGACATCATAGGCCGTGAGTTGGTCTGTCCCAGGAATAATGTTCAGTATGCCGAGAGCTACTCCGTCCTGACAGTCGACGAAGCACCAGACTGGAGACAACCGTTCATTAACTTCGTAGTCTATGACATCCTGCCGAAGAATCCGAAGGAAGCCACTTCTATTAGAAGACGTTCCCTCAGATTCTTCTACGATACAGAGACAAAAATGCTATATCGGCGATCATACGATAGATTACTGCTTCGATGCCTATCAAATACAGAAGCCAAAGAAAACGTGCGTAAAGCTCACGATGGCATCTGTAGGGCCCATCAGCCTGGCCCGAAACTACAAGATCGCCTTCGCCGAATGGGTTACTACTGCCCCACAATAGTTGCAGATGCAATAGACTATGCACAAAAATACAAAGCCTGTCAAGTCCACGCAGATTTCATCCACCAGCCATCCGAGTTTCTACACCCGACGGTGGCATCCTGGCCCTTTGAAGCATGGAAAATGGACATCATCGGTCCGATCACTCCTCCTTCGTCCCGAGGACATCGCTTCATACTCGCAATCACAGATTACTTCTCCAAATAGGCGGAGGCTGTTCCGCTTGCAAAAGTAAAGACTTCAAACGTGATCAGCTTCCTCAAGTATTACGTCATCTATCGCTTTGGACTGCCCCGAAGGATCATCCATGATAATAGTCCGCAGTTCGTAAGCCACACCTTCTATCGGTTTTGCGATAAGCACCGCATCCAGAATATTGCTTCAACACCATACAACCCAGCGGCTAATGGTCTGGCTGAAGCATTCAACAAAACAATCATCAATCTTCTCAAGAAGTTCGTGTCATCAAACAAATGCGACTGGAATAAAAAGCTCGGTGAATGCTTATGGGCGTACCGTACCACAGTACGGACTGCCACCGGGAACACACCATTCTCTCTAGTATACGAAAGTGAGGCAATTCTCCCACTGGAGACTCAAATCCCCTCACTCCGTATTGCTCTCACATACAGATTAACGACGGATGATAATCACCATCGCAGACTACAAGAATTGGAGGCTCTAGATGAGAAGTGCCTACTATCTCAACAACGAATCGAGCTATACCAGGCACGTATCTCCGGAGCCTTCAACAAGAAGGTTAAAATCAGAATATTCCAAGTGGGCGACCTTGTTCTGGCGGTTCGGAGGCCGATGGTTATGTCTCATAAAATCGCCGGCAAGTTCCAGCCAAAGTGGGAAGGTCCGTTCATCATCGACGCTGTATTCTCCAATGGAGCTTACCGCCTCACAAAACAAAATGGAGACTTGCTCATGTTGCCCATCAACGGCAAGTTCCTAAAGAAGTATTATGTCTGAAACGACATCTGTTAGGGTGTTGAGTTACGTATCCGCTGGTACTTTTAAAGTTTGAGAATCTGCTCCCTTGTATCGATTGCTCCCTGGGAGGCGGTTGCTTCTCGAGCCCTGCAAACCTCGCTCCGGTGGCTCAGCTGGTCGTACAAGAGAGACAGGTCACCGAGGTCCTTTATTATAACCGGCTTAGATGTATCCCGCGCGAGCCTTATCTTCTCCAAGGCGGTGGTGAGGAACCCCCGCTCCTGATCAATTGCTGCAGACAGATCAGCTTGTCGCAATACTTGAAACTGGGCCACAAGCTGATCAGCCTCCAACAGTTTGGGCTCCAGAAGCGCAGCTATCCCTGCCCTGCCGGAAAGGGTTTTGAGAATGTCAATTTGGCCTTGGGCGCATTGTCGGGCCAAGGCAAAAGGGGTCCCCCGCTCCACAGCAGCTTCTACTCCTCTCTTCAAATGATGGTAGAAACTATCAACCATATCCTGCGACGCCTCATCCAGAACTTCCATAGAGGATGGTATCAAAGGAAGTGTGGCTGGCAATGTCGAAGAAGACGCAACAGAACTTGCCGCCCCTGCCACAAGAAAAATAAATTCTGAGCGAAAGGACGCTTGAACAGCGGCCAATTCTTCCTCCGCGGCCCGAACAATCTGGATGCTCGGTAAAGCTGAGAGGTCAACCCCCAAGGTCATACGAGCAGAGGAAGATGCAGGGACCATTGCTCCCTGTCCAGGCTGTGCCTCCATATGACCCTCCGAACTCGATCCGGCGGGAGGCCCTCAAGATAAGTCGGAAGAGGAGGGGGCACGCTTCCTTCCACTAAATCCTCGCTAGCAGAGCCTACCTTAACAATGTCCGTCATCGGCACTGAAAGGACAGGACCTGTATGTCCAGAGCAACCATCAATCAACATAACCCGAAGGATGTGATAATAGAGCGAATGGGTCTCCTCATTAGTCAAAATTTAGCTTATCTTACCAGAGGAGGGTTGTGGAGGCTGAGATTCGCTCACAACCGCCATAGTCCCCTCACCGGTAACCCCCAAGCTGAATCCGACTGGGTCTTCTGCCCCGGCCGCCTCGGAAGGAGGTACGACTGGATCAGCATCACCTTGATGGAATTCAACAGTTTCGGGGACAGGTTCATCAGAGCCCCCGTCATCTCGAGTTGCGACCTCAGCACCGTGAGATCCCTCAGCCGCAATCGAGAGAGCCCCGGCAGAAATAATCCTGGCACACATATTATTGATCAAAGTGTTCAGGACTGGATCGACTTCAGAAACAATGGCCGGTTCGCGAGATTCCTCTTCTTCTGACACCTACGAGAGGAAAAGAAAATAATTAAGGTCAAAGTTCAGGAGAAAGGAAGAACTGAATAAAGAAAATAGTAGCTCGATTTACTTCTGAAGCGGGGTCGACGTCCTTGCTTCTCTCATTTATAGTTAACTTGCGACGTCTGGTCGCATCCCGTTTTCGGGAGTAAGGAATACCGCCAACATGGGAGATTTGCCTGCTACGTTTCCGTACAGGACCAAGTGCAACAGACGACAGATCCTCCACCATCTCATCTGACATAATAGGTGGCTGATCCGCCCCAACATCTTCCACCGGAAGGGAAGAGTTATCTGCATCATGCTCATTATTCTCTTCGTTCGCAGTGGTGGACTCCGAGTCAGGCACGGGAACTGCGTTCGCCTTCCTCTTCCTTTTCTTAGACCCCTTGGGCTTCTCCTCCAAGCCAGTACCCACGATAAAACTGGTACTTGGATCAAAATTAACGGGAGGCTTGTTCGCTGTAACATGATATAAGGCCGCCATATATAAAATCACCTCTGGCACCTCGCCATCAGGGACTGAAAAGGTGGTTCGAATATGAACCGTGTCGTAATAATGCCATGCCCTGATACCGTCCAGGACGCTACCTTCAAAGCCCAGGCAAGAGCTGGGACTGTCCAAAAATAGTTGGCTATACCCGAACTGGCGGGAAAACCTGCTGGGCAAGTAGGGCTCCAAGTAGACGTTGTTGCGATTACGATATATCAGATGCGCTGGGCGGATATTACGCAGCCAAAGGAGCATTTTTTTAGGTAAGAGGAGAGGGGGTTCGGTACCATCAACATGTGCGCTCCTCACCTCTTCAACAGTAAAACGAGGTACGGACACAAAAAAAGTCGTATCCGTCCACTCTCGCCAGCGCTCTCCGACAGGCTGGCATGGTGCTGTACTCCCAGGACTGATGGTGGAATCGGAAAATGAAAGCGTCATCAGCCGTAACGTCGTCCTCTCCTCCAGGCCTCATCAAAGACCGGCGGTGCATTAGCAGCCACCCCATTAGATAATAGTATGGCAGTTCTACGTGCTCAAAGTCCATCGCCGTGTCACGGGCGATGACCTTGGACGAAAAGGCGCGAAGGCCATGGTGTATGCTGCACAACATCGCCGAAAGAAGGGCCAATTTGACCCTAAAAACCAGCTTTACGGCGGGAAGGATAAAGTGGTGACTGATCCTCTCAATAGAATCCGCCCCTCCGGAGACTACGTAATTTCGCAGCCACACCATCAAAAATCCCGCAAGGAGCGCCTTCTCCGACAATCGCTGAGTACCATGATAAAAATAACTAAAGGAGTCAGTCTTACTCCCAAAGGTATCGCCCGTAGACCTCGATCTCTTGGCAGTCGACACCAAGTGTTGTACCTCCTCATGAGTCTGAGGATCTCGGGAAGAAACTCGGCCTGAGGCGCCGAGTGTGAAAAGATATGCAACCCAGGTGGTGGTGCGAGGAGTGCTCCCTTCCGAGCTACCGTCTTTCTTGATAGTCGTCTGATGACAAGTACTGTGGTGACATAACAATTCCCGATACACGGCAACAAAGCCCGGGAACTGTCGATCCAAATCCTCGAGCTCTTCGCTCGTAGGGGTGTACACTTCAAAGACTTCCTCCCCCCAGGACAGTTTGGAGACAACGTACATCTCATGGAGAGCAAGTCCCAGCTCCCCTCCGGACGTGAAGAAGGTACCCGTCCTCCGGTTGAACATCTCTAGAAGAGCCATGAACAACGGTTTATTTTTGGGCAGACCATGACAGGTGCCCTGAATGGCGTGGTAAAGGTAGATCTCACACAGAAAAGCCTCTTACTTCCGTAGAATCCACGTGGTCAAGTTGGCCCACGAAGGGATAGGGTTTATCCAGTTCACCAATGCCAATCGGCCGACAGGATAAGACCCTTTCCGAGCAAGCTGGTTCAATAAGGTATCAGCTTAGGTAAACGTAAAATTGGGACCTGTTATATTTATGAAGGTACCCAGAGCAAGTCCCATCACGTACCGACTGACCGGTTCCCTTCCCGGATACGCTGACCCCAAATTCCTATTATAATGGATGTTTTCCACAAACATCCCCGACTTGCTAGGAGTCAAGGCGTCTACCATGTTTCTGTCTAGCGGTAGCATATTGAACCAGGACAAAAGAAAATGACGCTCTATCGGAGAGAGTAAAGTCCCAGCTCTCGGATATATCCAGCACCCGGGTGTTCTTCACAGACAAAGCATCCCCGAAGAAGAACGCAGGCTTCAGCATTCAGCCTCCCCAAAGGCTCTTTTGGGAGCTGGTTCGTCATATACTCGACTATATGATCATACCTATAGCCCATAGCAGATTGGGCGTGCCCCACCAGAAGTTCTCCAGCAGCATTCACTGGCAGATTCATTGAAGAAGGAAAGAAAGAAACAAATCAAAAGATGGCCAAAACGAAACTACTGAGTGCTTTGGCTTACATGAGTCTATGCGACTTTGTTTAGAGACAAGCTTATGTGGCTCTATTTTAAAACGAGCTTATGCAGCACCGAGTAGCGTAAGCCTATGCGGCTCTACTTAGCGTGGGCTTATGCGGTTCTACTTAGCGGAGTATTATGTGGCTCATTTCAGGGGAGCTCATGCGGCTCGATGCAGTACAGCCTCATGCGGCCCAATTCAGACGAACTTATGCGGTCCTGTTTGAGAGGGACTCATGCGGCTCTGTTTGAAGGGTCATCATGCGGTCCAGTTTGTGAAGCGTCTAGGCGGCCACTGGACAACTCCCATACGGCTCGGACATAGGATATACCCCATGCGGCTCGGACATGGGACGCACATGTGGCCCAAACAAATTGAACAGATCCGACGAGAACGAGGAACGCATTAAAGGCTTGTGCATAAAGCATACAACAGAGCCGTATTTGTTTCAAAAGATACGATCTTTCCCAAACCCTTACCAGCAATGCGGGGATGAACGTCGGGGTGGACTTCAGGCGCTGGGGCTGACGAAGAAGCCACACCCTTTCCCTTCGCCGTGGCTGTGGAAGCTTTGGGGGCCATTGGTGATGATGATCGGAGAAGGAAGAACAGCAGCTTAGGACAAGAGAAGAGGAAGACAAAAGAAGGCAAAAAAGTTTCTCTATCCTAACAGCACCCTATTTATAGGCAGACATAGGGGGGCACGTGGACCGATAAACCGTGTCGGGTCGTGTGCTGCAGGCAAAACCGACTCCTCGGATTTCGCCCCCTCTCTCATAAAAAAGATTCATCCAGGGCATAAAATCCAAATATTTAATGAGCCAACTCTTGGGATTCCCCCAAAAGATGGCTCTAAAAAAATGAATTAAGGGCAATTAATGAGACACACGTGAGGCTGGGAGCCCATGCGGCTAGGGAGTCTATGCTGTCAGATAAGCCATGCGGCCAAGAACATCCTATGCGGCCAGCGGAGCTCATATAGCCATGCTTCTTATTCAAAGTATTCCAATTTTTCAAATTGAAAACTTTGAAGGGGGTCTTGTAGAAGCATGGAAAAGAACAGAAGAAGCCCATGCGGCTCAAAACAGAAGAAGCCCATGCGGCTCAAAACAGAAGAAGCCCATGCGGCTTAAAACAGAAGGAGCCTCATGCAGCTCAGGAATCTATCAGAGCCTCATGCGGCTCATAAACTCTTCAATAGCCTCATGCGGCTCAGGCAAAAATCATGTAACCCTATGCAGCTTGCCTTTACAGCTGGCCATAAAGTGACTGCTCCCATTAAATGCTCTGACATAAAGTGATAACTCTGACATTAAAGATGAAATCATGAACTTCGACATGATGACGTATTCCTCGGAAAACGAAAAAAATCTCCTCTGCAGCTAGCACGATCCACCAAATACAAAGCTCCCTATACGGCTGCGGCTGCCACCACCCGATGCGGCTGATGCTCGTATACGGCTCGGAGCGTGAAGACCCTCGTCATGCGGCTCAAATTATGAACAGTCACCCTATGCGGCCGCTATTCTCATACGGCTCGGATCATGGGGATCATCTCCATGCGGCTCAAATATTAAGAGGCCACGCCCATGCAGCCTTGACACGTGGCTAGTCCTATGCGGCTCAATTGGAAACCACCCCCATGCGGCTCAGATCTCGGAGGCCACACCTATGCGGCTGCCACCTTCATGCAGTTTAAAACCTAAGAAGCTACCCTCATGCGGCTCTGGCTCGCGGTTATGATACGTGGCAGAAGATCAGTTTCCCACGTGGCACTAAATCAATCAAGAGTTATCAATAAATTCCAACAACCAGATTTAGTACAATCATCATAATTACTCGAATCAAAACAGATTTATGGCAATCACATGGATTAAACACGTGACAGGAGATCCGAGCTTCCCAAGATTCATGACAATCAATAATGATTGCCCATACGAATTTTACACAATCAGCATTAATTGTCCAGATTCGTTGCAATCAAGATTAGTGGTCCAGATTAATTATCCACAAAATAGGATCAAGGAAAATGGCAATTAAGTCCCCAAGCCATCGACTTTTTTAGGGTGATCATTTCAAACTCTAATGATGATACCCCACTCCTATAAATAGCAAGGTGCCATTCCCTTATAAAAAGATCGGATCCAAAAAAACAAAAAATATAGCAAGGTGCCATTCCCTTACAAAAGAGATCCTATCCACCCGGCTGGACACACAGAGAGAGAAAGGCGCGCACAGAAGAGTCTTTCCATCTTGAGAGCAGTTCTTCACTGGAGCCAAGGCTACGTTTGATCGTCCAAGGAGTAAGGCAGTGCGGCCGTCGCTTTCCCGAGCCTCTACCGTCACCCCCCAGAATCAAAACTAAACAATCATGCTTATATTGTTGTACCTAGGTTTTCGTCCCTAGACTTTCTTTGTACGAGCGAGTTTGTATTGTGAAGTAAAAGTCCAGTCCTCCCATATAATTATTCTGTTCTCTTATAATCAATGGCAAACAGACATATCTTCTTACCGGCAATGCTTCCGTCGTAAGGGGTTGGACCGTTATGCGCTTTCTTTGGCATCGTGCCTTCATCAGATCAACCATAAAATTATCGTCTTCCTTGCCATGCTTTCCTAGGACGGGAATAGGGCTTGGGGATAAGGATATAGCAGCCAAAATCTTCTCCGTGGCTTCGACATTAAGGGGGTCCTGAGACGCAGTTCCCGTCATCGTGTTGCTAGCTGTAGCCGCCTTAGGCCTCCAGACACATCGAGTCTTCTTCGGTTGTATGAACCGCTTTGAAGTCTTCGACTTTTCATCAGAAAGGAGATCTTCAAAAGCTTACTGGTCGAAATATACGACCAGCATGTCTTGGAAATATTCCAGCAAGTTGTCATCAGATTGTGTCATCGCTTTCTGGTTGGAGGAGAAGGTAATCCCCAGCAGAGTAGCCATTTTATTTGACCTAACAAAAGGTTGAACAAACTTTTTGCTTTATTGAACGTATAAGGTATCTGTGTACAAAGAAGGAAGTCCTAAACAGGATATTCTAAGTACAGGAAGAAGAGATTTTTAGAAAAGTGTGATGGTGGAGATCGAGCACTGCAGCGGCTCCTTTACTCCGTTGACGATCTAACGACGATTCAACCTTGCTCTGGCTCTCTGGGGTCACTGATTAAGAGGCTGTCTAGAGGAGAAGATCCCTTGGAGGTGGTTGTTCTTCTGTTGGTTGGATGGTGGATTGTTCCTTCTTAGATGAAGGTTGTCGCTCTTTAGTTGAAGGAGAACTCCTTCTATTTATAGAGAACCGAGCACATATGTGATGTGCATTAGGGTTCATAAGATATGAAAGAATCTATCGTCATTGTACGGTACAGGCTTCTGCGGTGCAGAAATATGGCGAACATCGAGATTTCCCTCAATCGAGATCTCTGGTGGTTATCAACATAACCGAAGGAGGTGACACATGGCGCATTTCGATTTTCTTGCTCGGATACAGCCGAATAAATCTTAGAATTTTATACTAGATTTGGAGTCTAATTGATCCTTACCTAAGATTTGAATCAATCTGATATGATATTAATCATGATTTAATTCCAATCTTTTCTGCAAGAGGCAGTTTAAACAAACCAATTGGGGTGGACCCATGCTTCCTGTGCCACTAGTGAGGACTAAACGAGTAGTCTTGTGCTTCAGGTTGGCGAGGTTACTGTGCTTTTGGAGCGATAGGCTGACTTGCATTGGTTGCAGTGGGAGTTCCCAAGTCTCTTTTAGATAAGTGAC
Organism: Iris pallida; assembly: GCA_029216955.1. Classification (NCBI taxonomy): domain Eukaryota; kingdom Viridiplantae; phylum Streptophyta; class Magnoliopsida; order Asparagales; family Iridaceae; genus Iris; species Iris pallida. The sequence goes on from JANAVB010015199.1 coordinate 4,445,271, forward strand.
TTAAGCTTCTAGATCGGAGCAGATGACTGTGCCATGGGAATGGAGATGGTGTGAACATATCCCCATCATGTGCCTCATATAGACGTATATAAGTAGCTGCGCCTCTGAACTTTGAAGGCGTTGGCTTTGGAGGAAAGGGTATAACACCCTTGTGTGTCTAGGGTTGGTGCAGGCAGGTAGCTATGCCTCTGGAGTAAAGACACTGGTTTCTAAAGAAAAGTAAAAGGCGGGGCCTACCACCATCTTGCTTCTGAGGTTGGCGCAGGCGAGTAGCTGCACCTCTGGCTTGAAGGCTTCGGCTTCTGAAGTAAAGAGCGATAAATACCCGTTCTTTAAGGACTTTCCTCTTAATTGTCACCGTAATATAGGGAATTCCAAGGTTCTAAGACTGACACTCATCGTGCTGAGTCTTAGGTTCATCCCATTAATTTGGGAATTCTGACTGTCGGCCATGTGGCGTGCACTCTGGGCCATTCTTGGTCCTATAAAAGGGAAAGTTCTCCTCTGAAGAGTCGTTGTCTTCTTCTTGGCACCCTTCACTACCATGTGAGATCCAAACTTAACTTCAACCGGTGATTGGCTTTGTATAAGTTGGCTGCTGGTTGAGGCTTTTTCGTTCATAGGAGCCATGTTCTTATAGAAGAACTCTGTGTAGAAGAAGCCATTACTGTCCTTAAGAAGTATGTAAATGTTCTCCTTAGGGAGTTCAACTCTGGGCGACGCCTGAGGGATCTGGAAAATCCAAGCCATGGGTTCGAGATTGGTTTCTCACCTGATGAATAGTCGGTCGTGCTCTGCCCTGATCATTAGGAGCAGTGGGGCTTCGCCGTACTGTGGTTCTGGGTCTTCCACTGCTTCAGTATATATTGGAGCTCTAGTTTTGTTTGGTGACAAGAGGGTTGGTTCTGATGATGCTGTGAATCAGTAGAGAGAAAACTTTGATGGAGGTTGTATATCTCTCTTCTGGTCCTTCTGCCCATAACGATCATACTGTGAAGGCTGCCCGTCGAAGATGAACCTTCTTTTATATCGTAGGAATTTCCATTCTCACTTATGTAACAAAGACCTTGTAGTCGATCCTTGCAAATGAGATTCAGAAAACTTTTTTCTTATGTACTTGTGATAAGTTTGTGTAATAGACCCTTGTAGCCACGATTAATAAGAAGAGTGTTTTCTGAATTTTATCCTGAGAATGTCTTCATCCTTGGCTGGTCTGTGCATCTGACTACATGTGCCTCTGTGATGTTAGGTTGGTGGTGAGGATACTAACATGTGCCATATATTATCTGGACCATTGTAAGAAAGGGGTTGGTGATGAGAGCACCCTTATGCGCCTTGCATCAGCTGTGATTTTTTATGCTTCTATAATAATATGATATGGTAGATATGAATCAAGTTTGAATATCGTTCTCCGATTTTGAATAGATGAAAAACGATTGTGTATATATAGCTTTTATGACCATAGGTGGTATGACGAACTAAGGGGGGACATTCTGTGTCTATCTTCCCTCAAATACGAGCATTTATTTTTCTGAAATGAGTAAAGGTGAAAAATAATAAAGAGTTCAAGGAAGAGCGGTCAAATGAGAATACGGAGTTCCAAAAGCAATTGAATAATTCAAAGAGAGTGGTCAAGGCAGTTGCGGATGAGATCCTAGAGGACAAGTATATTTGTCAACAATATCTCAAACCATGTGTAATAATCATATGAAGAGCGAACCAAGTACACTAAGGTTGATCCGACCATAATACACCTATTCTAATTAGATAATATGTTAGTGGGCGTCCCCAATAAACATATGTCCTGAACAAGCTCGATAAAGAATAAGCTTACAAAACTAGGCTATAATAGCAGCATCAGTCAAGATAGTCCAAAATTTTAAGTATGCAAGATTATGATTGAAAGAAGCAAATGAGCAAATGTAGTTCAAGTTCCTCAAAATCTAAGTCTCGTCCAGTGTTCGTGTCTCTACAGTTGTCCTACTGTCTTCTTGTCTAAGGCCTTGGTCGACCAAATGGGTTAGGGACCTCTAAACTCTAGTCTAGGTAAACCTATAGAGGTCATTCAATTACACCTTATTAATAGGTCATAAAGACAATGGGATGCTAGCTTGTGAGGCATATTACCTAACTTATAAGAGTTCAACTAGTAATGTGATTAAATAATAGGAAAAATATGTATACCTAGTATGAGTCATCTTCCTAACCTATATCAAGCACAAAAGGAAAAAAATTTAAAATTACGGTAGAAAGGGATTAAGTGAGATGCAAATCAAGGCTGTCAAGTGAGAGTTCGAAAATAGAATAAAAGAAGGAGAGTAAGCTGTGGATGAGACGCTAGACTCTAATCCTATATGTAGGCTTTCTTGGTGAAGTTATGTAACCAAACAATTTATTAATTGACATGTATGGGCCACCACAAAAACTTGTAATGCCCCAGTACTAAAATACGTAGAACTAAAACGCACATGCCAACCGTATAATAAATATACGTAAGCAGTAATTTTGCAGTATATAAATAGTTATGACATCACTAATCTCATCCACAAAAATAAGAATAATGATATTATAAAATCAATCTGAGTTATCTTTTTACAATTTACTGGATAGAGACATATACACTACCAACATTTAAACTAGAAGAAAAAGGAATAACAAAAAAAGAACACAAGTAGCTAAATGGTCCAAGTGCATGTCCTCCTCGATAGAAAAGAGAAGATCATGATCTTGGCTGAAAATCTTACAAAAAGTCATAAAAGCACACATCTGGAGAAATCACCAAGTCCTCGGAGGGACGTAACATAATATATATAAATATGCCATATGAACTGAATATAAAATATGTCACATGGCATAATGAAAAGTAAAGTCCAAATCATAACACAGACAATATCCTATTATTGAAACAGTGGACTAACCCTACAACCAAACAAGGATAAGGGATAGCACACTATTCCGTGATATGACACTGTCCAATGCCACTATTGGAACTAAGGGTGACATGACATCAACTAAGGTCACGTAACCATTTTATTATTTTTATGCAGTTAAGAATAAATCTTCTATTGGCCCATTGGTCATGGTCGAACCAGATTCTAATAATTGATCTAACCATGTCTAGATATAAGGGCTACTTGGACGAATTGTAACAGATTATGCCTGCTACCGTTCAAGACCTGGACCCATGTTTGTCATTGCGTCTGTATTTTCAATTATCAATTATCAATATATTTTTATATTTTATTGAGTCTAGGAATACAATGTAAACCGAGTCATACTGGCAAGTAGGCTACCCAAGAAACATTTTCAAAAATACCTATTTGTTTTAAAAACTAGCCCAAAACTAAAAATCCAATTCCTAACTGCTTGAAAAACTTCAAAAGCCCAAAACTGAGTTGCAAACCCAAAACCCAATTCATTCTAGACCAACAGAATTCGGAGCGAATTCACCCTAAATTCGACCCGAGTTCAGTTAGAGGAATGTTTGATTTTGAACTCAGTCTTTCCCTAGTTACGGATGCAACAGCTATATGCCGAGATTCTCTCATAGAATTCGGTCTGAATTCTGTCTGAATTCTTCCTTTATAAATCCTATAAATAGGAACAATTTCTACCATTTTAACACACCAATTTACTTTCTTATCTCTTCTTTCTAAGCTTACTACATTCTTCCAAAGCCTTTTAAGCTTTTATTTTTAAATCTCAAGTCAGTTACAATCCTCTAATCAATTTGCCATACAGTATGGTCTTGAAGTTCAGAGTGATTATAATCAAGAGGCTTGATATAAGTAAGATACTTCACAATTGAAGTTGGTCGAGTGCTTCGGATCAAAGCTTGCGTTTGTAGAAGTTGCAAGGACTTCGTATGAAAACTTGCGATTTTCCATAGTGGATTTCAACTGGGAGCTAGAGTTCTCTCGACTGGATTAGTCCTCACAAGAGGGAGACCAGTATACACGCAGTGTTTGCGTTTGCTCTTTGTATTTTACTTTTACTTTTTCATATATGTGATATATTTTTGTGATGCTACTAGCAATTTTTAATAGCTAATATTCTACTGCTACTCTATTCACCCTCCTCTAGAGTATATCGCTTTATATTTCGATCCTACAATTGGTATCAGAGCGGGGTTCCATAGGCAAAGCGAGGTAACATTGTTATTATTTTCTCTATATATAAATGTTGTTACATAGATCACTATATCACATATGGCAACTGTGAAATTCACAAGTGAAGGCCAAGCCACAAATAGACCCCCACTGTTTGCACTACACCACAATAGGCAATTCCTCACGGTTATTACCGTGACAATTATTTTTCGTCACGGTAATAAGCGTTACGGTTTGGGCGTGGTAATAATTTTGTAACGAAAATAACCGTGACGAATTATATTTTTCGTAACGATAATAACCGTTAGGAAATTATAATTCTTCACGGTTATTACCGTTAGGAATTATAATGTGGTCACGGTTATTAGTGTGACTACAATGTATTTGTCTGTCACTATTGTCCACTCATTGTAACCGTTGTAAATACAATTTTTTAAAAAATCAAACAACGAACATGCATTCAACTCGTAACTAAACTACAACCAATCAATTTCATAACATTTCAACCATATGGCAAGTAATTAATCCACACAGCAACTATCATTATAAATGGTATTTAAGTTTAACAAAAATATTTAAATCCAACAAAAGTTAAGTATAAAAGTTTAGTTTACAAAAGTTAACTTTACAAATGATTCTGAAATTTACATCGTTGAAGAATTGCACTACAACATTGTGTCAGAGGAAGTGTACTGCAGCACTGGTGAGCCTCTTCCTCTACCATGTACACCAATTGAATAGAGTTTTTCTGGAACATTTTGTCCTGCCACATTGTGTCAGAAGACCTGCATCAGCTCGCCTCCTCACTCCCTGACGTTCAGATCGAACCAAACTGGAACATTTCGTCCTGCCACCATGTACACCAATTGAATGAGTTTTTCTGGAACTTGACCATCCAATTCATTATTTTTCAATAACCTGCATAAAAGTGAATGATAGTAGATTATGTTAAACATATAAAGATGTTCATATGTAAAACCACATAGCATCAAGTGAACCTATGCATGCATTATTTTGTGCACGAAATGTAACACAAACTACAAGTAACAAACAATGCTAATACGGTATAAAGGCCTCAAGAATTAGAGCATGTTAACTTCCTCTAAACCTTGCAGATCAATTAACTAGAACTCGGCCAAATGAAGCATTCAGTATATTATCTAATCAGTCAACCAATTTTCATGGAATGTAGATTTGTCGTTACTTAAAATAATAAAAATTTCTAGCACATAAGTGGCGAAAGATTGAGAGGAATTGTTAGTCACAAAAACTGGGGTTCTCATCAATTTGTAACTGAAACATAATACAATATATATATATATATATATATATATATATATATATATATATATATATATATATATATAAATATATATATATATATATATATATATATATATATATATATATATATATATATATATATATTTTATATATATATATATATATATATATATATATATATATATATATAAATATATATATATATATATATATATATATATATATATTTTTTATATATATATATATATATATATATATATATATATAATATATATATATATATATATATATATATATTTTATATATATATATATATATATATATATATATATATATATATATATATATATATATATATATATATATATATATATATATATATATATATATATATATATATAGTTCATACCACAGCCAAACTGGAAGCCTGCTTCACAAGAAATGCATATATCCAATATATATGTTAATCAGTGTTCTTGTTTGCCTAGTTCTAATTATTTTGTTCTTCTTCTTCTTCTTCATTACAATAAGATACAGACAACAATAAAGGGCTTATCTGTTATTGGCTATTTTAATCATGTTCTTCCATTATGCTATGTAAGGGTTGTTTCCTCTCTAACATTAAACATGCAAGTGCTTTTGCTTTTGTAGACAATACCTCAATAAAAGTGCCATGATTAATTTACCAGGTAATATAAGAAAATGATTGGTATAAAAACCTAGGAAGCATAGAGAGTCCTAAAATGGTGCCATGTCTCACGTCACGTCGGACAGAACACTGATACTCAAAAATACACCAGGATACGCCAATATCGGTATCGTGTCCTTGTTGGACCTGAATTGAGTCATGTCATGTTTGTGTGCACGAGTGAAATGTCATTTTTGTATCTATGCAAAATATAGCAACAAATAAATGGCGGATGTGTAAGAATATAGTTTTACGTATGGCTCAACTTGCTACCAGATAAAATGCATAAGTTACGGTGTTTGTTAGCACGAATTAGATGGTTTCCATGATTAAGCTACTGGTATAAATAGGAGAATTATCTATACAGCGCCAAGTCAAGGAATGAAGAATAAGAATGTGTCTCAAGTATGGCTCGACCTGCTTAATACACAATTACCTGCCCTTGAAGTGTCATGAGGTAAATTGATGACGTCTTGTTGCACACTATTATGTGTTTGATATTTTTTGTAGACAGGTGAACTAAATTTACAGAAGCATCACCTCCCTGGAGTAACATATAGAAACATGATGTGTTAGATCTATCAGCATTGCTCCCATGAAAATCACTGAGAAATTTATAATAGACTCCATTAACAGAAAGCAAGCAGAATGAGGATGATGGAAATAGCTAACATAATACCTCTAAAGGGTGGTGGCTTGAAAGTCTGTAAACAATCAATAGTCTTCATATCCCAAACCTACAATGGCAGATATTTTTTTGTTTAAACTAACAATATAAAACTAGTGAAGATGGAAGTAGAAGATTTGTACCTTAATAATACAGTACAGTCACAAGAAGCAGTAATGATACGAATGTCATCATTCATAAAGATTGCATGATTTACATAAAAGTTGTGGCCTCGAAACTCTTTTAACATTTTGTCTGAGTTGACATCATGGATTCTGTGATATTGATCATTGAAGTTGTAAGCCTTCACAAGAATAAAGGAAATAAAAATTCAGAAACATAAAAAAGAGAAGCATAGTGGGGTGGAGAAAAAAATAGACAAATAATTTCAATATACGCCACCAGCATCTGAACCAGGTATGGGCGTATGCAGAGCTGATGCCATCAACAATAAGATCTGCAGACATTTCAGAGAAGAATGGTAGGAAAATTAACTTGTATTAGGACAAGTGTACTTCATGAAGATACATAGACTATATCAAACTATTTTGTACCCTACAACCTAAATAGATTGACATGATGATTATAACAGGTTACGAAACCAAAGCATCTTCCATTTTATGTATGTAAGGGGACAAGCTATATTCAGAAAGAGAAATAACAAATACACCATAAGGCAGGGGATCCACAATAGTGAAACAGGAATGAACATATATTCATTCCAGTATGAATAAACAAGTTATAGATTTAAGTTGTTACTGTAGGGCGAAATCTCTTCCCCTAAACTCCTTTTCTGAAAAAGTATTCAGCAGCAGAAGCGAGCTTGGGGACCTATAGAAGTTAAAGCATACATACAAAAGTAAGTGTGATTCCGCAAACTAGTAAGTATAAATGGTTGAGCATGCATTCATTCACGATAAAAGTTAATATTGGGCTAAGGACCATAGATGTAACTGACTAAGTTAGTTACCTCGGCAAGGACCATGGAGCGTATTCTATTTGCAACAATTACCAGTTCATCAGCAACCAGAGAAAAGGGGTCCTGCAAGTAAAGAAACCGATATGAGTGAGCCCACACCGCATGATGATGAAATCAGTCATTCACTAATTTACGTTGTTGTTGTTGTTGTTGATGAGAGGAGTGCATCGTCAATATTTGTGAGTTATATAATAATAATTACAATGCAAGTGAAGAAAGATAACAAGTGTTACCTGATGAATTTTGGAAGTCCCTTGTTCTGCTGCCACGGAGGCCGCCATACAACTACTCCCCAAATAAATTTTTCTATAACCCACAACCTACTAATCCACAAACAAATGGAAACAAAAACAAGGAAAGAAAGAAGAAGGGAATAATGAATCAATCAACGGTGGGAGGGAGGGAGGGAAGAAATAGGCATTAAGAAATGAATCAGTGAATGACGGACTGAGGAGTGTGACCTTGGATTGGTGTATTGTATGGAGGGGATATCTGCGGCTGGTGGTGGTGGACACAATGTGGGAAGTGAACAGAACTATGCTTCTCTTTTTTATGTTTTAGGGACAAAACATAGTTTTAGGGACTCAAAATGACATGCAACTTGAACAATATGGCATCTGTAAAACATTATAATGCAGTGAACAGGACAGATAGCCAAGAGTGAAACAAAAGCTAAGGATAGGGCATACATGTTTGAAGGGACTTGAACACAAAGGGAATGAGACAGATACTCTTGGCAGTGGACTGAACTATAAGATACAATATACTGAATACTTGAGGAATTGACTGAACACATAACAAGATTGGACAGGATAGAAAACTTGAGCCACTATAGGGACTGAACAAACTAATAAAGGTATGGCTAAGAGTATATGGAGATGTTCATTTCTGAACTAAAACCTAACATGCTACTGATACCTGCATGAATGGGCAGAACATTGATAAATAGGGGTACAGGTCTAGGTAATGTCTGATACCAACATGGGGACAGAACATTAGGGGTCGAACATGGCTAAGTGAACATTCAACCATAATGGAATAGAATATATAAGGTTAGAGTGGACAGAACCTATATTATGAATGAGGATTAATACAAAGATTAGTGGAATGATATTAAGGTGAGTTGGAGCTTCAAAAGAGAATGAATTATGAAAGTGACTTGGAATAATAGGATATGGACATGATGCAGGAAATAATTTCATGTGTGCAGTGAATATGTGTTAGGATACAGGACAATAAACCAGAGGAAGATGTAACAACGCACATTTAAATGGGGCTAACACAATGTGGAAAGTGAACAGAACATGTAATTTGGTAATATCCCATGCTCAGTGAAATGCAATGAATATCATGTGCAGTGCAGAGATGCAGTATGGGATATGCAGTACAATGTGGAATGCAGTAAATGATTGGGGTTTTGACTAATGAAGGTTGTAGATGAATGGGTGAATGCAGGGAATATGAAGGGGCAGGTCTGTATGTAATATGCTAAGATGTGAACATTAGGCAATGGTCAGTTACTGAACCCAAGTGTCTGAACTTACTTCAGTTCTTGGACTGGGTTAAGTCTCTGATACATGTTGGTATCAGTATGCATTTTTACAGAGCAGATGCAACGCTAACATATGCAGTAAAACAATTTACTAGGGATAGTAAAGTGCAAAAATCTTCGATACTCAACCACACTCAACCACACAGGACCTATGTGCAGACATTTCCTGTATTTCGAAAGGAAGGTGGATATGTAATAATGGCTCGACTGAACCCAACATCGAAAGATGCATGGATTTGCAGTGAAGTATGTGTGTGGACTAAATATAATGAAGGGAAAGGATGCAATGTGAGGTGGGGTGAATACAGTAAAAAAAGGTTGAAAACATGGCAATTTGCAGCATGGCAAGTCTACTACAGCAGTAGGACATGTCCTTAGTACAGGACATGAAGGTAAGGTAATGTACGTGCATGTACATTCAAGGTTAGACAAATAATTTGTCAATTACCTAGTGAAATGGAAAAGCTCCATTTGTCTGGGTGTGGGACCAGCAACATGAAACACAAGACATTATGTACAACAATGGGACTTACACATGATTAGATTTGTACGATTGAAGAAGAATGGTTGGACACTTTTTGTACTTCATTCTTTTGGCTTATCTTGCTTCAATGCTAAAATTTACAAAAAAAATTTAAATTTTCGTGATAATGGAATTAGTCAACATTGTCTTCCATTTTCTCATGTTTAATTGATAGAATGCTAAGGCCTATTGGATTGGTATCTTTCTGAAGTTCACCTATCTTTCTGATTATGCAGAATATGGTTTACTACAAAATATCACATGTTGATGACCGAATCACCAATCCGGAGCAACGCATTGCCAGTGATATATCAAAGTTTTGTACAGAATTAATTAATCTTGTACAGGAGGATCTTATTGCAGTTACTGATGGCTTGCTGTATCCTGGCGCCTCTGTTCTTATGCAAGTCCAAAATATGTGCTCTGGATAATGGTATGGAGAATCCCCACCCATACAAGTTCTTTATTAGATTAGTTCTTTTTTAAGTTGTTTCTTACCCCCGTGCACCAAGATATATTCTCTTTCTCTGACACGTCTTGGACTGTCTGTAGTTACCTATATAAAATACTTGCTTACTATTACCTTAATTAATTCGACGCTCTTGTTCAAAACAAACGACATAAGTTATTTCATTTCAATATCAATTAGCTGAATATGGTACTCGCTATCAGTTTATTAAATAACAAATCATGTAAGATACATGTGAGTAAATAACAAATCACCAACTTCCTTAATCAGTTTCAAACCCATAGATGCCATATAAACTATGCAATATCCAGTCACAATATTAAGATAAGTTGCTTCATTTCTCACATCTATTTATAGAAGACATTATAATCTATTGCTCCCTAAATAGAATAAAGAAATTCTAATTGTCCAATCACTTGATAACAAAGAGCCTAGTTTGACATCTCAAAATAAATGTAGATGAAAGAGAACACGTATCTCTACTCTCATTCTGAAGAAAGGCTATACTGATCCTAATTCACCGCTGGCTCATGTTTCATGTCCACTGCATTATGCATTATGCATATTGCTTCCATATAATTAAAAAAATCTACTTTAAAGTTGTCGATCCAACCCCCAAAAGAAATAAGGCACTCAACTTAAATATTGAAGATTAAAAGCATTATCAAAGATATCAACCACTGCATACTTAAATTGATGTGGAGAACCTTGTAAAGCATGGTGGGCCAAGTGGCAGATCGGTGCAGAGTCCTTGACACATATCCAAAATACACTAGGATGCACCCAAAATCAGTGTCATGTCACTGTGTCATAAGAATTGTACTACTGGGGTTAGAAGTTAACATTATATCTCTATAAGATATTCTATCAAACATGTTATGGACATTAAATACATACCTATCCATATATAATTAGGAGTTGAATTAGAAGGCGATGACCCTTAGTTCAAAAAAATGAGGTTGGCGAGCACCTTCTTCGTACACTTGAGATGACCTCACTTCGAAAAAGGGAGGTTGGCAAGCATCTTCACAAGGGTCGGTATCGTGGAAGCTTAGAAGCCCACGTTGCGGTTCCAGTGGCAGAGAGACTGGAGGTTCTGCCTGACGATATTGCATATATATGTCAAGGGACTTGAATACGCGATCGAGGAAGTCGACGAGGGGTTTAGAAAATAACTCTAAATTGCGTGCAGGTTCTTGAACTCGTCTTCGCACGAGATAAAAATGTCCAAGAGCCTCTACATGACAAGGAAGAGGTTTTCTAGGGCTTCTTGGTCTGCAATAAAGGATGAAATAATAACCAGAAAGAGCCACCTATATTTAGCTTCCAATCGAAAACTAAGGGGAAAAAATATATTTTTATGAAACTGGAGAACTAACCGACCATGTGTCGTCCTCGTCCGCGATGTAGGGGGAGGAGGCGAGCGTGGCAGCGGTTCTGATGAGGGTCGACGAGGAGGCTCTCATCGAGTCGACCCACACATTTACCATCCCGTCGCGTGCTTCCATGTACTTTCCCCCCCCCCCGGCACGTCGGTACAGTACTGGAGGTGAAGTCGAGGATTCCTAGTATTGGAGGATGTGGGGGTAGTTTTCCTGCTCTAAATCTTGAGATTGTGAGGGAGAAGAAAACTCTAAAACCCTAATTAAATCGAAATCAAACAAGAACATACCTTCGCAGCTTAATCGGTGATGGAGATCATCTGTCTCCTTCGTCGGTGATGGAGGAATAGGTTATGGCGGGCAAAAATTGGGAATTCTTTCTAGACGAAGAGAAAGAGAGGGAGAGGGGGAAGGAGAGGGTTTCGGGAAAATAGTACGGGAAATGGGAAATTTTCCCTCATAACACTTTGCTTACTGCTTATGTGGAGTACATGTTATTTGGTTTTCAATTTTTTTCAATATTCAGTATTAATTTTGTAACAGTTTTTACTGTTACAAAAATTATAAAAATAATAAAATTTCAAAATTAGAATTGTTGTAACGATTGTTTAGTTATTGTAACGGTTATTACCATTGCAAGATTGTCACGGTAATAAACGTTACTAATGAAAAAAAATATGTGTTACAAATTGCTTGTTTTGGTGTAGTGTTGATGGTACTAACTACACTTACTGGAAAATACGTATGAGTTTCTTCTTAAAATCTCTAGATTTTGACCTATGGTTTATGTAGTTAATGGTTATAAAAAGTCTTCCTGTGTTCTTATTGATGGAAATTTAGTTAAAAAGCACATGACAAGTATACTGACTCTAAAAAAGAAGAAGCCAGTCTTGACGCATGTGCTATTAATGATTTATTTTATGCTTTAAATAGGACTGAATTCAATAGGGTGTCTCCATACACAACATCCAATGAAGTATGGAAACTTCTCGAAGTTACTCATGAAGGCACGACGCAAGCCAAGGAGTCCAAGATCAGTAGACTTACTCAAGAGTATGAGGCGTTCAAGATGAAGCCAAACGAATCTGTTACACAAATGTTCACAAGATTTCTTGATATTGTAAATCATTTGTCCTACCTAGGCAAGGAATACAATAATCATGAGAAGATTTGCAATCTGCTACGAGCCCTCATAAATTACTGAATTTCAAAGGCTATAGAAACCATTGAAGGAAACGACCTCACTACCATGTCTCTTGAAACGCTTACGGAAAAGCTACTCACTCACGAGCTGGAACTTCAAGGCTTTGAAGACGTTGCCCAAGGAAAAAATCAATCGCTCTAAAAGCTCACACCGAAGAACTGTCGAAGAAGATTCTGATGACAGTTATTCCGACACTGAGGATCAAGCTCTCCTAGTGAAGAAGTTTAAGAAGTTTAAGAAGTTCATAAGGTTTAACCCAAGAACGAAAGAACACAATAGCAACAACACCAATAATGAAGAAGATCCAATCTGCTACGGTTGCAAGAAGAAATGACATAACAAGAAGGACTGTCCGACAGCATCATCATCAACCAGGAAGGGCAATAAATATGAAAAGAGTTACTTAAAGAAATCTACTTCCAGAAGATATGCCAACACAAATATTGGCATGAAAGGGAAGCTAGCGACTCATAAGATGAACAATCGGATGTTGCTGCAAATGTATGTTTGATGGCATATGATCAGGTAAACTCAAACCCACTATTTGATACATATGATGATTTTACCTTTGAATTGTTAGGTGAAGCTTTTAGTGACCTCTTATATGACCACAAAAAGCTTCTTAGCAAGTATCAAAACTCTAAGAAGGTACTCAAAGAGTACAAAAATGAAATATGAAGACTTACCGACTTACTAGCTGAGGTTAGAAATAGTATAAACCCTAGTAAGACTAGGGAGCTTTCCTCTGTCAAACTGCAACTACACGAAACTACACATTTATCCCAAATAAAGACAAAACCATTGCTAAACTTGAGGAAGCCTTACTCAAAGAGAAAAAGAACCATCACTATGCACTAGTCAAAAATGATGCACTCACAGCTGACTATAACACACTTTATAATACCTCCAAAAAGTTAAAAATCAGGTTAAGAAAATAGCCTAAAACTGATGCTTCCAATCCTAACACGTGTCAATTACCGAAATATCGGAACACAGTTAAACGCAATACTGTTAGACCAAACATATCCAAACCTTTGCCCAAGAAGACTAACCGACATGCATTCTACTACAAGTATCCAACTAGAACACCAAGATCTACCAATCATGCACAACACACTGCACCTAACATTCAGCATGCTAGATGTCACTATTGTGGTACCATTGGTCATATTTCTCTTGCATGTAGAGTAAAAAAGTTAATTGATTTGAATATATGTGCATGGATACCAAAGACTAACATATCTGGACCATACAAGAAATGGGTACCAAAAATTTCATCTGCAAACTTTTTTACAGGTGGATTATCCTACTCATGCTAGAAGCAAGTGAATCCTCGACAGCGGTTGCTCACGGCACATGACTAGTGATGCTTCGCTATTCGTAATATTATCGAAGAAGAAAGAATGATACGTCTCCTTCGATAATAACTTTAAAAGGTATATAGTAGGTATCGGCAACATTGGTAAGGCCCCATACCCTGTGATTAAAGATGTATGTCTCGTAACTGAGTTAAAACATAACATATTTAGCATAAGTCATTTAGCTGACCATGGTTATGGTATTAACTTCGTCAAAGACAAATATACTATAGTTGATAGCTCAATTGGTAGTACTGTCTTTGAAGGTATTAGGGAAGACAACATATATATTTTTTATTTGTTGGAAGATGCTAACAAAGCAAGTAGATGCTTAATCGCCAAGAACGATGAGAGTCAACTATGGCACATGAGACTCGGTCATGTAAACATGGACACAATTTCAAGATTATCCACGAAGAAACTGGTACGAGGCTTATCGGACAACATTTTCAAGAAGGATACAGTATATAGTGAATGTGAAAAGAACAAAGCTACCCGATCCAGTTTTAAGTCCAAAAATATTGTAAGTACCACTAGACCTCTACAATTACTGTATATGAATTTATTTGGGCCTAGTAGAATTGCTAGCCTAGGTGGTAAGTTATATGCATTTGTAATAGTAGATGACTTCTCTAGATACACATGGATATACTTTCTCGCATGCAAAAATGATGCATTATCTGAATTTGTCACATTTTACAAAAAAGTTTAAAATGAGAAAGGATTCATGATCACTCGTATTCGAAGTGATTATGGCGGCAAATTCGAGAATGCAGAGTTTGAGCAATTTTGTGACACACAGATATCTGCACGAGTTCTCCTGCCCTAGTACTCTATAATAAGACGGAGTTGTGGAATGTAAGAACAGAACTCGATCTGAAATGGCTAGAGTAATGTTAAACTAGTTTAGTCTACGAAATATTTCTGGACAGAAGCTGTCACACACGGATATCTTGCATCGAAACATTGGATTCGGACGTGGAATCTCCTCCTCTTCTATATGCTCTATTTTGAGAATATATAATCTCTTCCATCTCTCCATATCTCAATTTTCTATTTTCCCAGAAATTCTTTATTTTCTATTAGAAATCAGGCCTATAATCAATAATCCCTTCAAGAGAAAGAAGACGGCTAGTGAAGAAGCCTCATCTTCTGATCCTATCCAAGGATCTCTCTTTTTGCCCGTCCAAACGGACGACGGGCCGGCATTCAATGAGTTTTTCTTTGAAACTCTTGAACAATCTTTGTTATGGTATACAGATTTTTCAAATTCGTAATACTTGCCCTGGTGCACCGATAAAGTGGACGATCATTCCGTCCATAAACCCTACTTTAAAACTTTAGGATTGCACAATCTTGTTACACAATCATTTTCTTTTGCCACAAATACAATTCGGCTATTCTACAGCAATTTTACTTTAGCCGATAATGATTATCTTGTGGAAAGCCGTGTGGCCGATATTGATATTCAATTCAATGATAAAGACTTAGTGATAATCCTACAATTTCTAAATGTAGGTGAGCCGTTTGTCGATATCACTGATTTTGAATTTCCAAATGACATGACTTTGAACAACTTTAAGACTCAACTTTGTGCTCCTGATCCCGTCCGTCCCGGCAAGTTTAAAGCCATGCACTTGAACTTATTCTTCTATGAGTTACATCGTATTGTTTATTCCACTATACTACCAAAATTCACTTCAAAAGACGATGTAACTATTCTTGAAATGTCTGCTCTATCATATTCTTAATGGGATTCCCTTTTTCGTCCCTAAGACGATTATCTAGATGATGGCTAAGTGTCGCGAAAGAAATAGAAATCTTCTCTACGCGATGATCCTTCCTATCATCTTCCAGTATTTTGAGATTGAGTTGTCCTCTTGTGCTCGTGACTCTGAGCCCAAGCATCTACAGCTCTCTCGTTGTAGTGTATTTGTCCCTCATGTTCCTCCTACTGTACCACCTTCTCCACCTCAGACTTATCCTATGTCATTTGAGGGTCTT
The DNA here is from genome assembly GCA_029216955.1 of Iris pallida. Taxonomy (NCBI): domain Eukaryota; kingdom Viridiplantae; phylum Streptophyta; class Magnoliopsida; order Asparagales; family Iridaceae; genus Iris; species Iris pallida. The sequence continues at coordinate 4,461,490 of JANAVB010015199.1, forward strand.
CATCAGCATTTGGATGATATGTGGCGTGCTCAGCTGGATGACCACAACTCCTTTTGAGCATTTATGAATGATACATTGAGGGAACAAGAGTTCTATGATACCAGTTGGTTTCAGGCACTTGTAAATTCTTTTGCGGATCTGTGTTTCGCTTAGACTGGTCAGCATGCCAGATCTCTTCCACAAGATCCTACTATTTTTGGCTACCGCTATGAGGATGAGGCGGTTCGTCACTACTTCAACCCTGGTAACGCCTATAATTGGTATTATGGTTCTGGTGCTACTCCATATCCATCTCATGGAACTGGCACTTCTGGGGCTGGTCCTTCTGGACATTGTGCTGATGTTGATCGTGCTGACGATGATGAGGACTTGATCTAGACGTTGCTGTATTTGTCTAGATGTTATCTTATTAGACTATGTTTATGTTTATGTATTCTTAGAAATGTTCCTACATCCCAAGATAGTATTATTTTTTATGCACTTCTATGATGATTTGAGATGCTGAGTTGTTAGTTCTAAACTCTTTCGTATTATTATGCATTTTATTTCAGTATGTATGCTCTCTTTTAGTATGCACTTATCCTTAGCATTAACTTTTAGCTACTGCTTCATTCACAAACTGCCTGTGAAATTTGTTTATTTTCTTTATATTATCTCTGCGTTTCTTCAACGTTTATTTCTTATGCATGAATTACGGGGAGCTTATCTCTTTGCAATTATTTTGCTAAGTGACAATGGGGGAGAAAAGGATCTAACATCTTTTTTCAGGATAATTTCTACCAATAGGAGACAGTACTAAACAAACGAACATACATTTTGATAATTTTTGTCAAATCAAGATCAAGATGTTATATCAGTCAAGGTTTGTCAATTATCAAAATGGGAGAGATATTGTTGGCTCATTGGTCATGGTCGAACTAGATTTTAATAATCGATCTAACCATGTTTCGATATAAGGACTACTTGGACGAATAGCTACAAATTATGCATGTTACCGTTCAAGACTTGGAGCCATGTTTGTCATTGCGCCTATATTTTTAATTATTAATTATTAATATAATTTCACATTTTATTGAGTCTATGAATACAATGTAAACATAGTTGTACTGGCAAATAGGCTACCCAAGAAACATTTTCAAAATATCCATTCATTTTGAAAAGTATCCCAAACCAAAAAACCTAATTCCTAACTGCTTGAAAAACTCCAAAAGCCCAAAATTGAGTTGCAAACCCAAAACCCAATTCATTCTGGACCAACAGAATTCGGAGCAAATTCGTCTCGAATTCGGCCCGAGTTCGATAGTAGAACGTTTGATTTTGAACCAGTCCTCCTATAGTTACTGATGCAAGAGTTATATGTCGAAATTCTCTCATAGAATTCTATCTGAATTCTGTCTGAATTCTGCCCGAATTCTTCCTTTGGAAATCCTATAAATAGCAAAGAATCTCTACCATTTTAACACACCAATTCACTTTCTTATCTCTTCTCTCTAAGCTTACTACATTCTTCCAAAGCCTTCTAAGATTTCATTTTCAAATCCTAAGCTAGTTACAATCCTTTAGTCAATTTGCCAGTGCGGTACGGTCTAGAAGTTCAGAGTGATTGTAATCAAGAGACTTGATATAAGTAAGACACTTCACAATTGAATTTGGTCGAGTGCTTCGAATCAAAGCTCGTATTTATAGAAGTTGTAAGGACTTCATATGAAAACTTACGGTTTTCCATAGTGAATTTTAACCGAGAGCTAGAGTTCTCTCGACTGAATTAGTCCTCACAAGAGGAAGACCAGTATACATCATCGTATTTGTGTTTGCTTTTTGCACTTTACTTTTACTTTTTCATATCTATGATATATTTCTGTGATCTTGCTACTAACAATTTTTAATAGCTAATATTCTACTGCCAACTATATTCTAAAGTATATCGCTTTACATTTTGATCCTACACCTTCAATGCGTGGGCACTCTAGCTACAATGGAATTTGTATGGCCCCCTTATTGGGCACCAGAGACCTCAAAGCATGACATTCGATGAACATCAGAAGCCAGCAGGAACAGGATAAAGCGGTAAGTAGGACCGTATCTCCAACAGAGCTTCCGGTAATAAAGGAAAGTGCATATGCGGCCCATACGCTAAGTAACTGTTCTCCCCACCCTATGCGTCTATCTAAGACGTATCCATGGCTATGTACCTCTACTAACTATTAAGTCTCCTAACATGTCTCTATTAGCAGTTAGACCTAATGCATGCGAACAGGTGATCAGCCAACACGCAAGTACCTCTATATGCCACTCATACATATCTTTTGGCACAATCGTGACAAAGTTTATGAAATGCTTACTGACAAACGGTAGTATCTTAACCCTAGGTCCATATGCAAATTTAAGATAAGTATGAAAATATGACTAGCATTTGCATCATGTATAGCTGGAAGCACAGTAAAGTAAATCATGAACAGTAAACAGTAATACAACTGGAGAAACTATAAATAAATAAATAGTAACCATGTAGTAGCTAAACAGTAAGATGTAAATAATATAAGCAGTAAATATGGTAAGGTATCTTGTCTGAGGTGGTATGCAAAATGGCAGTATCCAGTAGCTCGAACCGTCAGAACAGTGAATCAATGAAAGTCAACTCCCGTAAACATTCTCCGATGCTGAAATCAACATCATGAACATTTTTGGCATAAAAGAAATGTCTAAGATCGCCTACCCATAAGTCCAATTCTGGACACAGGGGCAAAATCATAATTTTGGACCAAATCGGTGTCTACCGTTGGACCCACTTTGTACAAAGAGAAGAAGCATACCAAAATCTATGGTCTCTAAAGTCATCAAATTATATGTCTACAGGTTCTGTTTGATGATAAAAACTCAACGGTATGTCCAAAGTTGGATTCTGGTGAGCCGTGCAAAAATTTGCCTGTTGGATAGGGTCACGTGCCCGCCAAAATCGCATTTTGGTCGACCTTATCAGAATCGGACCAAACTTGGCTCACAGGACAAAAAAAAATGGTACGAGTCCAGTAGCGCAAGTTTCATTTCGAGAGGACAAACATGTACAAAGTTGTAGGCTAGTTTGCAAAGGGGCCGATACGAAGTATCTCGATAAATACACCTCGAGTTCGCCGTGCACACACGACGAAATCGAGTTCCGTCGAATCCCACACGTCCGTGAAGTCGATATGCACCTTTAGATGCTTTTGGTTCATGATGGGGCACACGTCGTATCAGAAATTTTCTAAAACTTCTACAGTTTTGAAAACAGTTTTTTGTCAATTTGGAAAACCAATTTCTCAACGCATAGTCGACGAAATTTGAATCTACGAAGAGGGTTACGAAGTCCTATAGGTTGTCTATGACTGCCTTCAAATAGATTATTAATATTCTCAACATACTGTTTAAAAAAAAAGCATTAGGCAGGGGTCTCGTCTCTCGAAAATTTATCATTACGAAAGTATTTTTTTCGCAAACTTTTGGACTTTTTACGAGACGCATAGGCAAAACTAAATTAATCTATTCACTGTGTTGGGTAAAGGGTCGACTAGGCTATCTAAAAATATTTACGGATCAAAAAGCAATCGAGTTTAACGGAAGAAAAAGAACGTTGAAATGCATTACCTTGCTTCGCTACTGTTGTTGTGCCTTTTTGCCGCAGCACGCGGCGTTCCGACGACCACCGCCGGATCGGGGTAACAGGGATGGAGGGTCGAGTAGGTCGGCAGAGGGTTAGGCTTTGTGGAGATTTCTCTTTATATATATATATATATATATATATATATATATATATATATATATATATATATATATATTTATATATATATATATATATAATATATATATATATATATATATATATATATATATATATATGGATGTATGTATGTATGTATATAATTTATATACATATATATATATCTATATATATATAGATATATATATATATATATATATATATATATAATATATATATATATATCTATATATATATTTATGTATATAATTATATACATATTTATATATACAAATAAATTCCCAAAAATTATCCTAAAATTCATAAATACTTTCTAGATATTTTAATTAGGTATTTGCACAAGTTTCATAGAAATTTCTTGCTACTTGGGCTATATATATATATATATATATATATATATATATATATATATATATAGATATATATATATATATATATATATATATATATATATATATATATATATATATTTTATATATATATATTTTATATATATATAAGAATATATATAAAAAAAGAATATATATATATATATATATATATATATATATATATATATATATATATATATATATATATGAGAAGGATCAAGATCCCCACACTTTTTGCATCCACATGCATCCCCCCTATTTGCACCGTTGGATGGTACTTTAAGTCATCTAATCTTAACCGTTGATTACCAATGGTTAAGATTAGATGACTTAAAGTACATCCAACGGATGTGAACATGGGGATGCATGGGGATGCAAAAATTGTGAGGATGCCTATCCTTCCTCAATATATATATATATATATATATATATATATATATATATATATATATATATATATATATATTAATAAAAAGCAATCTATTGAAATAAAGGGGTGGCTCTGAAAGAGCATTACAAGCGGGTCCAGGGCCAAAAAATACAAAATGGGCCCTGCCAGAGCAGGTGGGGATTAGATCAGTAAGATAATCGAAATAACTTAAAATACGAAAATTCTAAAACCAAAACCAAAATTTCAAAATTTTAGAGAAGAAATTTCAAAAATTCTTAACGGCGTTACGGGTTCTGCCCGTTAGGGAAAGTCGGGTCCTGCACGTTGGGGAAACGGGGGGTTTGGCGCGCGACCCAACGCACGTGGGGGGGGTCTGCGCGAGGCGCGTGGGGGGTGTTCTGCCCAATACACGCGCACGAACCGAAGCGGCGCGCGGACCGACGCGGTACTCTGCCCGAGAGACCGCCTGCCGAGGAGGGAGGCAAGCCGCCCGGAGCCGGAGGACTCTGGTGGGGGCGACCGGGGGGGACGTCGGACGGTGCTCCGATGTCGAAGACAGAGGGGCGGAGACGCAGGGGAGCACCGGAGGGGGACGGAGGACGGGGCTCCGGCGTCAGAGCGGGGACGCAGGGGAGCACGGAGGTCGGAGGGCGGGGATCCGGCGTCGACGCGGATGCGCAGGGGAGCGCGGAGGTTGCCGAGGTGATCCGGGATAGGCGGAGGACGGAGGAGGGTAAGAGGAAAAGAGGG